>CM064487.1:75345060-75588924 GCA_032716605.1 Paralithodes platypus
TACTTTGCAAATATGGATTGGTCATTTATTGAGCAAGAACAGAATATTCAGGTAAAATACACCATGTTACTAGACATTTACAGGGAGGGGGTAGATAAATATGTACCAACATTTAAGGATGGAAAGCTGGCTAAGGAGAAAGAGTGGTTTAACATGCGATGTCACATTGCCCAGAACAAAAAGGACTCTGCATGGAATAAAGTGAGAAGGAGACACACTGAGGAAAAATGGGATGAGTATAAGAATGCTAGAAACAACTATGTCAAGACTATAAGAGAGGAGAAAAAGAACTTTGAAAAAGATATAGTAAACAAATGTAATAAAGAACCCAAACTGTTCTATAGTTATATCAACGGTAAAACTAAAATAAAGGACAAAATAACAAAGCTTAGGGTAGAGGGTCAATTATATGAAGACACAGTGGGTATGTGTGAAATTATGAATCATACATTAACATCCGTGTTTGTGGAGGAGGATGACTATGTAGAACCTGTGGTGGAATTGAATGAGATACAGGGACTAGAGTCGATAGAAGTCAACAAGGATGAACTAAAATCATTGTTGGAAGAATTGGACGTGAGAAAATCTATGGGCCCAGATAACATTGCTGGATGGGTATTAAGAGAATGTTCTGAACAACTAGTGAGACCTATTTTTAATATTGTTCAATACTCATTAAACAAGGGGGAGCTTCCCTTAGAATGGAAACAAGCAAATATAACTCCAATATAAAAGTGGAAATAAAGAAGACCCGCTAAATTATCGACCGGTATCCTTAACGAGTGTTATATGCAAGCTTTGTGAAAAGATTATTAGAAAAAGATGGGTGGGTATGTTGGAGGAGAGGGAAATAATTTCAAGCAAGCAGTTCGGGTTCAGAAAAGGTCATTCGTGTACCACAAATTTGTTGAGTTACTATGATAGGGTAATTGACATTGTACAAGGGAGGGAGGGGTGGGTAGATTGTATCTACTTAGATTTCAAGAAGGCATTTGATAAGGTGCCTCATAAGAGATTGTTGTGGAAGCTCAGGACTGTGGGGCGGGTTGAGGGAGTATTATTAAAGTGGATGGAAAACTATTTAATTGGGAGGGAAATGCGAACAGTAATAAAAGGAAAGTTCTCCTCGTGGAAAAGGGTAAAAAGCGGAGTGCCTCAAGGATCGGTGTTGGCCCCAATCATGTTTTTGGTTTTCATCAACGACCTTCAAATGGGAATAGACTCATATATATCTATGTTTGCTGATGATGCAAAACTAATGAAGCATATTACAAGTAGGAGTAGTTGTGAAGAATTACAGAGAGATCTAGATAAGTTATATGAGTGGAGTCAAACTTGGAAAATGGAATTCAACACGAGTAAGTGTCAGGTTCTTGAGATGGGAAAAAGTAAATATAGACCTTCTTGGGGATATAAAATAGGAGATGAAATAATTAGTAAAGCTGTGAAAGCAAAAGACCTAGGGGTAGTTGTGGCAGACAGCTTGTCACCTGAACAGCATATAAATAAAATAACTGGTGAAACCTATGGAGTGTTGACTAACATGAGAATAGCTCTGAATTATTTAGATGAAGAGATGTTAGCAAAAATAATAGGGACAATAATACGACCAAGACTGGAGTATGCAGCAGTGGTGTGGTCTCCACACCTTATAAAACATAATAAAAAACTGGAAAGAGTTCAGAGAGTTGCCACTAAGATGATAGCTAGCCTTAGAGACCTACCTTATGAGGAGAGATTGGAGAGGCTAAAGCTGCCAACGCTGAGGGAGAGGAGAGAGAGAGGTGACATGATCATGATGTTTAAGTGTGTGAAAGGTTTTGAGAAGATCGACAAGGGAGATTTTGTGGTGAGGGACGAGGGAAGAACCAGGGGTCATGATTGTAAGTTGAGGAAAGTTATATGTAAGTCTGATGTAAGAAAGTTCAGCTTCCCGTATAGAAGCATTGAGTGTTGGAATAAGTTGGATGGGGAGGTGGTGGGAGCAAGAAATATCCAAACTTTTAAAGCAAAATTGGATAAATGTAGAGAGAGAGAGACAGGACAACACGAGCTTAGGCTCAAATCCTGTATACTACAATTAGGTGAGTACAATTAGGTGAGTACACACACACACACACATCAACAAGATTCTGGATTCTATTAAAGATGAGGAGGACACCTGGAAGGAGGAAATATCAGACATGTTTAGGCTGGGAAAATATACAAAGGAATACAATAGACTGGTAAAAATCGAATTTAAGTCAAGAAGGACATGTGATGAAATCATGGCAGTAGCGGCTAGGCTAAAAGGGTTAGAGGGTAAAGACAAAATCTACATCAGGCGAGACTTACCAGAAGAAGAGAGAAAGAAGGAGGCTGAACTAAGGAAAACTGCCAAGGAGGAAAATAGCAAGAGGACAGAACAAGAAAAGAATAAGTTTTTTTACGGAGTAAGAAAGGGGAAGATTATGAAACTTTCGGTAAAAAGAAACTAAAAGTAAAAGAGGGTAGGGAACAGACCGCCGCAGTTAAGGGGCTTGGAACAGGTATTGGGGGACTAGAAAGTATAAGGATTCTATATAGCAATGTCGATGGGCTAATCTCTAAGAAACTAGAACTAACAGACTTACTCAATACTAAGAAACCAGAAATAGTATGTCTCACTGAGACAAAACTAAGAGAAGACCTCGATATAATATTACTAGGATGGTCTGAATACAGGATTTGGAGGAGGGACAGAAAATTTCGACATGGAGGTGGAGTGTGCATCCTTACTAGGAAAGATTTGATTGTGTCTGAGATAAAACTGGTAACTTCAACAGCAGAAGTTTTAGCAATAGAGATTGGTGGAAACGAAAAAATAGTGGTGATAGTAGCGTATGTACCTCCCAAGACGAAGACATGGGGTAAGGAGGAGCATAGCCTAATGCGTAAGGAAACAATTAGTGTGCTAGGAAATATCTTGGCTTCAAAGAATGAAATAGTCATGTGTGGGGACTTTAACTGCAAGGAAGTGAATTGGGAAGATCTTGAAGCCGGAGCAGGAGAGGAAAGTTGGGGCTATGAATTTTTAAGTATGGCCATGGAAAATTCTATATACCAACATGTAAAAGAGTCAACAAGAGTAAGGGGAAGTGATCAACCAGCTAGATTGGACCTTCTATTCACAAGAAGGGAGGAGGAGGTTCAAAGTATTCAGTACCTATGCCCACTAGGAAAAAGCGACCATGCAGTTCTAGACATAGACTTACTATTGAAGTATAATCTACCCAAGGGAAGGGAAAAACACAAGGAAAATCAATGGATGTATTCCAGAACCGATTTCGTAGGACTACGGGATTTTTTCAAATCACAAAATTGGGATCAGGTGTTATCTGAAAGTGAGGTAGACAAAAAACTCAAGGCATTCATGGAGATCTATGATACTGGTATAAAAACTTTTGTCCCTAAGTACATTAATAAAAGGAAAAAAAGTAATCGCAAAGTATGGTTTAACCGCGAATGTAGGCAAGCACAGGAAGCAAAAAACAAAGCCTGGAAAAAGATGAGAAACTGGGATTCGGAAGATAACAGGCAAAAGTATAAAGAGGAGAGAAACAAATACACAGAAATGTGGAGGAGGTCAGAGGCAAACCATGAGAAAGGGATAGTGGAGAACTATGAAAAGAATCCAAAAATGTTTTTCAAGTTTGTAAACGGCAAAAGGAAGATAAAAGCCACGATCGTTAAGATTAAAAGTGGAAACAGAATCATAGAAGAGGATACGGAGATTGCGGAAGAACTAAATAGAAATTTTGCATCAGTATTTACAAAAGAAGGAGAATTCATTGCACCAGAAACCAATGAGATAGGTACAGAGGAAATGCCAGAAGTAACATTTAACAGACCAGAGCTCATAGACAAAATGAGTAAGGTGGATCCAAACAAAGCCGCTGGACCGGACGGAGTATCAGGCTGGATTATTAAAGAAAATGCTATGGAACTGAGTATACCGTTATATGACATAATGACCAAATCATTGGACACAGGGATAGTACCTACAGAATGGAAAAGAGCAAACATTATTCCTATATTTAAGGGAGGAAGCAGAGATAAACCACTGAACTATAGACCTGTATCACTATTGAGCATCCTCATGAAGATTCTGGAAGGATTAATAAGGGACAAATGGGTGAAATACCTGGAATCCAAAAGATTAATTACTGACCGACAATTTGGATTCAGAGGTGGCATATCATGTATAAGCAACTTGTTGAGTTTTTACTCTAGAGTAATAGACACAGTGGACAAGAGGGAAGGATGGGTAGACTGTGCCTACCTAGACTTTAAAAAGGCATTTGACAAAGTTCCACACAAGAGATTGCTATGGAAATTAAAACATGAGGGAAAAGTAGGAGACAAACTGCTGAAATGGATGGAGAGCTACCTTAGCGGAAGACAGATGAGAACAACAGTAAGGGGGAAATCGTCAAACTGGACTCAAATTACGAGTGGGGTACCACAAGGATCTGTTCTAGCCCCAATCATGTTTCTAATATTTGTAAATGACTTGCCTGAGGGACTAACAAGCTACATGAGTATGTTTGCGGACGATGCTAAGCTGCTTAAAACGATCAGAACCCAGGAGGATTGCCTTGAGCTCCAAGCAGATTTGCAAAAGATCCATGAATGGAGCATCAAATGGAATATGGAGTTCAATGCAGGGAAATGTAAGACTCTAGAAATGGGTAAAAGCAAGTACAGACCTAGAAAAGATTATAAACTAGGAAACGAAGTGATTCCCAAAGCAGAAAAAGAAAAAGACTTGGGGATAGAATTTAGGGATAACATGTCTCCAGAAAGCCACGTAAATAAGATAGTGAGAGAATCACTGGCATTATTGGCAAATATTAGGATGTCTTTCAATTATCTTAATGAAAACACCATGAAACAAATAATAACGGCAATAATAAGACCCAGGATGGAATATGCATCTGTAGTGTGGTCCCCTCACTTGAAGAAACATATCCACAAAATTGAGAGGGTACAGAGAGCAGCTACGAGGATGATCCCAGGTTTGGAAAATTTGGAGTACCAAGAGAGGCTCGAGAGATTGAATCTACCTACACTGGAACAGAGAAGGAAACGAGGACAGCAAATTCAGATATATAAATGTGTTAGGGGTATTGACAAAATCGACCAAGAAAACTTCATAGAGAGGGATGGAGGTGAGAGGACAAGAGGTCACAGCTACAAACTAAAAGTGCTAAATAGTAAATCTGATCTGAAAAGTAAAAGATTTCCTACCAACTCGATTAGTGGGTGGAACAAATTGCCAGCCGATGTAGTGTCTGCACCATCAGTGCATAGTTTCAAAGCACGGTATGACCAACATATCTTAGGAGGCGGGAATTAACGAGCATGCTCACTCCCGCAAATACAACTAGTGTACACACACACACACACACACACACACACACACACACACACACACACACACACACACACACACACACACACACACACACACACACACACACACAACACACACACACACACACCAACACACACACACAAACACACACACACACACACACACACACACACACACACACACACACACACACACACACACACACACACACACACACACACACACACACACACACACACAGACACACACACAACACACAACGCACACACACACACACCCATACACACACACACACAACGCACACACACACACCCATACACACACACACACACCATACACACACACCACACACACACACAACACACACACACACACACACACACTCACACACACACACACACACACACACACACACACACACACACACACACACACAACACACACACACACACACACACAACACACACACACACACCCATACACACACACACACACACACACACACACACACACACCACACACACACAGACACACAACACACACACACCACACACACACACACACTCACACACACACACACACACACAACACACACACACACACACACACACACACACACACACACACACACACACACACACACACACACACACACACACACACACACACACACACACAACACACACACACACAACACAACACACACACACACACACACACACACACACACACACACACACACACACACACACCGACCCACCGCCGACGAGACAACACCTCCGCACCCACGCTCCCGAAAATCAGCTGATCTAGCAAGCTGTTTACAGCGCTCGGCAAATAAACTCACCTAAACTTCAGTATAATGATATTTTGTGTTGTCCTGTCTTAAAATGCAGTATTAAAATAATTTGAGATTAAAAGCAAGTGAGGATATTTCGAGTGATAAAAATAATTTAAGTAATTGTGAATGCGAGTGGATGTAAACAAATATGGCTGACTTTGATGGATTTGAAGTCGGTGAGACCGAGGGCATTCTAGGGAAAATTATACGTGAGCTGAATGACATTAAAAGGTGGAAGGAGGATATGCAGGAGTGGAAGGTGAGTGTTAGTTCACAGATTGAGGCTATATGTTCAATATGTGGTGCTCAGGCTGGGGACATCGAGCCTGGACAATATTTGAGTCGGGCTAGCCTAAAAGATATTCAAACTCATATGGGGCAACTCCAGGACGAAAATGAAGCTTTAAGATTGCAACTTGAAGAATACAAAGGGCAAACCAAGGAAATGAAAACACATGTGGAGGAGATTAAGGAGAAACACAATAAATGGGTTAATGACGAAGGAGGAAAAGTGAAGGAAGTGGCAATGAAGGAAATCATGGAGGAACAAAAGAAACAATCAGAAAGGGAAAATAGAGATTTAGAATCAGTGGTAGTAAACGCTATGAGGAGAAATGAACAGGTCCTGCGTGAAACAATAGATAGAAATAAGTGTATTATTGTATTTGGGGATATAGAGGAGCACATTATTGAGAGAAAAGCTAGGGATAAGGAAGAAATTAATAAGGTAAAAACATTGATCAAGCATGTCGATGAAGAAGGAAACAACTGGAGAGATGATATTGAAGAAGTTAGGAGAATGGGTAAATATAGTAAGGGAAACACAAGGCCAATGAGAGTGCAGTTTAGGTCTAGGGTAACAGTGGATGCAATAATGAACGTAACATGGAGACTTAACTTGACCAGCAAGTTTAAGAAAATTACAATTAGAAAAGACATGAGTATTGAGGATCGAAACATAAGAAAGGAATTGCAAACCGAGGCAAATGTAAAGAATGGAGAAAGGACGAAAGAAGACGAAAAGAAGTTTTTCTGGAGAGTGTGGGAGGGAAAACTAAAGAAATGGTATATAAAGCGAAGGGACGAAGTAGGGAGGGAAAGGGAGATGGTGCGGGTGACGGGGGAGAAGGCAGAGGGAGGGGAGGTGGAGATGGAGAGAGAAACAGTCCAAGTGGAGGCAGAGGGAGGGGAGGTGGAAACGGAGCGAGAAACAGTCCAGGTGGAGACAAGAGGAGAGGAGACAAGCTAGGAAATAAATTGGGAGGGGTACGTACAAAAAAGAAAGGAACGGGCAGGGGAGAGAAAAATAGGGAAAATACTGGAAATGCTAAGTTCATGTATACAAATATTGATGGGTTAATTTCCAAAAAGATTGAGTTTGACGAATATGTAAAGAGAGAGAGGCCCGGGGTAGTATGTTTGACTGAAACTAAGCTTAACCAGGAGGTAGACACGAATATAATTAGTTGTGCAGGATACAGTACATGGAGAAGAGACAGGTTAGGAAAGCTAGGAGGAGGAGTGTTGATCATGGTAGATAATAAAATTACTGCTAAAGAATTAAAACTTGGTGATAGCATTGCTGAAGTGGTAGCAGTTGAAATTGAGGATAATGATAGGTCAAGATTGGACATTGTATCAATGTATTTACCTCCTAAGACTAAATCTTGGAGCAATGATGAATATAATGAATTAATTTTGGAAACCTTGCGTATGTTAGAAATTATTTGTAAAAGGAAAAATAGGCTTATTCTTGCAGGGGACTTTAATTGCGGGGAGGTGGATTGGGAATGTTTGGATGCGGGTTCAAATGAAAATACTTGGGGTAGCAAATTTCTTGAACTAACAATGGGGTATCTATTAACACAACACGTTACGGAAAATACAAGATTTAGAGGAGGTGATGAACCATCAAGACTTGACTTACTATTCACCAAAGACCCCCAAGAAATAAAGAACCTAACATATTTGAGTCCCATGGGAAAAAGTGATCATGCTGTGATTGAATTTGAATTGACAGTGGAATTTCTGGAAGGCAGAGAGGAGGAACATAGGGAATTTAGACTAAATTATAGTAAGGCGGATTATGAATCATTACGAGGATACTTTGCAAATATAGATTGGTCATTTATTGAGCAAGAACAGAATATTCAGGTAAAATACACCATGTTACTAGACATTTACAGGGAGGGGGTAGATAAATATGTACCAACATTTAAGGATGGAAAGCTGGCTAAGGAGAAAGAGTGGTTTAACATGCGATTTCACATTGCCCAGAACAAAAAGGACTCTGCATGGAATAAAGTGAGAAGGAGACACACTGAGGAAAAATGGGATGAGTATAAGAATGCTAGAAACAACTATGTCAAGACTATAAGAGAGGAGAAAAAGAACTTTGAAAAAGATATAGTAAACAAATGTAATAAAGAACCCAAACTGTTCTATAGTTATATCAACGGTAAAACTAAAATAAAGGACAAAATAACAAAGCTTAGGGTAGAGGGTCAATTATATGAAGACACAGTGGGTATGTGTGAAATTATGAATGATACATTAACATCCGTGTTTGTGGAGGAGGATGACTATGTAGAACCTGTGGTGGAATTGAATGAGATACAGGGACTAGAGTCGATAGAAGTCAACAAGGATGAACTAAAATCATTGTTGGAAGAATTGGACGTGAGAAAATCTATGGGCCCAGATAACATTGCTGGATGGGTATTAAGAGAATGTTCTGAACAACTAGTGAGACCTATTTTTAATATTGTTCAATACTCATTAAACAAGGGGGAGCTTCCCTTAGAATGGAAGCAAGCAAATATAACTCCAATATATAAAAGTGGAAATAAAGAAGACCCGCTAAATTATCGACCGGTATCCTTAACGAGTGTTATATGCAAGCTTTGTGAAAAGATTATTAGAAAAAGATGGGTGGGTATGTTGGAGGAGAGGGAAATAATTTCAAGCAAGCAGTTTGGGTTCAGAAAAGGTCATTCGTGTACCACAAATTTGTTGAGTTACTATGATAGGGTAATTGACATTGTACAAGGGAGGGAGGGGTGGGTAGATTGTATCTACTTAGATTTCAAGAAGGCATTTGATAAGGTGCCTCATAAGAGATTGTTGTGGAAGCTCAGGACTGTGGGGCGGGTTGAGGGAGTATTATTAAAGTGGATGGAAAACTATTTAATTGGGAGGGAAATGCGAACAGTAATAAAAGGAAAGTTCTCCTCGTGGAAAAGGGTAAAAAGCGGAGTGCCTCAAGGATCGGTGTTGGCCCCAATCATGTTTTTGGTTTTCATCAACGACCTTCAAATGGGAATAGACTCATATATATCTATGTTTGCTGATGATGCAAAACTAATGAAGCATATTACAAGTAGGAGTAGTTGTGAAGAATTACAGAGAGATCTAGATAAGTTATATGAGTGGAGTCAAACTTGGAAAATGGAATTCAACACAAGTAAGTGTCAGGTTCTTGAGATGGGAAAAAGTAAATATAGACCTTCTTGGGGATATAAAATAGGAGATGAAATAATTAGTAAAGCTGTGAAAGCAAAAGACCTAGGGGTAGTTGTGGCAGACAGCTTGTCACCTGAACAGCATATAAATAAAATAACTGGTGAAACCTATGCAGTGTTGACTAACATGAGAATAGCTCTGAATTATTTAGATGAAGAGATGTTAGCAAAAATAATAGGGACAATAATACGACCAAGACTGGAGTATGCAGCAGTGGTGTGGTCTCCACACCTTATAAAACATAATAAAAAACTGGAAAGAGTTCAGAGAGTTGCCACTAAGATGATAGCTAGCCTTAGAGACCTACCTTATGAGGAGAGATTGGAGAGACTAAAGTTGCCAACGCTGAGGGAGAGGAGAGAGAGAGGTGACATGATCATGATGTTTAAGTGTGTGAAAGGTTTTGAGAAGATCGACAAGGGAGATTTTGTGGTGAGGGACGAGGGAAGAACCAGGGGTCATGATTGTAAGTTGAGGAAAGTTATATGTAAGTCTGATGTAAGAAAGTTCAGCTTCCCGTATAGAAGCATTGAGTGTTGGAATAAGTTGGATGGGGAGGTGGTGGGAGCAAGAAATATCCAAACTTTTAAAGCAAAATTGGATAAATGTAGAGAGAGAGACAGGACAACACGAGCTTAGGCTCAAATCCTGTATACTACAATTAGGTGAGTACAATTAGGTGAGTACACACACACACACACACACACACACACACACACACACACACACACACACACACACACACACTCTACCGAGGATTAACCTCCCATTGTAGTACCTGCACCCTCTTTACCTGACCTTACCAAAACAGTTTCTGTATGTATGTATGTTTGTGTGCATACGTGAGCGTTTGTGTATACGGACATGTGCACACTTACTGCATGTTCTTATGTTCCTATATGTATGTGCGCACGTACGTGTATATACGTATGTTCTGTATATGAGTAAGTAAATAAATGTGTATATGTACTGTATATCACTTACTCTCATGGTTATTTTATGATAATTTGTATTCTGCACATGCATCATTATTGTATTTATTTATTTTGTTTGTAAACTAAGCTTACCATCCTCATATCTGTACATCTCCTGTTCATCCACTAAATTGTAAAATGTGTATTTTCAGCTCATGAGGCTGCCATTCTTTAATAAACCGTTTATTATTATTATTATTATTACTTAGGCTAGTCGTGCGTGGCTTTCCTTCGTGTCCGTTGTTCGTTCAGATGGTGTCTGATCGGGGTGGGTTTCCTTCCGGCGGGTTTTTTCTCGGTTTCACCATGAAAAAAACCCGGCCGAGAGCCGCGTTGGGCCACACGTGGTTTCAACACAGGCTTGTGTCCCCGGCGATGAGGTGTCTGTGGCTCTCCAGGACTGCGTCTTCTGTGTTGGTGCCTGTTTTCAGGCTCCCTTTGATTCCCGGCGGAATGGCTGTACCCATCAAAAACATTGTTCATGCGAACATATGTTATGAAGTTTTTCTACCCGGTTTTCAAACCACAAGAAAAACCTAGCTGTTGTGAAGGGCTTTCCTCCCCGGCGATCTTTTACAAAGAAGTGGGGACAGGAACTTATGGGGTTAACGTTTTGACATCTCACCCGGCGGGTGTGCCTTGGTAGGGTGGGATGAACAACTAAGTCATTCAGTTAGTTAACCGATCCATTCTAAGTGATACGTTATGTATCGCCGCCTTTACACTTATGGCGATTGAAGGTTAATTGGGGGTTAACATTGTTTTTTACACCCGGCGGGTGCTCCTAAGTGGAGGTAATAAGGAATTTACAATTCAATTTCGATTTAACCACTTAATTTAGGGATACGTATAGGTATCGCCGCCTTCTTACTTACGGCGATCTTTTTGTGACAATTCGTTAGAAATCAGATCTCGTATCAGCCTGCCCTATGTTATTCTACTAAAATATTTCAAGGGCCGGCGTCTTTATGGGGGATTGTTTTTGTTCCAAAATTGAATCTTGAGACAGTCACCACCAGAAAGACTATAAACGCCATGCTGGACCGTTATATTATTGTCAGAGGGTATTCTTCACTTTCTTAAAAAGATATGTTTAGATATTCTGAGCCCCGCCGCGTAGCGAGCTGTGATCGTTGTGTCATTACATCTCGTTACCCGGTGGGTTATTAACACTTGTGTGCGAACATGTGGGGTTAACCTTATGAGCATTAATTCCTGGAAATTTTCTTTTTTTCCAGAGCTGGGCTCCGGCGGACCAATACAGAACCGGCGGTAGTTTTCCCCACCAGTCTCTGTCATGGCGACCTTAGCCCCAGTCTTTGCTTTATGCACTACCCCTACCTGTGCCGGTATCCCTATTTTTGCGCATACTCTTTGCATAAGGTGTGTTAAATGTCTAGACCGTTCAAGGGGTCTGTGGGTCATGCGTAATTGTTCTTTTTGCTCCCAATTAGCTGTAAAGGTCCTATGCGACAATGATAAGACCGCGGCGGTCGTGTTAAGAGAAGTGCGGCAACAGATGGCAGCATACACTACGATTGTTGCTCATAAGTCACTTCAATGTGACAACGTCCCTCTTTGGGATCGATTCCTCTTTGGGATCGATTGATCTTTGAACACCCTCCCCCTAAACGTTCCTCTCGAGTCACTTGTCATAAGCCGGCGGAGACTGGTCAGGGTTCTGTGTCTTCTGCTGCTACTCCGAAGCGTCCAAGAGAGCCTACACCCCCGGCATCCGCCTCCTCGTCTAGGGCGAGATCTCGGTCTAGGTCACCTCTCAGACGCCAGTCATCTAGTCTTGCCTCTTCACCATCGAGTAAGAAGAGTAGGACGGAAAGTTCCACCAGTGGTCACGGCGATGAATCCTCCAAATCAAAGAGTAGTTCACGGTCACACCGTAGCCATAAATCTTCCAAAAAGGATTCCCATAAACGAAAGACCTCCCTACATTCACCAGCTTCTAGTGCCTCTCATCGTACCTCTACCCCAGACAGAGTTTGTGTTAGGTCTCAGGGGTCCAGTGCGGTGCCTGTCCCTAAAGAGGATTTACCCATTAATATTTTAACCCTGGAAATGGAGAGTTCAGGGGGATCAGTGATTGAGAATGTTTCAGACTCCCAAGAGAGTGTAGGCCAGGGCCTCGGTGTTTGGCGATTTGCTCAGCCAGGGTCTGACCACCCACTTCCGACTCAAACGAGTCACACAGTAGCTGACGTCCACAGGGACGCGGCGATCCCATCCTCTATTCCTGACTTATCTTGGCAGCAAGGTACCCCAGCTTCGGCGGGGTCTTCTCAGGAGGATCAGGAGGAGAAAGACGAGGTTTCAATAATTTCGGAGATGGAAGGGCAAGAGTCAGGTTCAGGCTTAGACGCCGCGCAGGATATTAATGATTCACCAGTAAGTTCATCATCAACTCAATTTGTTACTGCGCAGGAAGTTGAAGGGCTACTTAGTAATGCTTTATCTAAAATTTTTGGACAACAACAGGAAACTCCCACAGTGGACTTGGGGGCTCCCACGACAAGTTCTACGGTACGGCCTCTGATGACTTCTATTGCTTTATCTAAGATCCCTAACCCCCCCACTCTGTCACCATCAGTGGTTACTAGGCCTGCTACGGCGGCATTGACCACTTCGAATGTAAGGGTGATAACGGATGTCAATCCACCCCCTCTAGACAAGGCGCCTCTCAGAAAGGTAGCTATGCCCTTGCTTTATGGACCAGACGAGTCATGGGTCTTTTTGACCCCCACTAAACCAGAGCTCGCCCAACCTACCTTGTCAGGGGAACTCCCAGTACCGCGTGAGTGGGTCATCCAGGGCAATAAATCAAAGAAATTAAGGGCCCTGGATATTTTGGGAAATGTACTAGATGTTAACATCAAGGCTATACCTAGTTATTATCACCAAGACTATTTTGTGTATGCTACTAAGCCAGCTTTACCCCCTGCCTCAGCTTCAAAATTGTTTTCAGACTGGTCTAAACTGGATGGGTTTAATGACATTAAGACTCTGTCAGCTCTCACTCCTGAACTTGATTTGCAAACCGTCACAGACGAAGCAGCTAATCCAGTCTTGAAGGTGGGGCAGTTGGGTCCAGGACCTTGGGAGATAGAGGCTCAAAACTTTGCAACCACATTTACTTCCAAATCTTCCCACCAGATCCCCCAAGATTCTCATTCGTGGTTCTCCATGCCGGTATGTTCTGCCGGCGGAGTCCCGTCAGCTTTGTTTTCTTTCCTAGCTGCCCCTAAGATTAATCTTTGTGAGCTAAAAGACCCTTTCACTACCCCTACCCCAACTCACCTAGACCGAGAATTTAGGCTAAGGGGGAAAGCTTTTCGCCTGTTTTCTCAGTATATAGTGTCTCAACAGGTAGCTAAGTCTTTACTTCGGTCCACTCAGGCAATCGCAGACGCGGATGCCAGAAGATCGGTTGAATTATCCCGGCGACTGCTACTCCAGTCGTCAATCCAATCTCTAGGTGACATACGCACCGCCTTACTTGAGGCGGTACGAGCAAGACAAGATCTCAGAATGTCTTTAGTTCGCAAGCTGCCTGATCGCATTGCGAATCAGGTGGTCATGTCACCAATGCTTACTCCCTCGTTAATGTCCCCTGAAGTGTGGCGAACGGTATTCAATATGGCACAGGCCTTTAAACAAAGTCCCACCCCTTCTAAGAAACCTGCCTTTAACTTCCCCAAACCCAGGCCAACCGCTAAAGCTCAGCCAGGGGGATCTAAGCCCTTTCTTCTGCCTAAGTCCTCCCACTCCCCCCAAGGTCAGTATAGGCATAGACAGAGTAAGTTTTCAGGTCAGAGAGGACGCGGCCATAATAAGCCAGGTCAGGGCCAGTCTTCGGCCAGCACCAGCCAGCCGGCGAAGCGTCCAGCACCACCAACCCCACCACCAAAAAACTAAAGTCTCTCTCACTCCCGGTGCCAACCTTAAGGCCGGAGGACCCGAGGGTAGTACAGCCGGCGAACCCTTGTCTGCTAACTGGGTCGTTCCGAACGTGTCACCAAGCATGGCCTTTAAACACTTGGGCACGGATGGTGGCACGCAAAGGCATCACTTGGCAGTGGCTCCGGCGACCTCGCTTACGTCAGCCGACAACGGCGAATTTTGTTTCTTTAGAGGTGGAGTCACTGGTCCAGGAAATGATTGCCAAGAATGTCATCATCCCGGTCCCCCCAAATTACCCTGTATTCACGTCCAAACTATTTTTGGTTCCCAAAAGGGACAGTGTTCAGATGAGACCGGTCGTAGACCTGTCTTATCTGAACCTTCACATTCACAACGAGTCTTTCAGAATGTTAACAGTACACCAAATCAGGTTAACACTTCCGCCGGGAGGTTGGATGTGTTCACTAGACCTGACAGACGCCTATTGGCACGTATCGGTCAACAAAAGATTTCAAAGGTTTTTGGCCTTACGGATCAGGCGCCAAAATTTTGTTTTTCAAAGGATGCCGTTCGGTTTGAACCTAGCACCTCGATTATTCACGAAATTAGTCCGGCAAACCCTGATGCCATTGTTAAAACAAGGGATCAGAGTGTTGTGGTACCTAGACGACTGGCTGGTGGTGGCAGAGACACAACAATTATGCATCAAACATGTCAATATCATTTTAAATCATGTCAAAACTCTAGGGTTCAAGGTAAATCTGGTAAAGTCAAACCTTGTTCCCTCACGAGTAATTCAGTGGATAGGGCTGGTCTGGGACACGGCCGCTCTCACTCTGAGTCAGAGTGTGGACAATCGCAACAGGTTTCGCAGGAAACTGTTCATGTTTCTTCACAGTCTGACTACGACGCGGAGGGTCTGGGAGTCTCTGGTCGGCTCTCTCAACTGGGTTCAACTAACTGTCATGTTGGGCCGGTTGAAAGTAAAACGCTTAATATTGGAAGGCAACAAATATTTCCCACTCTTACCGGCGGGAAAATTATGGCCCATCCCGAAATTAATCCACACCTTACTAGCGGTCTGGGTAAAGAGGGAAACGTTGCACTCAATAATGTCATGGACCTCTCCTCCACCAACGGTATGGGTAGACACGGATGCGTCAGGCACAATAGGTTGGGGATTTCAGTCAAATCAGGGACACCAGGGTCAGGGGCTTTGGTCCCACTTAGAAATCTCTCACATCAATGTCAAAGAATTACTAGTCCCCTTGTATTTCCTTCAGGCTCACGGCCCTGCGTTACGGGGCAAGTCGGTGGCCTTCAGAATGGACAATCTGAACGCAGTTCACTGTATTCAGAAACAAGGATCAACGAGGTCAAGGAGGTTGCTAAACGTGTCGGAAGAGATTTTTACTCTAGCCAACAGACTAGACATTTATCTTCACGCATCTTATCTCCCAGGCGTAGCGAACGTCTGGGCAGACGCTCTGTCCCGGAGACAAAGCACGACAGTAGAATGGGAGCTCAAGCAACCCATTTTCAACCTAATGATTGCAGAGCTCTCCCATCGACAAGTGGATCTGTTTGCGTCCGAGGAGACTCACAAACTCCCTCTATACCTCACCCACCGGACGAAAATGCCGGCAGGGGGGCCAGACGCCCTAGTGATAGACTGGAACAGATGGAGCTCCATCTATCTGTTTCCACCACCAGATGCGTCACTAATGTGCCACGTAGTGAACAAACTACGAGATTATCGAGGCTTAGTCTCACTAATCGTGCCCCTGTGGCCGGCGCAGTTGTGGTACCAGCAATTGAAAACGTGGTGCCCGCACCCGGTGTCGCTCCCGGTCGGGTATTTCCACTTAGACACGATTGGCAACCTAGCGACCTCGCTGACTTTTGCATTATGGACATTCAGGAGGCCAAGTGGCTAGCACCATACGGTAGAGATGTGACCAATAAATTATTAAATCAATATACTCAGTCTACGAAACGACAGTATCACTCACATTGGCAAGCCTTTACTTCTTGGATCATTAGAACAGAACAGACTGTGCCATCAGTAGCTTTAGTGTTCAATTATTTAAATTATCTGTTTGAGCAGAAACATTTATCTGTGGTAACGTTAAAAAATCACTTAACTGCGATTAGAGTGCCCTTTTTAGACCTTACAGGTCTCTCCATACCGGTGGTGGAGGAAACAGGTTTTATGAGAGCTTGTTTTAAACTACGCCCACCTCCCCGTCAGCTCATGCCCACTTGGTCTCTGGACAAAGCTTTGTCTTTACTTCACTCTCGTCTGTACCAAAATACTGCAGACTTTGCTTTACTCTTAAAAAAGGCTGTTTTCCTTTTGGCTTTGGCCACCGGGAACAGAGTGTCTGAGCTGGTGGCGATGAGTAACACACCTAATTGCCTTAGGTTTGGAAGACTTAATGAATGTATTTACATTGCACCTTCCCCAGGATTTGTAGCCAAGAATGAGCATAGTGCACACATGTTTTCTGAGTTCACGGTGCCAGCGTTAAAAAGGGGAAAGGTGCATCATAATCTTTGTCCAGTGCAAGCTCTAACCAAATATTTGAGAGTAGCTCCTCTCAACCCCCAAGGTGCTTTATGGGTAGCAAGTACGGGTAAACGCTTACTGAAACGGCGATTAGCCTCTCTTCTGGTCGAAGTCATTAAAGAGAGTAATCCCGGCGTTGTGGGTCGGGCCCACGATTTACGCAAATGGGCAGCCTCTTTACGTTTCCTGAAATTTTTTTCAGTAGAAGATATTGCGTCCACTCAGTTGTGGGCGTCTAATCACACGTTTTTGTCTAGATACCTGTCAGTTGCTCTAGATAAACCTTCCTTACCATGTATAGCTTTAAGGCAGAGGGTCTAGGTGGCCCTGCAGTCACTTTTGTTTACTTTCAAGGGAAGGGGGGGGGGGGGGGGGGGGGGGTGTGCAGTCAGTTGACATAGGACACCCTAGACCCCGCCGGAGTGTGAGAGCTGTGATACAATTTATGGTTAATGTGATATGAAAATTTCTCTGCGAGAAATTGTGCTAAGTACAAATGTTAGTACAAAACAACGGTGTTGTTATAGTAGTTTTAGCTGCGAAAGCAATTTAATATTAAAACAGTGAAGATCATTTGCAATTTATCCACGATTATTTTGGGGTTTATTATGCGCACATATAAACTGATAACTTGTTATTTTTGTCACCACTCATTGAGTGGGGTGCCTTTGTAACTACAGATCTGTGTACAGAATCTTCAGGGTTACCTATTTTTGTCAGGCAGGCTTCTTTGAAGCACGCACCTGCCTGAACCCCTTTCTTGTATATTCCCGGCCTACGCCGTATTAAATATATTTTCAAAAGTAAGAATACTATGTGGTTGTTTTTATTATCTGCTTTTCTAGAGTTATGATATGATTACGAATGTCCCCCTCCAGTCTTAGAAATCAGGCATGTTCGTCAATGATGGAGGGGCCACTAATAAATTATAGGTTTGACTCCTGTAAGGAGATAAAGAAAACCTAATATTTAGTAGTGGCCCCGTAATCATTGACGACTGGGGCCCTCCCGACCATCCCCTTCCCATTCGTTGATGTATTGAGGATTTTGGTTTACTTGATATGTCAGTGAAGGAAGAATGACGCCTTAAGCAGCGTCTGGTCAAAGATCCACACAAGTACATCCACGATATGATGGAAAGCTTATTAGATAGTTATTCTTATTTTCTTTTTGTTTTTATTTTTTACGAAGTTTTTTCGTAGTGAGAACCCAATTCATAATGACTGAAGCCATGAGTGAGGTCGCGTGCGCTCATGATGAAGGCTCCTCAGTTTTTAAATGCTCTGCGCGGTAGATTCAAACTACGGCGGATTAGTGTTTGAAGAGGATGCCTTATGTAATAGGCATGTTCGTCAATGATTACGGGGCCACTACTAAATATTAGGTTTTCTTTATCTCCTTACAGGAGTCAAACCTATAATCTACTTATTGACCTTAGGGAGTATGTTCTAGCCTTAACGCTATGCATGGTAATTTGAGTCTCTCCAGATGTACCGACAAGTATCTGGATAGGAACGCATTGCTAGAGGACCAAAGAACCGTTTGAGTGATATCTTCCACTGAAAAATTATTGAGGAACCAAATGGTAGTGGCCCATTTGCGCACATCATGAGCTTTTGCAATCACCTGAGGTTCAGCTTCCTTAACTACCTCTACAATAATGGGTGCTAACACTTTCTTTCCTAACCTTATTGAACCATCTGGAGAAACCCAAAAATGTGCCTTATTTCTAGGAATAACAGACTTATAGTAGGTATATAGTGCTTTAACAGGACATAGAGCATGGTGCATCTTTCCTCTTTTCAAGGCAGAAATAGAGAAAGGTGTAAAGATATGTTCCTGGTGCTCATTTTTTGCGATAAAATCGGGTGCAGGAGCAATATGTACAGAGTCATTATTAGGGGCAAAACGTAGACAGTTAGGAGACCTTGCCATGGCTGCCAATTCCGAAACCCTATGGCCAGTAGCCAGGGCCATCAGAAAAACACACTTCTTAAGTTTCTTGTCTATATTTGCTTTCACAGAATAAGACCTAGGCTGTAACAAAGTTAGGACTTTCGAGATTGACCATTGAGGAAGCAAGTGACGATTTGGGGCTCTGAGTTTAAAACAAGCCTTCATAATATCCTGTTCGTCTTTCTGGGGTAAAGATAAACCAGTCAGCGTAAAGAAGGGTTCCTTTATTGCTGATAAGTGGTTTCTAAGTGTGTTAACTGCTAGTTTTTTAAAGTCAAATAAGTAATTTAGGTGCTTCAACAACAAAGCTACAGAATAATAATAATTATTATTATTATTATTATTATTATTATTATTATTATTATTGAGTCTGCTGGCCTGACTCTACAATCCAAGTTGTAAATTGTTTCCAGTGTGAACTATACTGTCTTAAAGTGGATGCTGTGTACTGATTTGTGAGCTTATCCGTGACTTCCTTGTCGTAGGACGGTAGCCACTTGGATTTGAGAATGTCCACATAGCAAAATTGAGCGAGGTCTGCAGGTTTCCAATTTCTTCCAAGTGGAAATAGGTCAGGGGAAGTTGCAGAGGTTTTTTGCACCACTGAGTAAGCCGAGTGTACCAAACCTGAGTCGGCCACATTGGAGCAACCAGGACCACTTGACCCTGGAACAACCTGAGGTGATGAATGATTCTGCACATCAGTGATGTGTCTGGGGCCCCCCCAGGGGGGGGGGAGGAAGAGATAAATCGATGTCCACCTGTTCCAATCTACTGTGAAGGCATCCGGGCCTCCTTCTCGTGTTATGTGATTCCGAGATATGTAAGACTGGAGCTTCATTGATTGACGAGACGCGAACAGATCGATTTGAGGTGAAAATGGCAGAACTAAGTGGTTGAATGCATTTTGTTTGAGAGCCCATTCCACCGAGGTACTCTTTCCCCTGGACAGAGCATTCCCCCACAGATTGGGGACGCCTGGTAGATATTTTGCATGAATTATTATGAAATGTTTTTTGGGCTAGAACAAATATTTTGTCCGAGAGATCCTGTAGAACCCTGGACCGGGTGGGGCCCTGTTTCTTCAAACAAATTGCAGCGGCCATGTTGTCCATCCGGAATGCAATTGACCTGGAGGTCAATGACATCGCATGATCTCTGAGAAAAAACAGAGGAACTGCTAACTCTTGGGCATTGATGTGAAACTGACTTAATGTCGTCCATTTCTGTGATTCTGATGACCCTCCGTCGACTGATATTATCAGACTCGAGGCATCTGTGTCCACCCATAGGGTGGGAGGTGGATCTGACCAATGTGTCACTGATTCCCGTACCTGAGATTTTACCCAAAACGACAGGATATGTAGAATTCTCTTTGGGATGAAGAGAGGACAATTGTGAGGTGTTAGAGGGAAAGCTTTGTTGCCTAGCAAGATTAGTCTCTTCAACCTGAGGAGGCCTCGGGGCACTGTAATTTGAACCCAATTTAAAGTCTATCAGAGATTCCCAAAGTTTCCTGGTTATAGTCTTGGAATGCAATACTCTGAACAGTTTTACTTGAAGACGTTTGGCATTGGTTGGACTTTGTTTATAGTCTGAAGTTGTGTATCCCAAATTAACCCTACCCATTCTGCTAATTGTGTAGGAGTGAGATTTTATTTCTGTAAATTTAATTTGAAACCCAACTTGTTATATGTTGTATGACTCTTACAGTTTCTTACAGTAGATCCTCTGGAAAAAGGCAAACTAGGCCTGTGTATCCAGCTCAGTGCCAGTACTTGCATTGCTGCGGTCGTTCACGGTGTTGGCGGCGGCGGTAGCAGACGCAACATTTTTACTATTCTGTATTTTTGCTTTATAATCAAACTTCACCTGATGTGGCGGCGTCTACGCCGTGGGACCACCTCCCGGAGCTGCCAACCGCGGATGGCTGCCGACCCTCCACGGCCGGAGACAAGATCAATCGATCAGTGGAGGACAACCGGATGCCGGCCGCGGGGAGCAGTTTCGGGAGCCAAACCGTCACAACAATCCCCTGCCCCCCCCCTGGGGGCACGGGTCCTTGGAGTGGCTTCGGTCGCGCCGGGAATTTCCACACCTCTCACACCACACACACACATCACACAGTTTTTCCTACACCGAGAAATGACTCTCCGGCTATCATTTCTCGAAGACTTCTTCTAGCCGGAGACATTGAGAGCAACCCAGGACCCACGTACACATACATATGTCCAACTTGCTCAAAACCCATCACTTCGAGTCGCCACACTAAGGGTTCAGTTCTCTGCAATTCATGCAGGAACTGGACCCACTTCACCTGTACAACACTTGCCTCCAAGAAACACTACACGAACACCTGGACTTGTTCCTCATGCCCCTCCCTCTCCCAGTCAAATCCCTCGCCTAAAACCCGTCCACCTCTCCTCCCCAACCCACCTAGCCTTCCCATATCATCCACTCCCCCCCCTAAAACCCGTCCACCTCTCCTCCCTAACCCACCTAACCTTCCCATACTATCCACATCCTCAACTCAACACACCACACCCCATCCTAATCGATTCCAACCCCCATCTCCTGCTCCCCAATCCCCACCCCCACCTCACCCATCCCAACCTCCAGCCCCTCCCTCACCCCCACCCTCACCCCCACCCCATCCTCGTGCAGCAGCACCCAACATACATCGTGCACATAACATTAACATTCTCCAATTGAACATAGATGGCATTAACACAAAGAAACACGAACTCTCACACTTCATCAAACAACACAACATACACATTGCCATCTTACAAGAAACAAAACTCTGCACATCACAAAAAACACCCACATTTCATAATTTCACCACCATCAGACAAGACCGGGCTGTCGGCGGGGGCGGTGGACTCATCACCCTGGTACACAATGAAATATCATACATAGTAACCAGTGTACAAACCAAATCCCTCCTCCCCCCAAATGATAACACAACAGAAATACAATCAATTAAAATACGCACTGGCAACAAATCCAACATAACCATCATAAACACATACATCCCTCCCCAAACATCCCCTACAGTACCGAATGAATACAGACCACACTTACAACACATCACAAACACCCCACACATCATCCTGGGTGGTGACTTCAACGCCAAAACGTCGGCCTGGTTTGTCGACAACCCCGACACAGACAGAGGGCTGGTACTACAAAACCAAACAGATAACCTCATCATCCTTAACGACATCCATCAACATACCCATATTCCTCACCAAGCCCTCTATAACCCATCATCTCCAGACATCACCTTTTGCTCCCCAGAACTCGCCCCCACAACATCCTGGAGGGTGGTCAGAACCTTAGGCTCTGACCACCTCCCGATCATTATCACCACCAAAACCAGACTCACCCCAGCTAGCCACAAACACACATACACCAATTATAAAAGAGCTAACTGGGAAGCATTTACAAATGAGACAGAACAACACTTCACAACTCTAAACAGTACACCCATCACTAACATCAACAATGCTGTACACATACTCAATAAAACTATCCAAAACGCTGACAAGAAACACATTCCAAGAGGTAACAGAAAAAGACACAACCCCAACTTCACACCAGAAATTCAAAACCTCATCAGACAACACGACACACTGAAACACTCCCCAGCACCCCACACACAAGACATCACACAACAAATTCAAGCACTCAACACCCAAACTAACAACAAAATACAAGAACGGCCAGGCAGCTTGGGGAACAACAACAACAACAACAAAAACTAAATTGGAATAACTTCCTACAAACACTTGATCACAAAACAAACCCCAAAAAACTCTACAAAACACTAAACAGCATCACACTTTCCAACAGCAACACAACACAATCACATGCTGCAATCACAACAACAGACTCTACTCCTTCATGTAAACAACAAGCAAACACTCTCATCAATCACTTCTCACATGTCAGCCACCTAAAACCTCACAAAGACGACCGACGTGTCATCCGACGTAAGAGACAATTCCCCACAGACCCTGACTATACACCCTTCACCAATCACCAGACAAAGCATATCATCAACAATCTCAAGCACTCACCCGCCTGTGGCCTATACAACATACAGTAAGCAACATACACCTCAGACACCTGGGACCACAAGGCATACAAACACTCACTAACATATCAAACTACAGCTATTCACACAACACAATACCAGACATTTGGAAGCATGGTATCATCATCACATTCCCCAAACCCAACAAAGACCCCACGCTACCCTCCTCGCACCGCCCCATCACACTCCTTTGCTCCCCCTCCAAAGTCATGGAACGCCTAGTATTACAACTAATTACACCCGACCTACCCCTAGCTCCAACACAACATGGCTTTAGGCCACTGCACTCCACAAACACTCTTCTCACAGACCTTACACAAAGAGCTTTTGACGGCATCAACTCAGCTAGACCACCACACAGATCACTATTAGCCACACTCGACATTAGTAAAGCCTTCGATGCCATCCCCCGCCACAACCTAACAAACAAAATCTACAACACAAACATGCACAACAACACAAAAAGGTGGCTGGCCAACTTCCTAGCAGGCAGATGTGCACACGTATCTTTTGCCGGTCAGTCATCTAAAATCAGAAACTTTCCAAACGGAGTCCCACAAGGATCCGTCCTATCGCCCGCACTCTTCAATCTGTACATGCACGATATAACTACACCCAATACGCCCCAAATAAACTTAGCCTCCTATGCAGATGACATAACACTCACATGCACACACCATGACCCAAGAAGAGCAACAGATCTCCTTCAACCCTATCTCAACACACTACATGGCTGGTGCACTACAAACAGACTTAATCTAGCCCCAGCCAAATCCACCGCAACCCTGCTCACAAGCTGGACAGGTGAACACGAATACATCCCTCAACTCACCATAAACAACACCCCTAACACATACACACACACCCAAAATCCTAGGAGTAACATATGATACTCATATGACATTCAAACAGCACACCACAAACATTAAAAAGAAACTGACACCCAGACTTAATGCCCTCAGGTCACATGCTCACACAAAATTTGGACACAACAAAGAAACTACCACCACAGTATATAAACAATACATAAGATCAGTAATGGAATACGCAAGCCCAGCCTGGGCTTCTAACCTAGCTGAAACAAATCATAAGACCTTACAGACTATTCAAAACAAAGCCCTGAAGATCATTACAGGCTGCACAGCTACTACACCCACAGATCATCTACATCAAGAAACAAAAATCCTCAAAGTCAAAGACCATCTGGACATGAGAGGCACTCAATTCCTGGCAGCAGCCTCCATGAACCAAGACCACCCACTAAACTACATGGCAACACACCCACAGACACCAAGAAATATCAAAACAACACCCAGCACACGGTATCACACA
Organism: Paralithodes platypus; assembly: GCA_032716605.1. Classification (NCBI taxonomy): domain Eukaryota; kingdom Metazoa; phylum Arthropoda; class Malacostraca; order Decapoda; family Lithodidae; genus Paralithodes; species Paralithodes platypus. Next base: position 75,369,661 of record CM064487.1, read on the forward strand.
CAATTATTGTCCTCTCTCCCTCCCTGCCCACCCCGAACCAACTTCCAGAAGCACATCCATACTCATATCTCTCGCCAATCCATCCACTCACTCACAGACAACACGCAGCTGCATGCACGACCTCCCGAAATCCATCCTTCCAAATCCTCCCGAGGACAGACTCCACCTGGCCAGGCTGAGATGCGGACACCATCCAGCTCTCCTGAGCTATCAGAAGAGACTGGATGACTCCGTTGTCGACGCCTGCCCGGGATGTAACACAGCACCCCATACCATTAAACACATCATAGAAGACTGCATTTCACACAACCACTTACGCCAACAACACAACCTACACTCAATGAGAGCTCTGTGGGAAAGCCCGATCATGGCCATGGCCTTCCTCAGGGACTCGGGGCTGTTCGGCCAGGCAGCTTAGGGAACAACAACAACAACAACAACAACAACTTCAAATCTTGTCTTCCCCATGCTTTATCAAGATTACTTTCAAACTTCCTTATTGATTCAGAATCGACTACATACTGGGGCAGTGCGTTCCACTCTTTTACCACTCTATCACAAAATGAGTTCTTTGCCTTTTCAAGCCTATTTCTTTCTTTGTAAATTTTCTTAGAGTGTCCTCTCGTTCTTGTTCCCTCCCGCATCAAGAAGATACCTTCACAAAATCTACATCAGGCGGGACATACCAGAAGAAGAGAGAAAGAAGGAGGCTGAACTAAGGAAAACCGCCAAAGAGGAAAATAGCAAGAGGACAGAACAAGAAAAGAATAAGTTTTTTTACGGAGTAAGAAAGGGGAAGATTATGAAACTTTCGGTAAAGAGAAACTAAAAGAAAAAGAGGGTAGGGAACAGACCGCCGCAGATAAGGCACTTGGAGCAGGTAATGGGGGACTAGAAAGTATAAGGATTCTATATAGCAATGTCGATGGGCTAATCTCTAAGAAATTAGAACTAACAGACTTACTCAATACTAAGAAACCAGAAATAGTATGTCTCACTGAGACAAAACTAAGAGAGGAACTTGATATAAATCTGCTAGGATGGTCTGAATACAGGATTTGGAGGAGGGACAGAAATTTTGACATGGAGGTGGAGTGTGCATCCTTACTAGGAAAGATTTGATTGTGTCTGAGATAAAACTAGAAACTTCAACAGCAGAAGTTTTAGCACTAGAAATTGGTGGAAACGAAAAAATAGTGGTGATAGTAGCGTATGTACCTCCCAAGACGAAGACATGGAGTAAGGAGGAGCATAGCCTAATGCGTAAGGAAACAATTAAGTGTGCTAGAAAATATCTTGGCTTCAAAGGATGAAATAGTCATGTGTGGGGACTTTAACCCTTGTCTAGCGGGGTGTTTTGGGCTATTTTGGGCATATTCAGGCCCTCCTGAATGATCAATCAAGTATCTGCATGAAAAGAAATGTATTCAGCAAAAAACTAGGCGCTAAAAGCTTCAAAATGAGACCAGAACGAGCTATGTAGCACTCGTGGTTCTCATGCAGTGGTGCCACCAACATGGGAGTTTAGCGTATAGCGGCATATTTTTTCCCACTACGCTCACTAATGGTAACACTGCCGTCCTCTCGAGAACAGAGGGAGCGTGAGTCAGTGGGTGGCGGTAAGCCCTGGGTGTCGGACGTGTGGCCTGCTGCGCTCCCGGCCATTTGCACTCAATTTTAACCCTTTAAAAGCCTTAATAATGCTCCTAACTTGCTGCAAATTGGTGCACGACTTAAATCGAGCGCCGCTCTTTAAGGGTTAACTGCAAGGAAGTGAATTGGGAAGAACTTGAACCCGGAACAGGGGAGGATAGTTGGGGCTATGAATTTTTAAGTATGGCCATGGAAAATTCTATATACCAACATGTAAGAGTCAACAAGAGTAAGGGGAAGTGATCAACCAGCTAGATTGGACCTTCTCTTCACAAGAAGGGAGGAGGAGGTTCAAAGTATTCAGTACCTATGCCCACTAGGAAAAAGCGACCATGCAGTTCTAGACATAGACCTACTATTGAAGCATAATCTACCCAAGGAAAGGGAAAAGCACAAGGAAAATCACTGGATGTATTCCAGAACCGATTTCGCAGGACTACGGGATTTTTTCAAGTCCCAAAATTGGGATCAGGTGTTATCTGAAAGTGAGGTAGACAAAAAACTCAAGGCATTCATGGAGATCTATGATACTGGTATAAAAACTTTTGTCCCAAAGTACATTAATAACAGGAAAAAAGGAAATCGCAAAGAATGGTTTAACCGCGAATGTAGGCAAACACAGGAAGCAAAAAACAAAGCCTGGAAAAAGATGAGAAACTGGGATTCGGAAGATAACAGGCAAAAGTATAAAGAGGAGAGAAACAAATACACAGAAATGAGGAGGTCAGAGGCAAACCATGAGAAAGGGATAGTGGAGAACTATGAAAAGAATCCAAAAATGTTTTTCAAGTTTGTAAACGGCAAAAGGAAGATAAAAGCCACAATCGTACAGATTAAAAGTGGAAACAGAATCATAGAAGAGGATACAGAAATTGCGGAAGAACTAAATAGAAATTTTGCATCAGTATTTACAAAAGAAGGAGAATTCATTGCACCAGAAACCAATGAGATAGGTACAGAGGAAATGCCGGAAGTCACATTTAACAGAGCAGAGCTCATAGACAAAATGAGTAAGGTGGATCCAAACAAAGCCGCCGGACCGGACGGAGTATCAGGCTGGATTATTAAAGAAAATGCCAAGGAACTGAGTATACCGTTATATGATATAATGACCAAATCATTGGACACAGGGATAGTACCTACAGAATGGAAAAGAGCAAACATTATTCCTATATTTAAGGGAGGAAGCAGAGATAAACCACTGAACTATAGACCTGTATCACTATTGAGCATCCTCATGAAGATTCTGGAAGGATTAAGAAGGGACAAATGGGTGAACTATCTGGAATCCAAAAGATTAATTACTGACCGACAATTTGGATTCAGAGGAGGCAGATCATGTGTAAGCAACTTGTTGAGTTTTTACTCTAGAGTAATAGACACAGTGGACCAGAGGGAAGGATGGGTAGACTGTGCCTACCTAGACTTTAAAAAGGCATTTGACAAAGTTCCACACAAGAGATTGCTGTGGAAATTAAAACATGAGGGAAAAGTAGGACACAAACTGCTGAAATGGATGGAGAGCTACCTTAGCGGAAGACAGATGAAAACAACATTAAGGGGGAAATCGTCAAACTGGACTCAAATTACGAGTGGAGTACCACAAGGATCTGTCCTAGCCCCAATCATGTTTCTAATATTTGTAAATGACTTACCTGAGGGACTAACAAGCTACATGAGCATGTTTGCGGACGATGCTAAGCTGCTTAAAACGATCAGAACCCAGGAGGATTGCCTTGAACTCCAAGCAGATTTGCAAAAGATCCATGAATGGAGCATCAAATGGAATATGGAGTTCAATGCAGGGAAATGTAAGACTCTAGAAATGGGTAAAAGCAAGTACAGACCTAGAAAAGATTATAAACTAGGAAACAAAGTGATTCCCAAAGCAGAAAAAGACTTGGGGATAGAATTTACGGATAACATGTCTCCAGAAAGCCACGTAAATAAGATAGTGAGAGAATCACTAGCACTATTGGCAAATATCAGGATGTCTTTCAATTATCTTAATGAAAACACCATGAAACAAATAATAATGGCAATACTAAGACCCAGGATGGAATATGCATCTGTAGTGTGGTCCCCTCACATGAAGAAACATATCCACAAAATTGAGAGGGTACAGAGCAGCTACGAGGATGATCCCAGGTTTGGAAAATTTGGAGTACCAAGAGAGGCTCGAGAGATTGAATCTACCTACACTGGAACAGAGAAGGAAACGAGGACAGCAAATTCAGATATACAAATGTGTTAGAGGTATTGACAAAATCGACCAAGAAAACTTCATAGAGAGGGATTGAGGTGAGAGAACAAGAGGTCACAGCTACAAACTGAAAGTGCCTAATAGTAAATCTGATCTGAAAAGTAAAAGATTTCCTACCAACTCGATTAGTGGGTGGAACAAATTGCCAGCCGAAGTAGTGTCTGCACCATCAGTGCATAGTTTCAAAGCACGGTATGACAAACATATCTTAGGAGGCGGGAATTAACGAGCATGCTCACTCCCGCAAATACAACTAGTGTAACAACTAGTGTAAGTACACACATCCTCATCATATTTTCCTAACAATATCTTAATGTCTCTATCATATCCCCTCTCTTTCTCCTATATGCCAGTGTCGGAAGCCCCAGTGTCCTCAACCTCTGCTCATAGCCCGCGTTCTTTAACGTTGGTACCAGCTTGCTAGCTCTCCTCTGCACTTTCTCCACTGCTTCTATATCCATTACCATATATGGAGCCCACACCTGGTTCGCATATTCCAGGTGCGGCCTAACCAGCGCTGTATAGAGATTCCTGAAGATTTCTTCGTCAAGTGACACAAATGTCCTCCTTATCAGCCCTACAATTCTATTGGCTTTGTTTATCTTTTCCGCTAAATGTTCTGAGAAATTTAACTTATTGTCTATCACTACTCCTATATCCTTTTCTGCATTCACTTCCTCCATCGCTTCATACATACTGTATCCTACCTTGTCTATCTTGCTTGTCCCAATCCGCATGTACTTGCATTTTTTTGGATGAAAAGGCATTAACCAATGTTCAGACCATCCCTTCATGCCCTCCACATCTCCCTGAAGCAAACCCACATCTTCCTTACTCCTCACTCTTTTATACAGCTTAGTGTCATCCGCATACAGGTATATCTCACTTCCATTAGTTATAACTTCAGGTAAGTCGTTGATAAATATAACGAACAGTAGTGGTCCCAACACAGATACCTGAGGTAACCCACTTGTAATTTCCCTCCACCCCGAGCCTATTCCATTCACCAGTACCCTCTGTCTTCGATCTTTCAGGAAGGCTTCTATCCATTTCACACATTTCTCCCCTATATTATAGCTTCTAACTTTCTCTATTAACCTTTTATGTGGGACCTTATCGAAGGCCTTCATAAAATCGCAATATACCACGTCTATAACATCACCATCCTCCAGAATTTGTTCTTGGCAATGGAGTGAAGAAGACCCGAGAATCATCCAATCGTCTAGGTAAAACAGTATTTTCACTCCGTCTTCGAGTAGATTGAGAAGAGTTTGTTTCACTATCTTGGTGAAAATTCTGGGAGCTATGTTCAAGCCGAAAGGCATTCTGGTGAACATTACCGCTTTGTTTCTGAATGGGACAGCTAGGAACTTTTGGTATCTCTTTGCTATTGGGATGTGCCAGTAGGCGTCTTTTAGATCTAGAGTAATTATCCAGACCTTTGGTTGTAGAACCTAGCCTTACTTGAGAAAATAGTCAACATCCTGAACTTCATATTGTGAATTGATTTGTTTTGGAGGGACATGTCTATCACAGGCCTTAGTTGTAGACTGTCCCTCTTTGGAACGAGAAACATGCGGGATAGAAAAAACTAGCATGCCTTCTGATACATACAGTAAGTCACAACATTGTCTGACAACATTTGGTTTATTACTATTTCTAACTCTAGAGATAGTTGTACAGTGGTCCCTCTCATTTGGCGATTTCATTAGTCTCGCCAAACCATCGCCAAAAGTGAATTTCGCCAAAAGTGAATTTCGCCAAACGCGAATAGTACTTTAAATGGGAAAATTATCCATTAGTCTTTGACAATGCCCGAGTTTACCCTTATGACCTCCATTTTCGTACTTTAACTGCTTAAAAACAAAGACATTATACATGAAACATTAACAGGAATAAAAAAGACAATAGATAATTGATTACATATTTTATTTATCTTGAATTATTTAGAGTTAGGCCTCCTGAGACGAGTGACTGTGGTGGTTGTGGACGCTTGCGGACGGTGCATTCTGTGACGTCAGCATTCTCGCCAAAAGTGCATTTAAAGCGCCACATTCGGATTCTGGTACCATATCCAACCTATCGCCAATACTGTGTTTCGCCAAGCTGAAACTCGCCAAACGAGAGGGACCACTGTACATTGTTTGACTGAGCTCTGAGGCGGGGTCTTACCAACCACAGCCAAGTAAGGCCCTTCTTTTACTACCCTCTTTGCCCAAGATCTCTGAGGTCAATGACGAAAACTTTCCCTGAACTGACCTGTCGGATGAAGGACTAGTTCCCTGTTGATGGCCTCTAGAAAATTTAGTTTTTTGTACTTTGGGCAGGTTGGTATGTTGATGACCATGTGGTCTCTGGTGTTTGGGGACATGTTGTTTTGTTTGTTGGGGTCTATGTTGTGACCCATAGTTATGTCGCTTATGAAGTGGTCGTGTGTAGGATGATGGTTGAGTCCTTGCTGCACCCCGACCTCTGGACTGATAGTGTCTCCTGTTTGACGAGTTACCCCTATGCGCCTGAAATGTTTGTGGAGTAAACTTACGAGAGGGAAATTGGACTCTAAATTTTCCACGCTGTGATTGAGAACGAGAGTGGAACTGTTTAGGATGTTTCTGCTTGTTTGCAAGCGACTGCCTAAACGCAGCCATCTCAGGTCTTAGCAACAGTGCATGAACCTCACTCCAGGTAGTTTGGGGTATCAATCTACATGTGAACAGCGGAGAAAGGAGAACTCGAGTTGCAATATCTTTGGGCATACTGTATTCTTAGACAAGTGGATGCGCAGATCCTGTCTAGCTCTAGCTGCCTCAAAAATAGCAATCCTGACATCCCCAGTGGTCATCAGAGAATAAACAAGCGAAGCTCTTCTGATAAAATGAGGTGCAGCCCTAGAATTTTGTTCAGGGATAGAATCTGCTACTTCCCGCATGGCTTGTGCAAGTTGTCGCTGTGTAATAAAATTTGACAGCAACCTATGGGCTCTTTGAGGCAGTCTAAAATCTTTGTCAATCAGTGTAGGAGTAAGTGTACAAATCAGGGGGTCATTTGTTGACTTACAAACTATTTTTGGACCCCTGAGATATTCCCAGAACTCCTGGGGTATAGAGTCGGAGTTGTATACATACATAGTAGCAAACTGGTGATCCTCCAATGGAAGTTTATGGGGGGCAGCATCCCCACAAGACAAAGCAAATTTCTCTGCCTTAGTCACCCATTCAGCCCATGGACCATACTCCTGAGTAGAAACCTCTAACATAGGAATTTTATTCTCAAACATTTTCGTGGAACAACCTACGGATTTTGAGAGATTAGCGAGAGATTTAATGGCATTATGTCCATCCGCTTTATTCAAATCAGACCATGGTTTGAAACGCTTACCCAGAGGCACCGCAGGGGTCTGTGCGTAAGTAAACCTACGGATTTTGAGAGATTAGGGAGAGATTTAATGGCATTATGTCCATCCGCTTTATTCAAATCAGACCATGGTTTGAAGCGCTTACCCGGAGGCACCGCAGGGGTCTGTGTATAAGTAAACCTACGGATTTTGAGAAATTAGGGAGAGATTTAATGGCATTATGTCCATCCGCTTTATTCAAATCAGACCATGGTTTGAAGCGCTTACCCGGAGGCACCGCAGGGGTCTGTGTGTAAGTAAAGTACTTAGCCTCCAACAGAGATGGGAATTAAGGTTTTATGATTATACATCCAGCAATCGGCCTTGTGCATCTTTTGCACGTAGATGCCTAAGCTCGTCCATTTCAACAATCCACTCATTTGGTACTGGCACCCAATCTGGATGACCTGTGTCAGCATTAGCAGGTGTTACCACTGGTAATTGTTTCCAGTATCGAGATTCACCAAACAGTAGAGGAAAAGGCTTATTGTTCATTTCAGGTTCCTGCTCAATGGATGGGGGTTGAATATGTGACAGAAAAAAGTTACTAGGAATACCAGAAGCCTGAAGACTAGCCTGAGTGGAGGATGAAGGAGTGGTTGTTATTTCATGAGCAGTGTCGCACAACCTCACTCACTGACTTCCGTTGTTGAAGTGCGCGGGTCCAGCAACATCGTAGGCGTCGGCGTCGACATGGGCCCATCACATTGCGCGCCCAGCCACATCGTCGGCGTCAGTGTCGGCGTCGGCGTCGGCCCACTACATTGCGCGCCTTCCCGTGACGTCACCGCATAGCGATGTCACACCAACATACTCGTCCTCTCTTCTTAAGTTGACGAATAATTCCATGGATGAGGCGGAACTCTTGATGATCAATCCAATACTTAGACTCTTGTTTAAGTACCACAAATTACCCAGTTCAACCCAATACTTAGACGTTCGTTTAAGTACCGAACCATCAATGACCCAGTTAATTGCCACATACAGATATGTGATATCCCTCGGAGTAAATCATAAATCTTCTAGTATTGGCTGACTGTTGCACGCAGCCGTTCGGTCGAGGCACCTTTCTTGGCAAGACAGTCAGCCAATTGTAGTGAAGTATCTACCCAAGACACCCCGTAGATCTCCCCCCGTTCTAACATGTCCCGTAATACAGAAATATCAATACGCAATCTCCTGTCTTCTACGTTCTTACAGGAGTAGAGGGCATCCACCAGACTCTTGTTGTCGACGAAACACTTTATCCTGATTTTTCCACATCCAGAAACCTCTTGCAATATGTTGGCGAGATATACAGCAGCCTCAACACACTCAAGCAGCGCCAATGTCTCCGCAGATAGTGTAGATTTGACGACCCGTCTGATCTTTCTAGTCTGCCAGAATAGGGGACATCTTGCCTCATCCGCATCCCGTAGGAAGATCACCATACCTCCTTGAGATCCATTGCCCACAAGGTTGGCAAATGAGGCATCCATATAACAGTCGTCGAGCGGAGCCATCCTCGGAATGTATAACTTCATGTTGTCGGTCTTGACCCTTGTGATCACCTTATTAAGCCTAAGCAAATCAGCTACGGTGGCTTGGTTGTTATTCACACTCAATTCACACATATCACATGCAATATCCGGCCGAGTGTGTGTGGCAATCCAATTGAGTTGCCCTATTAAAGCTCGGTACTCAGATTTTTCAGATTCAGACAGCTCTCCTGATTTCACTGTTGTACGATGTGTGCTCAGTGTAACTGGTTTCAGAGACGAAGCGTACTGACATTGGTCAAGCGTTATGCTACCATCATTGTTGGAGACCACATTTAGACCCACGTACAGTCTGGCCTGCCAATACGCGAGAATATGGGCGACACGCGAGGGCGCGGAATGAAAATTCGCGTATTAGCAATAGAGTATTATATGGGAATAAATCGATATGGGCGGCACTGACTCCAAGTTGTCTACTTTAGGCCTATTTATCTCCGTCAATTGCCACAAAAGGTACATATATGTATACATAAACATCCAAATCATAAGAAAATATAACAATAATAATAAACTCACCTTAAAATTAACAGTAACTGTAGATATGAAGGGTGGGGGCTCCGAGGCAGGCCCCCTCCGAGGCAGGGCGAGTTCAGCTAATGTGCCCCGGCCCCGGCCCCAGCCCCGGCCCCGGCCCCGGCCCCGGCATCATCATCGTCCGACGAACTATCCCTGGCATCTAGCACTCTGTTGAGGGCCAGGCGCCTTTGTTCCACCTGAACCTCCCTCATGAAGCCACCAAAATCATCGTCGGGCATGTCAACCTGAGCAGCCGAGCCTGCCGAGGTCGAAGGTTGGGGTTCGTCATCATCTTCTTGTTGAGGTTCTTGGCGGGCAAGGAATCTTGTCATTAAAGTTTGTCTCCTCTTGTTGACTTCCTGATGATGTTTGTCAGAATAAAAGCGGAAAACACTGTCAACGCCCAGCAGGACTTCATGTGTTCTCACAGGGCACTGCTCCACCGAGCGAAATCCTTCCTTGAGTTGGTCAACTAAAGCCAAGATTTCGCTCAGTTTACCTACAGACAGATCCATGTTAGCAGGTGCAGGGGCTGGTTCAACGTCGTTGTTCGGTTGTCGTGCTTGATGTGCTTGATCTTCGGCATCAATCTGCTCAATTGTGTCACCTTGAGTCTGTTGTTCACCTGCCTCAATAACCTCACGAATCTCCTCGGCTGTCACTGCCCCGAAACCAGCCACTGCGCGGGCCGCTTGAACTGCCTCTGCCTCTGCCTCGGTGACTGACTGGACTTTGTTGGCCTTGGGAGCACATAAATGAGGAGTAAGTGCTCGCCAGGCATGATTAATTGTGGCATCATTTATATCAGCCCATGCTAGAAGAAGGAAGTCGATTGCGTATTTGATGGTAAAAACACGCCAGAAGTGTGTCACGGTCATCTCTGCCTCTGCCTGTGGTGCCTGGGGTGCCGCTGCCTGGGGTGCCTCTGCTGCCGCTGCCTGGGGTGCCTCTGCTGCCGCTGCCTGGGGTGCCGCTGCCTGGGGTGCCTCTGCTGCCGCTGCCTGGGGTGCCTCTGCTGCCGCTGCCTGGGGTGCCGCTGCCTGGGGTGCCTCTGCCTGGGGTGCCTGTTCCTCATCAGACGATGATGCGAACTCCTGCTGCATAGCCAAAATCTCTTCATTGCTCTCTGTCTTCTGGCGTAGATAATTGTAGAGTCGTGTCTGGTAAAAGAACTTCACATTCGATATGACTTCTTGGTCCAGTGGCTGTATGAGAGATGTTGTTTTTGGTGGCATGAAAACAATCTGTACGTCGGGATGTAGAGTCTCTAAATAGTGTGGGTGGCAAGGGGCGTTGTCCATCAATAACAGGGCCTTGAAAGGTAGGCCTAGTTGTTGGCATTTGAGGCGGGCGTCAGGAACAAATTGCTTGACAAGCCAGTCAGACATAATGGCACTAGTCATCCACCCATTAGCGCTCTTGTACCAATAAGTTCCAGTGTCATTCATGTCGCGCAGGTTCTTGTAACATCGAGGGTGGGCAGCTGTGTGCACCACTACAGGCCGCATCTTGTGGCTGCCGGAAAGGTTCACAGTAAACATGACAGTGAACCTTGACTTGTCTATCTTGCGGCCCTTTGCCTGTTTCACAGATTTGGCAAGATATGTAGATTTTGGCATACACTTGTATTGCAAGCCACTTTCATCCACATTATAAATCTGATCCTTTGTGTAGCCACCATCCTCGATTATGGTCTTCAACACCCCAGGAAATGTGTCGGCTGCCACCACATCTGCAGACCCACGTTCTCCGGACACCTTGATGTTCCTTAGGTCCTTCCGTTTCATGAAGCCATGGAGCCAACCGTTGGATGCCTTAAAATTAAAATTCTGGCCAGACTTTGTCCTAGCACTTGCGGTGGTGTAGAAGAGTTTAGCCTGCTGTTTGATATAGGCCTTATCCACCGGGACTTGCTCACGGTGTTTGCGGGCTAGGAATGCTGCCAGGTATCGCTCCATGACCACCATAGCTGGATTGTTGCTCCTGCAACGTTGGTCCATCATGGCAGCACCATAGGACTTCACGATGGTGTTGATCTTTTCTCGGTTAGCCCAGATTGTTCTAACTGTCGATTCCGCTAAACCCATTGCTCGACCGATGGCTGAGTTTCCTTCTCCTTTTCCTTTTCTTTTGATGACCTCCAGCTTCATCTGGTGGGTGATAAGTTTGTTCTTGCGAGGGGGCATGATGATGGGGGCAAAAAACTATATCACTGCACACGAGTCGGACTGCTGTTGCGCGAGCGAGGACTGAGGGTAGACTGGCGTATCCCACAATGCCCTGCCCTGGCGTCCCTGCGCAGATGGATGCGCGGAATGGTGGGGGGCCTCGCGTATTAGCTGAACTCCCCGGAATTGCCCTTATATCGGCCCCGGATTCGCGTTTTAAAGGTACATCACGCGTTTTGAAAGTTTTGGGTATGATTCGACCCCCTCCTCGCGTATAAGGTGAATCGCGTATTAAAAGCTCGCGTATTGGCAGGCCAGACTGTACTTGAAGGTTTTAGATTCCGAACTGCCGACGCGAAATATTTGACTTAAACGGTTTTATAGGTTTGACTCCTGTAAGGAGATAAAGAAAACCTAATATTTAGTAGTGGCCCCGTAATCATTGACGAACATGCCTATTACATAAGGCACCCTCTTCAAACACTCATCCGCCGTAGTTTGAATCTACCGCGCAGAGCATTTAAAAAACTGAGGAGCCTTCATCATGAGCGCACGCGACCTCACTCATGGCTTCAGTCATAATGAATTGGGTTCTCACTACGAAAAAACTTCGTAAAAAATAAAAACAAAAAGAAAATAAGAATAACTATTCAATAAGCTTTCCATCATATCGTGGATGTATTTGCGTGGATCTTTTGACCAGACGCTACTGCAGGCGTCATTCTTCCTTCACTGACATATCAAGTAAACCAAAATCCTGAATACATCAACGAATGGGAAGGGGATGGTCGGGAGGGCCCCAGTCGTCAATGATTACGGGGCCACTACTAAATATTAGGTTTTCTTTATCTCCTTACAGGAGTCAAACCTATAATTTATTAGTGGCCCCTCCATCATTGACGAACATGCCTGATTTCTAAGACTGGAGGGGGACATTCGTAATCATATCATAACTCTAGAAAAGCAGATAATCAAACAACCATATAGTATTCTTACTCTTGTAAAAAAGAGATATTCGGGTGCATAAACTTTATACAGCCTAAATCTTCAAAAAGGGGTACAAGCAGGAGCGTGCTTCAAAGAAGCCTGCTTGAAAAAGGGTTAACTCTGAGACTCTGTACACAGATCTGCTAGTTAAGAAGGCACCCTACTTAAAGTAAGTGGTGAAAACTAAAAACTTATAAGTTTACATGTGCACATATAAACCCCATTAACTAGTGGATATATTCCTAAAAATATAACCAAACATAAATGAATTCTTGTACATTCGTAGAAGTACTGAACTCGTGTACTTATGGAGAAGTAATTACTTCAAAAGTAAAAGTCGTAGTTGCAACTACCGAGATTTCTCAAAAATCTATTGCTTCACAGCCAAAGCTACTTACAACAAGAATTGTTGTAACACTACTATTGGCCTTTAGCACAATTTCCTGCAATGAATACTACAGAGAAATTTTATAATACAATGCCTACAAACAGTATCACAGCTCGTATGTTCCGAACACATACTCCGGAGGGGTCTAGGGTGTCCTATGTCACACTGACTGCACCCTCCCCCCCCTTTTTCTTGAAATTAAACAAAACGTGACTAAAAGGGCCACCTAGACCCTCTGCCGTAAAGCTATACATGGCAAGGAAGGTTTGTCCAGAGCTACTGAAAGGTATCGAGTCAAAAACTCCTGATTAGAGGCCCACAACTGTGTGGACTTAATAACTTCCCCCGAAAGATTATTAAGGAAACGTAAAGAGGCTGTCCCCTTGCGTAAATCGTGGGTCTTACCCACAACGCCGGGATTCTTCTCTTTAAAGTCCTCGACCAAGAGAGAAGCCAGTATACGCTCCATCAAGCGTTCACCCGGACTTGCGACCCATAAAGCACCCTGGTGATTTAGAGGTGCCACTCTTAAATATTTGGTTAGAGCTTGCACTGGGCAAAAAAAAAAAAAAAAAAAAAAAAATGGTGCACCTTTCCCCTTTTTTAACGCCGGCACCGTGAACTCTGAAAACACGTGTTCACTGTGCTCATTCTTGGCTATGAATCCTGGGGAAGGTGCAATGTGAATACACTCATGAAGCCTATCAAACCTGAGGCAATTAGGTGTGTTGCTCATCGCCGCCAGCTCAGATACTCTGTTCCCGGTAGCCAAAGCCATAAGGAATACTGCCCTTTTGTAAAATCTGCAGTCTTTGGTACATACGGGAACGAGAATAACTACGATGCTTTGTCCAGAGACCATGTAGGCCTGAGCTGACGGGGAGGTGGGCGGAGTTTAAAACCTGCCCTCATAAATCAATTTCAGATAAATGTTTCTGCATGAACAGATACATTAAATAATTAACAACCAACGCCACTGAGGGCACAGTTTGTTTTGTTCTAAGAATCCAAGACATAAAAGCTTGCCAATGCGATTGAAACTGTCGCTTTGTAGACTGGGTATATTGATTCGTGAATATCTTGGTCACGTCGCTACCATATGGTGCTAGCCACTTGGCCTCCTGAATGTCCATAATGAACAAGTCCGCGAGGTTTCTAGGTTGCCAATTGTGTTCTAAGTGGAACAACCCGACCGGGAGTGACACTGGGTGCGGGCACCACGTGTACAAATGCTGGTACCACACTGCACCGGCCACAGGGGCGCGATTAGCGAGACTACGCCTCGCTAATCCTGTAGTTTGTTGACTACGTGGCACATTAGAGACGCGTCTGGCGGCGGAAAATAGATAAATGGAACTCAACCTGTTCTCGTCCGTCATCAGAGCGTCAGGTCCGCCCGCCGGCGTTATCGTCCGGCGGGTGAGGTACAGTGGGAGTTTGCAAGTTTTCTCAGATGCAAACAAATCCACTTGTGGATGGTAATGCTCCGCACACGCAAGAGCGCCCATTCTACTGATGTGCTTTGTCTCTGAGACAGAGCGTCTGCCCAGACGTTTGCTACGCCTGGGAGATAAGATGCGTGAAGATGAATGTTCAGCCTGTTGGCTAGTATAAAAATCTTTTCTGACACGTTTAGCCACTTCCGAGATCTTATTAACCCTTGTTTCTGAATACAGTGAACCACATTCAGATTGTCCATTCTGAAGGCCACCGACTTGCCCCGTAAAGCAGAGCCGTGAGCCTGAAGGACAGATAAGGGGACTAGTAAGTCTTTGACATTGATGTGGAAGATTTCTAAATGGGACCAAAACCTTTGACCCTCATGCCCGAGGTTTGACTAAAAGCCCCAACCTATCGTGCCTGACGCATCCATGTCCACCCATACCGACGGCGGAGGAGAGGTTCATGACATGACTGCGTGCAACATTTCTCTCGTCGCCCAAACCGCTAGTAAGTTGTGTAATAACGTTGGGATAGGCCATACTATCCCCGCCGGTAATAGTGGGAAAAATTTGTTGCCCTCCAAGATTAAACGTTAGACTTACAACCGGCCCAACTTCACAGTTAGCTGAACCCCGTTGAGAGAACCGACTAGAGATTCCCAAAGTCTCTGTGTCGTAGTCAGACTGTGGAGAAACATAAACAGTTTTTGCGAAATCTGTTTCGAGTGTCCACACTCTGACTCAGAGTGAGAGAAGCTGTGTCCTCGACCAGCCCTATCCCCTGAAATACTCGTGGGGGAACAAGGGTTTGACTTTTACTAAGTTGACCTTGAATCCTAGAGATTTGAGATGGTTTAACGTAACGTAGACATGACTGATGCGTAACTTTTCTGTTTCTGCCACCACCAGTTAGTCGCCCAGATACCACCAGACCCTGATCCCTTGTTCTAACAAGGGCATCAGGGCTTGCGGGGACCTTGCTTGAATGCTTGTGCCAAATTGAAAACAGTCTTCCAAACTGCTGGTGAAATCAAAGAAGGAATTAGAACTGGAGACAGAACTACTTAGCTTGCAATACAGTCAAGAAGTTTCTTCACTAAGAACATCCTCAGATCCTGCCTTGCTCGAACTGCCTCTAATAAGGCCGTCCGAATATCTCCTAAAGACTTGGATGGAAGTCTGGAGAAGCAAGCGCCGGGAAAGTTCAATGGCTTTCCTGACTTCCGCGGCTTCTATTGCCTGAGAAGAGCGTAACAGAGACTTTGTTACTTGCTGGGAACCATATATTGCGAAAACAGTTTAAACGCTTTTCCTCTTAACCTAAACTCGCGGTCTAGGTAAGCTGGGGAAGGCGTGCTAAAGGGAGCTTATAATTCGCCCAAATTGATTATTTGGGGGGTGGCAGCCAAGCAGAGGGGACTCCGCCGGCACCAAAAACCGGAAGAGAGAACCAAGAATGGCGTTCTGGAGGGATTTGGTGGGAAGAATAAGTCATGGTTATAATAACTTGGAATGTCCTTAATATGAGCATCCAAAACATTTCCGTAACATTGCTACCCCTGACTCATCAGGCCCGTATAAAAGAGGCATAGCTCCTGTTTTTTGACTGGCGCCTTGTCTAAAGGAGGGGGAGATATGTCTGATATGACTCGCACAGTGGAAGTAGTGAGAGCTGCTGTGCCTGGCACATTGGAAATTGGGTCTGACACAAGCGGATGGTTAGGTATTTTAGCTAAAGCAAAGGATGTAGCCAGAGGTCGCACATTCGTCGTCATCGCGGGATCTCCCGTATCAGAAGGAGTTTCCGGCGTAGGGCCAAAGAACCTATTAAGTGCATTCAATAGTAGTCCATCAATCTCTTCCGCCGGTACATACCTAGCCGATGACGAACTCCGTGGAGATTCGACAGTACCCTGAGAGTCGCCTAGAAGGTGACTGGACTCTTCAACCTCCATCTCTGAGACCAGAGATCGTTGTTCTTCATCCGTTAAGTCTGGCTTATCATGGGAAGATCCCGCCGAAGCCGGGACCTCCACATGTTGCCATGTTAAAACTGGGATAGAAGATGGTACATCGGCATCCCGGTGGACGTCAGCACTAGTTGAGTCACAAAGGGATGTGTTCTGTCCTGCCAGGACTGTGAGTATCGCCATACACCTTGGCTGTGGCTGTCCCTCGCTTGCGAGCTCGGTATACTCTCTGAAAGAGAGCCCTGTAAAGGTTTATGATAATTAAAAGCTCCCATAGCTCATTAACACATTGAAAGCAGAGCTGGTGAGCAAAATCATAAAGTATAGTAATTAATTTAATTTATATTTAATTGTATTAAAATAAATTACTATAAATAAACACAATATTATCATAATATAATCATAGAAAATATATATGGTTATTATTATTCAGTGATTAAATTATTTCATTAACAAATAAAAATAATATAGGGATACCTGATCTTAACGGCGTTGAACATACAGCAATGAGAGGTTCAAGTGCCGACATGACAGAGACTGGGGGAAAACTACCCCGCCCCCGGGAACTACCTGGTCACCTGGTGCAACACCGGTACTCCGCCCTGGAAAGAGAAATTTCCGGGATTAATGCTCATAGGGTTACACCCAAAAAATGGTACAAAATATGTGCCACAAAACCGCCGGTCAACGAACCGTAGCACTCCACCACTACTTTTCGTTTTCCTTTAGTTTCATATTAAAGATTTCAGGATATATTTACCTGTCCAGAAGATTTAAGCATATCTTCTGAATCCTCATAAAGATGAAGCATATCTTTATTAAAGATGAAGTCTTTCAAGTATCCCTTTACACTTGAAACACTAGTAAGATTCCGGCATCTTTTTATCCCATAAAAAGTCTAAGCCTATCCTAATCTCTAATCCGGCTTCTCCCAGAAGCACTCATAGATCGCCGTCTTGAAGGCCGTGATACCCTATTGTATCAATCAATTGTTTGGCAAATTATCGCGAATTGCAAATCAGTTAATATAACCACCCGAAGGTACAACCGCCGGGTTTTATATGCAATGTCAAACCAATTGTACCTGCCCCAGACCTTTTTTGTAAAAAGGTCGCCGGGAGGGAAAGACTAAACAAACAAACAACATTGTTTCAATTGTTTATTAAAGATTTCAGCATATCTTTTACCTGTTCAAAAGAATTAAGCATAACTTCTGAATCCTCATAAAGATGAAGCATATCTTTATTAAAGATGAAGTCTTTCAAGTATCCCTTTACACTTGAAACACTAGTAAGATTCAGGCATCTTTTTATCCCATAAAAAGTCTAAGCCTATCTTAATCTCTAATCCGGCTTCTCCCAGAAGCCCTCATAGATCGCCGTCTTGAAGGCCGTGATACCCTATTGTATCAATCAATTGTTTGGCAAATTATCGCGAATCGCAAATCCGTTAATATAACCACCCGAAGGTACAACCGCCGGGTTTTATATGCAATGTCAAACCAATTATACCTGCCCCAGACCTCTTTGTAAAAAGGTCGCCGGGAGGGAAAGACCAAACAAAATAACTGTGTGGAGCCCCCCTCGCCGGGAATAACACAGGAAGCCTGATCCTAGGCTCGACCACAGAAAACGCAGTTTCTGATGAGCCCTCAAGTGACCAAACTCGTCGGGGTAACTTACCTATTTTAGCCATCCTGACTAAAACTCGGTAAACAAAAACGGTGTTCTCGGAGCAACGAGAAAAACGCCGGAAAGGTAACCCACACCAAACGAGACATTACAGGAGGGCGTAATGCATAAAGCAATGAATAACACAGGAAGCCTGATCCCAGGCTCGACCACAGAAAACGCAGTTTCTGATGAGCCCTCAAGCGACCAAACTCGTCGGGGTAACTTACCTATTTTAGCCATCCTGACTAAAACTCGGTAAACAAAAACGGTGTTCTCGGAGCAACGAGAAAAACGCCGGAAAGGTAAACCCCACCAAACGAGACATTTTAACACATTTTATACAAAGGGTGTGCACAAAAATAGGGACCTGAACAGGAGGGCGTAATGCATAAAGCAAAAACCGGGGAAAAGGTAGCCATGACAGAGACTGGTGGGAAACTTACTCCAGGTTCTGCATAGACCCGCCGGGACCCAGCTCTGGAAAAAATAAAATTTCCAGGAATTAATGCTCATAAGGTTAACCCAATCATGTTCGCACACAAGTGTTAAATAACCCGCCGGGTAACGAGACGTAATACTCAACGACCACAGCTCGCTACGCGGTGGGGTTTCCTAAGTAAAAGATTTCAGAATATCTTAATTTGTCCAAAAGATTTATGAATACCCTCTGACATAATATATAAAGACCAGCATGGCGTTTATAAGTGATTAAGTCTTTCCGGTGGTGTTTGTTTCAAGATTAAATTTTGGAAAAAAAACCCTTAAAAAAGACGCCGGCCCCCGAATTATCTCGTAGATCAAAAACTGGGAAGCCTGACAAATATACGAGATCTAACTTCTGCCGAAGTATCTTTTTAGATCGCCGTATGTTGAAGGCGGCGATACAAAACGTATCCTCAATTGTCTGGTTAACTAACTGAATTGTAAATTCGTTATTCCCATCCGTCCAAGGAGCACCCGCCGGGTGTGAATAATAGTTTAAAAAACGTTAACCCCAATTGTGCCCTAAAGCGCCGTATGTTGAAGGAGGCGATACACAATGCATCCCTCAATTGTCTGGTCAACTAAACTGAATTTTGCAAATTCGGTCATCCCACCCTTCCAGGTTGCACCCACCGGGTGATTTAAAGTTTAAAAGTTAACCCCAATTGTTCCTATCCCCACTTCTTTGTAACAGATCGCCGGGGAGGAAATACAACTACAGCATAGTTCTATATTGGCTTTGCAAAACCGAAAAAACTACAAACAACACGTGTCCGTATGAACACTGTTAGATGGGTACAGCCAACCCGCCGGGAATCAGAAGGAGCCTGAAACAGGCACCCCAGAGACGCAGTCCTTGTTTCCCACTCGCCGGGGAAACAAGCCTGTTTTAAACCACGCGTGGCCAAAACTTGGCAACCAGCCGGGGTTATCAAGGTGAAACCGAGAAAAACCCGCCGGAAATAACCCACCCCGTCCAGATACCATCTGAACGCAACACCGGACCGAGGCGTAGCTAAAACACAACTAACGCCGGGCCCAACATAGTCCGTGGAATTAGCCAATACACAACTAACCCAGGACACATAAATAGTCCGTGGAATTAGCCAATACACAACTAAACCAGGACACACATGACACAGTAGTACATATTTAGAAAATAAATCAATAACACTTGTATATGTGGTAAAGCTACGAGAGGCTGGCTAGGCCTAGGCAGACGGATAACAGAAACATGTCGGAATATAAACAAAAAGCACTGAATTATATCACAACAGGAACCACCGCCAACACACCAATGTAGCAAACACTTCCGGCAAAGTAACCAGTGTACAAACCAAATCACTCCTCCCCCCAAATGATAACACAACAGAAATACAGTCAATTAAAATACGCACTGGTAACAACTCCAACATAACCATCATAAACACATACATCCCTCCCCAAACATCCCCTACAGTACCAAATGAATACAGACCACACTTACAACACATCACAAACACCCCACACACCCCACACATCATCCTGGGTGGTGACTTCAACGCCAAGACGTCGGCCTGGTTTGTCGACAACCCCGACACAGACAGAGGGCTGGTACTACAAAACCAAACCGATAACCTCATCATCCTTAACGACATCCATCAACATACCCATATTCCTCACCAAGCCCTCTATAACCCATCATCTCCAGACATCACCTTTTGCTCCCCAGAACTCGCCCCCACAACATCCTGGAGGGTGGTCAGAACCTTAGGCTCTGACCACCTCCCGATCATTATCACCACCAAAACCAGACTCACCCCAGCTAGCCACAAACACACATACACCAATTATAAAAGAGCTAACTGGGAAGCATTTACAAATGAGACAGAACAACACTTCACAACTCTAAACAGTACACCCATCACTAACATCAACAATGCTGTACACATACTCAATAAAACTATCCAAAACGCTGACAAGAAACACATTCCAAGAGGTAACAGAAAAAGACACAACCCCAACTTCACACCAGAAATTCAAAACCTCATCAGACAACGCGACATACTGAAACACTCCCCAGCACCCCACACACAAGACATCACACAACAAATTCAAGCACTCAACACCCAAACTAACAACAAAATACAAGAACAACAAAAACTAAATTGGAATAACTTCCTACAAACACTTGATCACAAAACAAACCCCAAAAAAACTATACAAAACACTAAACAGCATCACACTTTCCAACAGCAACACAACACAATCACATGCTGCAATCACAACAACAGACTCTACTCCTTCATGTAAACAACAAGCAAACACTCTCATCAATCACTTCTCACATGTCAGCCACCTAAAACCTCACAAAGACGACCGACGTGTCATCCGACGTAAGAGACAATTCCCCACAGACCCTGACTATACACCCTTCACCAATCACCAGACAAAGCATATCATCAACAATCTCAAGCACTCACCCGCCTGTGGCCTAGACAACATAAGCAACATACACCTCAGACACCTGGGACCACAAGGCATACAAGCACTCACTAACATATCAAACTACAGCTATTCACACAACACAATACCAGACATTTGGAAGCATGGTATCATCATCACATTCCCCAAACCCAACAAAGACCCCACGCTACCCTCCTCGCACCGCCCCATCACACTCCTTTGCTCCCCCTCCAAAGTCATGGAACGCCTAGTATTACAACTAATTACACCTGACCTACCCCTAGCTCCAACACAACATGGCTTTAGGCCACTGCACTCCACAAACACTCTTCTCACAGACCTTACACAAAGAGCTTTCGACGGCATCAATTCAGCTAGACCACCACACAGATCACTATTAGCCACACTCGACATTAGTAAAGCCTTCGATGCCATCCCCCGCCACAACCTAACAAACAAAATCTACAACACAAACATGCACAACAACACAAAACGGTGGCTGGCCAACTTCCTAGCAGGCAGATGTGCACACGTATCTTTTGCCGGTCAGTCCTCTAAAATCAGAAACTTTCCAAACGGAGTCCCACAAGGATCCGTCCTATCGCCCGCACTCTTCAATCTGTACATGCACGATATAACTACACCCAATACGCCCCAAATAAACTTAGCCTCCTATGCAGATGACATAACACTCACATGCACACACCATGACCCAAAAAGAGCAACAGATCTCCTTCAACCCTATCTCAACACACTACATGGCTGGTGCACTACAAACAGACTTAATCTAGCCCCAGCCAAATCCACCGCAACCCTGCTCACAAGTTGGACAGGAGAACACGAATACATCCCTCAACTCACCATAAACAACACACCCCTAACACATACACACACACCCAAAATCCTAGGAGTAACATATGATACTCATATGACATTCAAACAGCACACCACAAACATTAAAAAGAAACTGACATCCAGACTTAACGCCCTCAGGTCACTTGCTCACACAAAATTTGGACACAACAAAGAAACTACCACCACAGTATATAAACAATACATAAGATCAGTGATGGAATACGCAAGCCCAGCCTGGGCTTCTAACCTAGCTGAAACACATCATAAGACCTTACAGACTATTCAAAACAAAGCCCTGAAGATCATTACAGGCTGCACAGCTACTGCACCCACAGATCACCTACATCAAGAAACCAAAATCCTCAAAGTCAAAGACCATCTGGACATGAGAGGCACTCAATTCCTGGCAGCAGCCTCCACGAACCAAGACCACCCACTAAACTACATGGCAACACACCCACAGACACCAAGAAATATCAAAACAACACCCAGCACACGGTATCACACACAATTATTGTCCTCTCTCCCTCCCTGCCCACCCCGAACCAACTTCCAGAAGCACATCCATACTCATATCTCTCACCGATCCATCCACTCACTCACAGACAACACGCAGCTGCATGCACGACCTCCCGAAATCCATCCTTCCGAATCCTCCCTTCCTCGCGAGGACAGAGTCCACCTGGCCAGGCTGAGATGCGGACACCATCCAGCTCTCCTAAGCTATCAGAAGAGACTGGATGACTCCGTTGTCGACACCTGCCCGGGATGTAACACAGCACCCCATACCATTAAACACATCATAGAAGACTGCATTTCACACAACCACTTACGCCAACAACACAATCTACACTCAATGAGAGCTCTGTGGGAAAGCCCGATCGTGGCCATGGCCTTTCTCAGGGACTCGGGGCTGTTCGGCCAGGCAGCTTAGGGAACAACAACAACAACAACAACAACAACAACTGACTCGGGACCCAGAAAAAACTTCACTAAGTGAAGAAAAATACGCTGGGAACGACAGCAAAAATACGCTACCTCATCAGAAAGATAAAAGGAAGCAATAACGTGTAATGAAAGCCGCCTGCATCACAAAGCTAGCTAACTGTGCAAAAGTTCACCTGTCCACAACAGGACCACGAGGGTACATCCGAAATAGATGCCCCAAACACACGACCCAAAATACACTGCACTGCGGGCAACTAGCCCAGGACACTCCTGCTACGCATATCCTAACCTTACTCGATACATCCCGGAGTAAACAAATGAGAAAAAACTCACTAGGGACGCAACAAATGCGGAACCCGCGGAGCGTGGGGAGACACGTCCGGGCAGGCTGAGCGCAGAGCAGAGAAGGAAGAATGACGCGGTCTATCACTTTCTGCTCAAACTCCAGTGTACCAGCCCAAAGAAAGTCATAAACATAAACGCATACAAGGCCTCCGAGTTTACCATCATTGCTCCAAGAGAACAGCGCTGAATCCAGTGATGATACTTTGGCTCCGAGATCCAACAACTAATCCCTTACACGCCGATACCAATGCCTAGCAGCATCACAAAGGCCATAAACCGTTTTCTTCAAACGCCACAGCTTGCCGTTAGCATATTCCGGCGGAGGACGTAGATGAACAACTCGCTCGATGTCATGACCTTGCAGGTAGGCAGCCTTCACGCCCATAGCGTGACAATCCCATCGATTGGTGGAGGCCAAAGAAAGTGCCAAACGCACTGCTTCCTTCGAGCATGTCGGGGAATCTTTCCGGAGGCTCACTGTGTCTTCCTCAAAACCTCTGGCGACTAAACGGGCTTTAACAAACGGCTTTCCATTCTTCATTTTCTCTGTCACAACCCATCGAACTGATATGGCATCTTGTCTGACATCCTCTACGTCCTCATACACATTATTGTCTTGCCAGTTTGTAATTTCGCTGTCCTTGGCACATATTACATCCTCAGAGTTGAAAAGGACAAGCATCTCCACTTCGTCATCAATCGCTTCCCACGAGCTAAAATCTTTCTGCAAATCCACCCAACCAATGTCTCCGTAAGAGTCCTTCAAATTGTAGCAGTGTCTGTATTTCCCAGTGGCTTTACCCGCCCGACTCACAATCCTCCCAGATATTAATTCTCCACTTTCTGAGTGTATTCCTTTAATACGTTGACCAATAGATACTGTGGGAGGCTTTTCATCTAGATTTTCACCATCGGGAGGCTCAACATGAGGCTGTTCAACCGGAATCTTATCATTTTCCGAATCGTCATCTTGATCATCAGTAGGCCTATCCTGGACTTCATCCCTCCCATCACTGCTGACACTTTCAATGTTCTCATGGCCCCCAATTGCAATATCCCGCTCCGGAGCGTGCGACAGACGACACACATGCACTCTCACGTAGACACCGCCGTGTCTCACCAAAATTTGTTTTCCATCTCTGCCTATCACAATTCCGGGACCATACCACTCATGACTGTCATTCCTCTTGTAGAAGACTTCGTCGCCATTGCTAATGTCGTTCAAATCACTCGAACGTATGTTGTGCCGCAGAGCCCTGGACAGACGTTCACTTGATTCAGCCTTGATGAATTCCTGTCGTGCCAAATGAAGAGCGTTCAGATTGACCCTTACAATTTCAGATGTTGATGGAAGTTTCAAGGCTGGAAGATCGTTCTCCCACACGTTCGGCAGGCCAGGGTTTAGACCAAAAACAAGCTGATTAGGAGAATACCAGAGCTGGGCACCACAAACAAAAAATCTAGTCCACAAACTCAAATTTGCAAACCCAGAACATAACTTCCACAAACACAAATCAGCAAACGCAAACCTGTTTTTATTTTTTTAATTTAAACTACAGAATCAAGGGTAAATCAATGGGTTGTTTATTATATCCCACGCCCAGGTGTTGGGTAAATTGTTTTGTTACCGGCCGACGGCCGTGGGATACAAATTCTACAATATTGGTTGAGGGGGGCTTTGCCCCCTCATCCCCAGTGACTTATTGTCATCATCATATACAGTATATTATCAGCAGGGGCAAATAGTAGCAATACAAAAACAGTCAAATTAGAAACGTATGTAACTGTGAGCGTGCGACTATGTAAACAAAGCGGATGGTAGGCTATGCCTGCTAACACAACTCTTACTTAAAGTTTAATAGGCCTAGGCTACAGTTTATTTTAGTCTAGGTTAATGGAGAGCCCCAAAAACTTTTGTCCCACATTTTGTATGAGGAACTTACCCCGTTTTGGTTATTTTTGGTTATCAACAAAAATATATATATAATATATAGGCCTATAGATAGGCCACTTCGTTTGTCCGGCATAGGCAATGAAACGTTGGGGCGACTTATTTTCGGGGAGAGTCCTTCAGTAATAATCAGTATTCGCAAATTTGCACCATTCGGGAGGAGGTACGCCATATCACAGAGGTGCAAGGAGGTGATTCATTTGTGGCCACCCCTATGGGGATGGCAATATAAATAGAATAGATAGGTCTACTTTAGATAGATTAAGTAATTTAATAGAAAGTAGAGTAGCCTAGGCTTATATTCATTATGATGCTCAGAATATAGGCCTAGCTTCAGATCAGAATAAAATAAAATGTTATTGTACATTTATATGATACTTTCAAAATTAACACTAGCCTATTTGACACTAATAAAATGAATCAGTGATTAGGCCTAGGCCTATATGTAATATTTAGCCTACCTGTACATGCTTTGAGGCATTTTGATGAGATTAGGGTAACCTAATGAACTTAGTTTAGGTTAAGAAAACATTATGTTACGACTGAGGTTTAAATATATCAGGGTTCTTATTCATTGGACTAGTAATGGCATAAATGCTACAACGGAAAGCGCTAGATCCAACCTCTGATGTATATTCCCAGTGAACAAAGAACACAAATACTCTCCAGAGTTCTATATGCAATAATAGGTTATTAAACTCTCAATAAATGTGCGTCTACTCTAGGCTTAATGTTATGTGACAACAGCCTATTACTACCTATAACCAAAGGTGCTTGGTTATGGTATGCAAAGTAAGGTGGTAAGAGAAGTTACAGCTTACGTTACTTTAATCAATAAATGTCAGGCACTCCTGCATGAAAGAAAGTGCACTAAAGTCCTTCAACACCAACAAGGAATCTTCTTTAAATGTTAGATGCTATCAAGATGCTCGAATCGGAAATGGAACCCAAAAAGGCAGGCAGCGGAACAATGCTCGTGCAGGCTATGCACACAAAAAGGCAGGATATATAATGCAGTCGGAGCCAAGAATATCCTAAACGCTACAACAATAATAATAATCGCCACGACAATGCAGTATTCCTATCAACAAAAAGAGCCTAAGTCGTTTGTGTCTCAATACATCAAACTAGGCTGCGAAATGCTTATGTAATCATAAACGGGTATGCATAATAAGAGTAATTGGTTTAATATACTTAATGTCTACTATGACTGATACAGTCTAGCTAGAGTCAATGATACGAGATACTGGTGCGCATGGCATGCCGCATAGCCTAGTGCAAATCTCAAGTCTGTGCGTCAAATATTACGTTATAGGGAAGGGTAGCTCTCTTGAGAAACCTTAATACCGAAGTATTAAGCGTTCTCCTGGCGTACCTCAAAGACAAACAACCGAGCCTAGAACAGTGCAGAATGGTATAGGCAAAAAGACCTCATTCGTGCATGCTCTACTCTCAATGGCACACAGACTAGAATTTACCCAATCAACTCCAGTTCTCAGGTATGTCGTGCAGCTTTTAACTAAAGCCAGCACTCATCGGAAACAATACCTTATAGTATCAGACTCCTAGTCTAGCATTATCTAATCTAGCAGAACACTAATAATTATAGGAAGCGGTACTGAACAATATGAATGCCAACCAATGCTTCGTGATCAACTTATCTTAACAACTAACATACATGGGTTATATCAGACCTTAACGCACAATACAACTGGCCAGCATGAAGCTGATTATGCAGAGTTAACCAGAGGGGGTATAATATTAATAAAAGGTGGTGAAAGATATGGAAAATGAGAGAGATAGGCAGAGGAAAAGGTTCTCAGGTGCAGGGGGAGGGGGACAGGTATCAAAGGGATAAGAGGGATGTGTTCTAGAAACCAGATCTAAGGGAGAGAGTGGCCAGGGAGCAGTATATATACTAGCACTAGTTCGAACCGCGTAGAAAAAGCGGTAACAAGTCCTCTAGCCAATGCTAAAGAAGCTAGCCAAACATGACGTCACCAAGCATGGTAAAAAACTCCTTCAACGAATCCCCACGAGGCCAGCCAGCTATGACGTCATCGAGTATAGCAAAACACTGCGCGCCTCCCCACACTCTGTTCTACTCTCTCTCTCTCTCTCTCTCTCTCAAATCCTATCATTACTACTTAATGATAAAACATATACTTTGCAATTAAATATATAAAGCCTTGACATGGGTGAAAACAAAGAGCCTTTCTGGACTGCCCATGACACAAGCTTTCATATGAAATAAAGCACACAACAATACATCAACTGTATCCACATCCACTGCCCTGGCAATCCTAGCGAGTCACTGTAGGACAAGCCATGCGGTTCTAACGGAGTGGTTAACGTCACACCCCCCCCCCCAAGATTTTTCTCAGAGGCACAAAGCTCAACAAAATCTGATTGTTAGAACCCATGCTATATCTCTACTTCCCATCACCCAGCGGCAGTAAAATATCTGGCACCGTTCTCAACAAAACATTTTACAAAATTATAACCCTCCCCAACACAATAGGTTAAATCATATGTAGTTATGCTCCTCAAGAGCGAGCTTCTCTAGCCCAGCATTCTGAGAGGAGTGCAACTCAGAATTACTGCTATAACATACTGAAAAACTCCAACTATCAAAGAAAGAGTTTTTTATTTGATTTTTATGTTTTTAATTTGTTTATTTCGGCTGCACTATAGGGGCAAGCCTAGTTTTCTCTTCTATACCAAACGCTCAACTCCTGCTTTATGACCCAATACGCTGGGCTACAACCGCGAGCCAACAAGCACCAAGCGCAAAATACTATTCAAACTAAAGCAGGAGGCTACCCGTGTGTCAATCTACCCAGGATCATACACCCTTGAAAGACAATCTGCAACCACGTTGTCACAACCGGCAATATGGCGTATGTCCAGGTTATATACCAATAACCTTATTGACCACCTGGTCAGCCTCATATTCCGATTGTGAAACTGGTCCAAGAACTTGAGAGGGTGATGATCTGTGTAAACTACAACGACCGGACCATAGGCTGGAACATAGACCTCGAAATGTCTCGGTGCAAGCACAACTGCCAGCAGCTCCTTCTCGACAACAGAGCAGCTCCCCTGGGCTGAATTGAACTTCTCCGAGCAGAAACTAACAGGATGCTCCAGCCCATCATCGTCCTTTTTCACAAGGACGGCACCAGGCCCCACACCACTAGCATCCGTTGCTAGTTGGAAAGGTAGGCTAAAGTCAGGGGCCCTGAGGATCGGGTGAGTGCACAACAGGTGTTTTACTATTCTAAACGCCTTCTCACACTCAGGTGCCCATTTGACTTTCTTATCCTTCCAGTTATCCTCCACCTGAGCTTGACTGTCCCGTTCTCCTTCTCCACCTTGACTGCTAAACGTCATCACAGGCACAGTGAGAGGCTCAGGGGGGTGCCTCACATACTCCTTCATGAGATTAACGTGACCTAACTGATTGCGCTTACGTCTGTCTGGAGCGGCTACCAAGCAATCCAGGTCCGATAGCCTCTCAACCACCCTATAAGGACCAGTGTACTTCTCGGATAAGGGGTGACCTACAAGGGGCAGTAGAATCAACACCTCCTGACCCACGCGAAACTCCCTGAGTTTAACCTTGAGGTCGTACCTGTCCTTCATGAGGGCCTGAGAGCTAGTCGAATTACGGCCAGCCAACTCCAGACTGCGCAACATCCGTTCTCGACTGTCGGGGACATACTTGAGCATAGAACAAGGTTTATCTGCACCCTCCCATATTTCTTTAACCATATGGAGAGGCCCTCTGACACGGTGTCCAAAGACGAGCTCATTAGGGTTGAATCCCAAACTTTCCCCAGGTACCTCCCGTGCAGCAAATAAAACACATGGCAGGCCAAGATCCCAACCATTCCCACTCTCAAAGCAACAACAACGAAGCACAGATTCCAAGGCTGAGTGCCATCGCTCTAACACACCCTGGCTCTCCGGATGATACGCAGATGACACAACCGTAACAATCCCATGCTGCGGCATTGCTTGAACAAAGAGGCTAGAAGTGAAGTTGGATCCCTGGTCTGACTGAATTACCTGCGGGTAACCATACCGGGAAAAATACACTAGCAAGTTTCGGACCACCATCTTCGCTGACCCATTTCTCATAGGGTACGCGTCAGGGTACCTTGTTGCTACCTCCATGATGGTCAGGGGATACTTGTAAAAATCTCCCGACTGTGCATCACTGTCCTCCTTCAACTCGACAGCACCGGTACCACATTCAAGAACCTCCGGGTCTTCTAATTGCAATTTACGAATGTCCGAAGGAGCAAGCTTATCTAAGTGTTTGCGAAACAACTCATGCCCCCCTCCTACATTGAATTTAGCCTCCCGTTGCTCTCTCTCTGTATCGTTGCTGTCTCTTCGTTTTTTAAGCCCATCCTCTGCCTTCTTAGTAACAGTTAATGGGTCTTCTCCAGACTCGAAAATCGGTCCTAATAATGAGTCCCCGAGAATGTCCGTTGATACTAAACTCTCAACCGCATCAACTTTCAACCCCTTCTCGGTACCTTTCCTCCGCTTGTCTAAAGACTGTTGACCAGAATGTGACTCCCTGGATGCAAGAGATCTGGTGACAACACACGCCATAGGTTGCACCAGACACTTCTCAACCCACTCCTGCTCCTCCCTACTCACGTCGGCTGGCTTCTCGGCAACAACTAAGGGTGGAGCCTCAGAAGTAGGCCCCGCAAAGTCGTTGCCGAGAAGGAGGTCGATGCCCCCAACAGGTAACTTCTCCACAATTCCTACATCCAGGTCACGAGTCACACCATCAACTTCCATCTTCATTCTTACAAGCGGGTATGACCTTGTTGCATTAACCCCCTGAACCACAACCACCCGCGCCGTATTTACAGGTTTACCAGTGAAATTCCTCAACAATGTTTGCGATGCCGCAGTGTCACGCAAAATTCTCACCTCATGTCTTCTACCCCCCCACTCCACACAACCGAGTCCCCTGTGGTCACTAAAGGCATCACGGACAGAGAATAAGCCTTCCGGATCCTTCTGCACTGGCAGTGTATTTACCTCGGAAGAATTGCCTCTAACAAACTCCGATGTCCTCTTGAACACTCCAATGCCGTGAGCAAAAGACACGGCTGCCGGAGGAGGTCGACTAGGGCACTCATTTGCCTTATGACCCTCCTGGTGGCACTTAAAACACATAAATTTCGGTTTCGGCTTATACTGTGATGTAAAACGCCCCTGACTTTTCTCATACGGCGTGGTGTTAGGTTTGGATTCAGTTTTAGTTTCATTGCTCTTTTGTTTAAATGTGTCATTGCTACGGGGAGGGGGAGGATAACGGTCCCTAGCACTTGCATCGTACTTCTGTGAGGACCCGCAACCCCGAATCAACGACAGCCGTCGATCAGCCATTTCTGCTGCTTCGACTAGAGTTCTTGGGTTTTTCTCCTTTAAGTTCAAAGTTAGATCACCGCCCGTGCTCTTAAAGAACTGCTCCAACATCATCAACTGCTTAACTCCATCAAACGTTGTTACCTTCTCAGATCGGAGCCAGTTCCCCATAGCATCGGACAAGTCCCGGGCGTGTTCCAAAAAAGGTGCTATCTCTTCCCTTGGTTACACCCCGGAACTTCAAACGGTACGTTTCTGGTTGCAGTTTGTAAGCCCTCAGGACAGCCTCCTTGAGATCCTCATACACAATACATGACTCCAAAGGTAACGCATCATAGGCTTTAAGACCCTTGCCTATTAATCTAGAGGATACAAGTGCTGCCCATTTATTCTCTGGCCACTGGTGTTCCTGGCACTTCTTCTCAAAGCGTGTGAAAAATTCTGTTACCCCTCTCTCATCAAACACCAGAACCAGTTTCAATAAGTGCGAGAGAGATTGATCATGACCACGGTTACCAGCCCCAAGTCGCTGTCCCGTTGCCTCTACTCGCGACTTCTCTACGTCCATGTCGGCACAGTACCTAGTCGACTCTAAATCAGCTTGGATTTTTGCTAGCTCTATTTGCTGCTGAAGCTCACCTGCCCTTTGTTGCTGCTGAAGCTCAGATACCCTGAGAGCCTTTCTCTCTTCGATCTTAGCTAATTCGAGCTGATACAATAATTCTGGAGTTAACCCTGGAGGAGGTGAAGGTGCTACAATGTTTGAAATTACCGGTGGTCCCCCCAGGGGCAACCCACCCTGCCAGTCACCAACCAACTGTGGAAGCGTACCCGGGGTCGGCAAACCACTGGGATGGCTGGGAGTCGAGTGTAGGGGAAGCACGGCCGAAGGGCTCTGAGCACTCAACCCATCTCGCTCACCAGTCACCCTGCCCAGTACACACGTTATCAAGTTATCCCTGGTCATGCTGCTAGTACCCGCATGACCGATAGCTGTGGCCAGGCATTGAAGACCGTACCGATCCATACCCTCCAACCGCTCGGCAGTAACAGGCCATTGCAAAAATATCCTAGCATCCTCCTCACCTGATTAACCCTTTCATCATACTGCTGTTCCTCAGTTTCGACATTACGTACTGTGTCTCCATTCTCCTCTGATCCGGTATAAGACATGATGCTCACAAAAATTTCCCACCTCAATATTCAGAAAAGAAGCACCCCAAACTCTTATACCTCAATATACACACAAAAATTCTCGGAAATACTCAAGGGCTATACTATGTATAGGGGTATTGGAGGGGGTCTGTCTGATCATTATGTAGTGGTAGCTAAGGTTAGGATACAAAAGAAGTGGGTGAGGAGAGCGGGAGGGAGGCGAGAGGAGGGTGGAATGGTGAGGAGGGTGGAGAGGTTGCAGGAGGAGGAAGTCAGGGAGGAGTACAGGAGAGCAGTGGAAAGACGACTAGGTGGGTTCGACCTGGAAGTTATGGAGGAAGTGGAGGAGATGAGCAAGGTGTTTAAGGATGAGATCTGTGCAGCATGTGAGGAGGTGTGTGGAGTGAGGAGAAGAGGGAGGGGAGTGAAAGGTACAGCATGGTGGACAGAAGAGGTAAGAATAGCTGTGGAAGAAAAGAAGAAAGCATATAGAGAGTGGTTGGGTAGTAGAGGGAATGAAGATTCCGAGAGGCAGAAACGAGCGAGGTACGTGGAGAGTAAGAGGGTGGTGAAGAGAGTAGTGAAGGAAAGTAAGAGAAGAGTAGATGAGGAATTTGGAAGGAATCTGAGTGTAAAATGGAGGGAGAGTAAGAAACTGTTCTGGAAAGAAGTCAAGAAAGTTAGGGAAGGTAGCAAGGGAAACAGTAAGGGTGTGAAAGATAAGAATGGGAGAATGCTAGCCGAGAAGCAAGAGAGAGTCGAAAGATGGAGGGAGTACTTCAGTGAGTTGCTAAATGAAAGGAATGAAGAGCCAGCAAACATAGCTGGATATGGTATGGGAGGGAGAAGAAGAGAAGTAGTGGAGGAGGAGGTGGGGATCAGGAGGTCAGAAGTGTGGGAAGCCATGAAAAGAGTGAAGTTGGGGAAAGCACCAGGAACAGATGGAGTGTGTGGGGAAATGTTGAGGTATGGTGGTGAGATAGTGATAGAATGGGTATGGAAAATGTGCAAACTAGCATGGGAGAAGGGGAGTGCACCCGATGACTGGAAGACTGGCATAATAGTCCCCCTATATAAGGGCAAAGGGGAAAGAGGAGTGTGTGGTAACCACCGAGGAATATGTCTTCTAAGCGTAGTAGGGAAGGTATACAGTAGGGTAGTGATTGAGAGAGTGAGAGTGAGAACGGAGAAATGGATAGGCGACGAGCAGGGAGGTTTTAGGAAGGGAAGAGGATGTGTAGATCAGATTTTTACCCTGAATTGTGTTGTGGAGAAGTATCTGGAGAAGAAACAAAAGGTGTATGTTGCCTTTATGGACTTAGAGAAGGCCTATGACAGAGTGGATAGAGAAGGTTTGTGGAAAGTACTTAGAATATACGGAGTAGAGGCAAGTTGCTGAAAGCAGTGAAGAGCATGTATGAGGGTGCAAAGGCGGCAGTACGTGTGGAGAGTGAGCAGAGCGAGTTCTTTGACCTGAATGTTGGTTTGAAACAGGGGTGTGTGATGTCCCCGTGGTTGTTTACTGTATATGGATGGAGTTATGAAAGAAATACTATCAAGAGCAGTGGATGTTGGTGTATCGCTGAAAAGGGAGGGAATTGAGTGGAAGCTACCTATACTGCTGTTTGCGGATGATACAGTTCTGATGAGTGATAATGAATGGGAGTTGCAGGGTCTGGTAAATGAGTTTGGAACAGTGTGCGAAAAACGGAATTTGAAGGTAAATACGGGGAAGAGCAAGGTTATGGTCTTCGAAAGGGGTGAAGTCACAGAGTGTGAGGTGAAGCTGAACGGTCAGGCTATGGAGATCGTCAACTCTTTTAAGTATCTGGGCAGTGTGTTGAGTAAAGATGGGACTATGGATGAAGAGGTGCGGGAGAGGGTACAACAGGGGAAGAGGGTTGTAGGAACGCTAAAAGCAGTAACAAGAAATAGGGTGGTCAGTATGGAAGTGAAGAAGTCCTTGCATGACAGTGTGGTAATCCCGACACTGACTTACGGAAGCGAAGCATGGACGTTGGTTGAGAGACTCAGACCAAGAGTGAGAGCAGTGGAAATGAATTACTTAAGGAGTGCGTGCGGAGTTACATGGAGGGATAGACAGACTAATGAGGAAGTAAGAAGGAGGTGTGGTGTGGAGGTAGATGTGCTGGAAAGTGTGAAAAGGAACAACTTGAGATGGTTCGGCCATATGGAACGTATGGAAAGCGAGAGAATGACTAAGAGGGTGTACGAGAGCGAGGTGGAGGGACAGAGGGGGAGAGGTAGACCGAATATGAGGTGGAAGGATGGAGTGAGGAACTACATGAACGAAGGCGGTGCTGGTTGGGGGGAGGGGCGTCGACTGACTGGGGACAGAGGTGCATGGGGGCGGTTCGTTCGTGGCCACCCCTTCGGGGATCACGGCGTCAGGCAATAGATAGATAGATAGATAGATATACTATGTTGCAAAAAAAAAATTATTCTTGCTGATCCCCGCAAAATATTCCCCAAAACAACAAATGTTCCCTGCTAATAAATGTAGGTTCACCAAATCCTAGGTAAGGTCGCCATTTGTTACGACTGAGGTTTAAATATATCAGGGTTCTTATTCATTGGACTAGTAATGGCATAAATGCTACAACGGAAAGCGCTAGATCCAACCTCTGATGTATATTCCCAGTGAACAAAGAACACAAATACTCTCCAGAGTTCTATATGCAATAATAGGTTATTAAACTCTCAATAAATGTGCGTCTACTCTAGGCTTAATGTTATGTGAAAACAGCCTATTACTACCTATAACCGAAGGTGCTTGGTTATGGTATGCAAAGTAAGGTGGTAAGAGAAGTTACAGCTTACGTTACTTTAATCAATAAATCAGGCACTCCTGCATGAAAGAAAGTGCACTAAAGTCCTTCAACACCAACAAGGAATCTTCTTTAAATGTTAGATGCTATCAAGATGCTCGAATCGGAAATGGAACCCAAAAAGGCAGGATATATAATGCAGTCGGAGCCAAGAATATCCTAAACGCTACAACAATAATAATAATCGCCACGACAATGCAGTATTTATTAGTGGCCCCTCCATCATTGACGAACATGCCTATTACATAAGGCACCCTCTTCAAACACTCATCCGCCGTAGTTTGAATCTACCGCGCAGAGCATTTAAAAAACTGAGGAGCCTTCATCATGAGCGCACGCGACCTCACTCATGGCTTCAGTCATAATGAATTGGGTTCTCACTACGAAAAAACTTCGTAAAAAATAAAAACAAAAAGAAAATAAGAATAACTATTCAATAAGCTTTCCATCATATCGTGGATGTACTTGTGTGGATCTTTTGACCAGACGCTACTGCAGGCGTCATTCTTCCTTCTCTGCTCTGCGCTCAGCCTGCCCGGACGTGTCTCCCCACGCTACGCGGGTTCCGCATTTGTTGCGTCCCTAGTGAGTTTTTTCTCATTGGTTTACTCCGGGATGTATCGAGTAAGGTTAGGATTTTTTTTTTTTTTTTTTTTTTTTTTTTTTTAAAGAGACAATGAACGGAGGAAGGAAAAACACAGATAAAACAAAAAGGTCCATGTGCCTAAAGGCATCCTCCATTCATAAAATGTTTGTAACAACTGGATTTAAACATTTGTAGATTGTAAGTTTGTGGAAAGCAATTCGAGGGAAGTGAATTCCAAAGAGTAGTAGCTCTGGGGATAAATGAATTCTGATAAGCAGAAGTTCTCCATTGTGGAGGAGAAAGTGTAAATTCATGGGCGCTCTCAGCTGCCCTAGTTCTACGGGGAAAGATGTGGAGAGGCGGCACAATTGAAGCAAGTTCCTCGGAACAATTGCTGTGAAAATATCTGTAGAATAATGCAAGGGATGCAACGTTTTCTTCGTATGAATAATGTAGGAAGGTCCTGTGTGATTGCAGGGTTATTGATTAATCTAATAGCTTTATTTTGAATTTTGTCCAACTGCCTCAATGCAACCACTCCACTTCCACCCCACAGAGGTGAACAGTAATCCATCTGAGAGCGCACATGACTTTTATATATTACGGCCAACTGCTCGTCAGTGAAGAATTCTCGAACTCTGTACAGGAGTCCCAGTTTTTTAGAGGCATTCTTAGCAATGCTTCTAACATAATGTGTCCAGCTCAAGTTAGTAGTTAATGTTACACCGAGAATGTCAATACTAGGGGAAGTGGGAATATTTACATCATTAAAAAATATATGGGAGTCAGTGAGATTCTGTCGGTTAGAAAATTGAATGTACTTGGTTTTCTGTGCATTAAAGGAAACTAGATTCTCTTGTCCCCATTCATTCATTCTAGAAAGGTCCTGGTTCAGAGAAATTGCAGTGTTTATTTTTGAATTTATAAGATCGGGTTGGGTGAAAGAATTGGTAAATGTGAAGGAACTGTGGAGTGTTGAGTCATCTGCGTAGGAATGTATTGGATTATGAGTGGTAGATATGAGATCATTGATATGAATGAGGAACAGAGTTGGGGCCAAAACTGATCCCTGGGGAACACCAGCATTTATTGAGTGAAATTGAGAATAAAGGCCATCTACCATTACACGTATTTTTCTGTTATGAAGATAAGAAGAAATTAGTGGAACTAATGATGCAAGGCCGTAGTGTGACATCTTTGACAATAAGGATTGATGCCAGACTCTATCAAATGCCTTTGATATATCCAGTGCTATTGTATGTGTTTCACCATGTTGGTCTGTAGCTTGGTTGATTTGATGCGTAAGAAGGCAAAGAATGTCTGCAGTTGATCGACATCGTCTAAAACCATATTGCCTATCACTGATTAATTTATTATTCTCAAGATGCTTAATTATGTGATTATTTAATATAATTTCAAAGACTTTACCAAGAGTGGAAGTTATAGCTATTGGTCTGTAGTTTGATGGATCTGAAGAGGCACCTTTTTTAGGAACTGGATGGATGTTTGCTTCTTTCCAGGGTACTGGGAAGCATGAGGTATGAGTACACAGACGGAAAAATTTTGCCAATACAGGAGCGAGCACCAAGGAGCAATTCTTAAGTACTATTGGAGGAATTTCATCTGGACCAGGAGCCTTATCTACTGAGAGATTCTGCAAAATAGTTTTGACATGTCTGGTGTGGATCTTAAGTGAGGGAATTTCAGGTGAATTAAAATTAAGTACAGGGACATCTTGATTTATTTCATCTAAGGTTGAGTTGGTGGAGAAAATATCCGCAAGAAGGTTAGCTTTACCTCGTGGGTCACTTACAAGATTGCCAGTCGGAGATTTTAATGGTGGAATGGATGAAGCAGTAGTGAAGTTGGATTTGAATGAGTTAAGAGTAGACCAAAATATTTTGTTATCATTTGGATTATTTAGAAGTTTATTTGCCTGCTTGTGGAGAAAGTTTGATTTAGTTAGGTTTAATACAGTTTTGGCATGATTTCTGATGTTTCTAAAGTAATTAAAGGCTTCATGTGTTTTTATCTTGTGTATGCATTGTAGGCTATTGCTTTTTGTTCAGTTACTCTAGCACAATTATGGTCAAACCATTTAGGTGAATTAGATCTTTTACTGTACTTTTGATGAGGAATAAAAGTTTCCATTCCAATTTTTACAAAATCTTGTATGTGGCTCAAGGTGGAGTGTGCATCATTAGAAAAGAAAGAGGTCCAGGGAATATCAATAAAGAAACCTTGAAGACCCTCCCAGTCTGCCCTATCGTAATGCCATTTAGTCACCAAAACAGGTTCAGAGTGGGAAGGTGTGGTAGGTGATAGACAGGTGGCCTGTATCAGACAGTGATCAGAAGATCCAAGTGGGGACCTCACTGTAACATCATAATTTTCTGAATTGGTTAAAAATAAGTCCAGTAGGTGGGAATTATGATTAGGATTATCTGGTACACGGGTGGGTTGGTTGACTAGTTGAATGAGATTAAATGAGTCTGCAAATAGCTCACATTCAAGACCAGCATCATCAGTCCTGGCTGAATGAGTGAGCCATTCAACATTATGGACATTAAAATCACCCAACACAGTGATTTCAGAAGAAGCATTTAAGTTGAGGACACTGAGTTGTGAGGACAGAGAATCAAAAAGACTTTGTTCTGGAGGAGTATTTGGGGAACGGTAGATGCAACATATGTATTTAAATTTACCAGCAGAAATTAATTTGTATATAGAATAATCAAAATAGGGACAATTGAAACTAGTAACCTCCTCCAGGGCAATTTCAGATTTTGCGAAGCAACATACACCACCTTTAGGTCTGAAATTTTGGAGCAGTTGATAACCTGGAAAATTAAATCTAGATGTGTCAGATGTGGATGTTACTTGAGTCTCTGTCAAAAAAAGGAGAGTAGGGGATTCTGCTTGAAGAAATTGGTGTACAGAATTGATGTTAGAGTGAAGTCCCCTTATATTACTAAAGAAATAGCTGTACTGACAATCAGCTTTGGGACGTTGCAATGCTCTTGACACAGTCGCATGATGACGACCGGGAGGGCCCTGTGTCAATAACCCAACCCTGCCGGGGGTGGATATCCGAGGGACCACCAGGTTTGCTCTTAACAATTGTACTGCCATATTTATAAGGTAAGTGTATGGTGTTACATGTATGATATGTAGTGGGAAGAGTAGTATTTTATGGATAGAGGATAGCGATGTAGGGAATGTCGTGAAGTTGGATGTGTATGTTATATAAAGAGGGTTTTCCTGATACCCCTGATGTGTGAGGCAGAAAGATATGTATCCAGCTACCAAGGCCTGGGAGAGAAAATGGAATTCAGGCTATTCTCCTGCGTAGCAGGAGTGTCCTGGGCTGGTTGCCCGCAGTGCAGTGTATTTTGGGTCGTGTGTTTGGGGCATCTATTTCGGATGTACCCTCGTGGTCCTGTTGTGGACAGGTGAACTTTTTCACAGTTAGCTAGCTTTGTGATGCAGGCGGCTTTCATTACACGTTATTGCTTCCTTTTATCTTTCTGATGAGGTAGCGTATTTTTGCTGTCGTTCCCAGCGTATTTTTCTTCACTTAGTGAAGTTTTTTCTGGGTCCCGAGTCAGTTCTTCCCTTTGCCGGAAGTGTTTGCTACATTGGTGTGTTGGCGGTGGTTCCTGTTATGATATAATTCAGTGCTTTTTGTTTATATTCCGACATGTTACTGTTATCCGTCTGCCTAGGCCTAGCCAGCCTCTCGTAGCTTTACCACATATACAAGTGTTATTGATTTATTTTCTAAATTTGTACTACTGTGTCATGTGTGTCCTGGTTTAGTTGTGTATTGGCTAATTCCACGGTCTATTTATGTGTCCTGGGTTAGTTGTGTATTGGCTAATTCCACGGACTATGTTGGGCCCGGCGTTAGTTGTGTTTTAGCTACGCCTCGGTCCGGTGTTGCGTTCAGATGGTATCTGGACGGGGTGGGTTATTTCCGGCGGGGTTGTTCTCGGTTTCACCTTGATAACCCCGGCTGGTTGCCAAGTTTTGGCCACGCGTGGTTTAAAACAGGCTTGTTTCCCCGGCGAGTGGGTGTCTGTGGCTCCCCAGGACTGCGTCTCTGGGGTGCCTGTTTCAGGCTCCTTCTGATTCCCGGCGGGTTGGCTGTACCCATCTAACAGTGTTCATACGGTCACGTGTTGTTTGTAGTTTTTTCGGTTTTGCAAAGCCAATATAAAACTATGCTGTAGTTGTATTTCCTCCCCGGCGATCTGTTACAAAGAAGTGGGGATAGGAACAATTGGGGTTAACTTTTAAACTTTAAATCACCCGGTGGGTGCAACCTGGAAGGGTGGGATGACCGAATTTGCAAAATTCAGTTTAGTTGACCAGACAATTGAGGGATGCATTGTGTATCGCCTCCTTCAACATACGGCGCTTTAGGGCACAATTGGGGTTAACGTTTTTTTTTTTAAACTATTATTCACACCCGGCGGGTGCTCCTTGGGAC
This sequence comes from Paralithodes platypus, assembly GCA_032716605.1. Classification (NCBI taxonomy): domain Eukaryota; kingdom Metazoa; phylum Arthropoda; class Malacostraca; order Decapoda; family Lithodidae; genus Paralithodes; species Paralithodes platypus. Next base: position 75,409,159 of record CM064487.1, read on the forward strand.
GGATGGGAATAACGAATTGACAATTCAGTTAGTTAACCAGACAATTGAGGGATACGTTTTGTATCGCCGCCTTCAACATACGGCGATCTAAAAAGATACTTCGGCAGAAGTTAGATCTCGTATATTTGTCAGGCTTCCCAGTTTTTGATCTACGAGATAATTCGGGGGCCGGCGTCTTTTTTAGGTTTTTTTTTTCCAAAATTTAATCTGGAAACAAACACCACCGGAAAGACTTAATCACTTATAAACGCCATGCTGGTCTTTATATATTATGTCAGCGGGTATTCATAAATCTTTTGGACAAATTAAGATATTCTGAAATCCTTTACTTAGGAAACCCCACCACGTAGCGAGCTGTGGTCGTTGAGTATTACGTCTCGTTACCCGGCGGGTTATTTAACACTTGTGTGCGAACATGATTGGGTTAACCTTATGAGCATTAATTCCTGGAAATTTTAATTTTTCCAGAGCTGGGTCCCGGCGGGTCTATGCAGAACCTGGAGTATGTTTCCCACCAGTCTCTGTCATGGCTACCTTTGCCCCGGTTTTTGCTTTATGCATTACGCCCTCCTGTTCAGGTATCCCTATTTTTGCGCACACCCTTTGTATAAACTGTGTTAAAATGTCTCGTTTGGTGGGGGTTACCTTTCCGGCGTTTTTCTCGTTGCTCCGAGAACACCGTTTTTGTTTACCGAGTTTTAGTCAGGATGGCTAAAATAGGTAAGTTACCCCGACGAGTTTGGTCGCTTGAGGGCTCATCAGAAACTGCGTTTTCTGTGGTCGAGCCTGGGATCAGGCTTCCTGTGTTATTCATTGCTTTATGCATTACGCCCTCCTATAATGTCTCGTTTGCTGTGGGTTACCTTTCCGGCGTTTTTCTCGTTGCTCCGAGAACACCGTTTTTGGTTACCGAGTTTTAGTCAGGATGGCTAAAATAGGTAAGTTACCCCGACGAGTTTGGTCGCTTGAGGGCTCATCAGAAACTACGTTTTCTGTGGTCGAGCCTGGGATCAGGCTTCCTGTGTTATTCCCGGCGAAGGGGGCTCCACACAGTTATTTTGTTTGGTCTTTCCCTCCCGGCGACCTTTTTACAAAGAGGTCTGGGGCAGGTATAATTTGACATTGCTTATAAAACCCGGCGATTGTACCTTCGGGTGGTTATATTAACGGATTTACGATTCGCGATAATTTGCCAAACAATTGATTGATACAATAGGGTATCACGGCCTTCAAGACGGCGATCTATGAGGGCTTCTGGGAGAAGCCGGATTAGAGATTAAGATAGGCTTAGACTTTTTATGGGATAAAAAGATGCCTGAATCTTACTAGCGTTTCAAGTGTAAAGGGATACTTGCAGTGGCGTAGCTAAGGGGGGGGGCGGGAGGGGGCTGTTTGAAATCGCCCCCTGGGCCCCCAAGAGAAGGGGGCCCCCAAATGGATCTGAAAATAATATTAATTATACTAATAGTATATACTGTATATATAAGTAATATTGATAATGAGTAAAATAAACACCATGTGTGTTTTCTGATTTAACCTCTTTCTTTTCTTCTATCCTGCGACGTCATGGGTATTTAAAATTAGAAAAATAACGATCACTCCATCAGTATTGATTTGGCGGTGCAAGGGGAAACATCGTCGCTCTCGCTCCTAGCCTCCTACCCGCCACTTGCTTAGGACACACTGCCTATAGGTAGGCCTAATGATTATACTTTATATACATTACAAAATAGCACTATTGAGTTTGACAGTTGGTTAATATACTGTGTTTTTCGTAAGCATGTGTAAAGGAATAATAAGATATAGCCTAATTTGACAACAAGAAACATGGTGATTGTTAGTAAGTTAAGTGTATAATCGAAGATTAGGCCTACATACAATTATATATAAATATATGAACCAAAAATTTTGGTAATATTTTCTTTTTCGTGAACTGTAATGGTCAAATCGATAGCTATATTTCATAGATAACCTATGTACTTAACCTTGTGAGAAAGTTGAGTGGTATCGAAGATATTTGTAGAGTAGGCTAAACTTCTAAAGTGCTAAATATTTAGGCCTTGAAATTTGTAGGACTATGTTTTGGTCTCATATTTTTTTCTCGAACTGTAGGGGGCCTAACATAGCCTATACAATGTTTATGGTCTTACTAAACCTTAGCTTCATCGTGAAAAAGATGCATAGTCGTTTAATATTAGTCAATTAAGTATGGGTGCAATTCATCAGCTAAAATAGAGCATAGAGAGGCAACATTAATGGTGTAGAGTGTAGGCTACCTTGGTTAGGCTATGAGCACTATGACTCATTCTTTCAAATTTTGACTCTGGATCACTTTTATTTATGCTACCATACGCCTCCATATAGGCTATAGACTATGGTGGCTGTACATATCAAGCGCAGGAACTGTGAAATAAGAGGAAACACAGTTGTGAGCATTGAATACTCGTTTGTAGGTTAATCTAGCCCTTTGGCTGGTTCAGGGTCAGGTGCAAACGTTGGTAAGCTTTCTAACAAGTTACTGGGGTTCTCAAGAAGAGGCCCCCAGTATTGAGATTTGAGATAATGCATAGCTTGATTAGGCCTACCAATGACGCCTATTTTAACTCCCTAACGCCAGTGGTGGGGTTGAAATAACATTTTAATGTTATCACATTTCATGTACATTATTATTTTTTATTATTTTATTAGTATTATATTTTATATTCTTATTTCAGACATGCCTAATGAACGACAAAGAGAAAGAGTTCATCAAAGTGGTATATGTTTTACAGTATTGTACCATCCATTGTACATGTATTCCTAATCCATTAGATCACGGTGATATAATAATTAATTGTATATTAAATTATTACCAGTACCCCACTATTGAGTCATGGATATCGTCAAAATGCACCTAGGTAGCATTATTATTCTAAAATTTTCTCGGGGGGCCTTACAGCGCCCCCCCCCCGAACCCCCCAGCTGTTTAGGCTCGCTTCGCTCGCCACCCCCACCCCCTTCTATAATAAGCAAACCATGGAGGGGGCCCCTCCAGGCACCAAGCCCCCTGGGCCTCCAAATCTCTAGCTACGCCCCTGGATACTTGAAAGACTTCATCTTTAATAAAGATATGCTTCATCTTTATGAGGATTCAGAAGTTATGCTTAATTCTTTTGAACAGGTAAAAGATATGCTGAAATCGTTAATAAACAATTGAAACAATGTTGTTTGTTTGTTTAGTCTTTCCCTCCCAGCGACCTTTTTACAAAAAAGGTCTGGGGCAGGTACAATTGGTTTGACATTGCATATATAACCCGGCGGTTGTACCTTCGGGTGGTTATATTAACTGATTTGCAATTCGCGATAATTTGCCAAACAATTGATTGATACAATAGGGTATCACGGCCTTCAAGACGGCGATCTATGAGGGCTTCTGGGAGAAGCCGGATTAGAGATTAGGATAGGCTTAGACTTTTTATGGGATAAAAAGATGCCGGAATCTTACTAGTGTTTCAAGTGTAAAGGGATACTTGAAAGACTTCATCTTTAACCCTCTCACCACGGAAGGGCTCTTGAACGCCCATAAAAAAGCATATAACAGGTACCCGGATGGTCTCTTGAACGCCCAGTGGTTGAAAGCCTGTGAGCTTCGTGTGCGAGGCGTCGGTCCGACGCATGTAAACAACAGCCGGCTGGACCGTCGCCCCGCATCTCCGGCCACAAGAAGGAGAGCGTCGCTTGTTCGTGTGTGCCTGTATGTTGTTAAGTATCGAAAAGTGGTGTAAAGTGGCTGTTTTGGCCATAAAGTTATCTCCAATGAAATCATCATCACAGCTCAACCAGTTGACTAGAGAGCTCTACTTAATGCCATTCTACAGGTAAATAACACAGCTACGCTTGGGGATGCGCGGGAATGCGGGAAGCAGTCTGATTAACGAATATACGGTAGCCTAGCCTAGACGTTTTTCGGCCAAAACACCCGGGTTTCGAGGAATATATATATAATACATAGCCGGGGCTGGAGGGTTAATAAAGATATGCTTCATCTTTATGAGGATTCAGAAGATATGCTTAAATCTTCTGGACAGGTAAATATATCCTGAAATCTTTAATATGAAACTAAAGGAAAACGAAAAGTAGTGGTGGAGTGCTACGGTTCGTTGACCGGCGGTTTTGTGGCACATATTTTGTACCATTTTTTGGGTGTAACCCTATGAGCATTAATCCCCGGAAAATTATCTTTCCAGGGCGGAGTACCGGTGTTGCACCAGGTGACCAGGTAGTTCCCGGGGGCGGGGTAGTTTTCCCCCAGTCTCTGTCATGTCGGCACTTGAACCTCTCATTGCTGTATGTTCAACGCCGTTAAGATCAGGTATCCCTATATTATTTTTATTTGTTAATGAAATAATTTAATCACTGAATAATAATAACCATATATATTTTCTATGATTATATTATGATAATATTGTGTTTATTTATAGTAATTTATTTTAATACAATTAAATATAAATTAAATTAATTACTATACTTTATGATTTTGCTCACCAGCTCTGCTTTCAATGTGTTAATGAGCTATGGGATCTTTTAATTATCATAAACCTTTACAGGGCTCTCTTTCAGAGAGTATACCGAGCTCACAAGCGAGGGACAGCCACAGCCAAGGTGTATGGCGGTACTCACAGTCCTGGCAGGACAGAACACATCCCTTTGTGACTCAACTAGTGCTGACGTCCACCGGGATGCCGATGTACCATCTTCTATCCCAGTTTTAACATGGCAACATGTGGAGGTCCCGGCTTCGGCGGGATCTTCCCATGATAAGCCAGACTTAACGGATGAAGAACAACGATCTCTGGTCTCAGAGATGGAGGTTCAAGAGTCCAGTCACCTTCTAGGCGACTCTCAGGGTACTGTCGAATCTCCACGGAGTTCGTCATCGGCTAGGTATGTACCGGCGGAAGAGATTGATGGACTACTATTGAATGCACTTAATAGGTTCTTTGGCCCTACGCCGAAAACTCCTTCTGATACGGGAGATCCCGCGATGTCGACGAATGTGTGACCTCTGGCTACATCCTTTGCTTTAGCTAAAATACCTAACCAACCGCTTGTGTCAGACCCAATTTCCAATGTGCCAGGCACAGCAGCTCTCACTACTTCCACTGTGCGAGTCATATCAGACATATCTCCCCCTCCTTTAGACAAGGCGCCAGTCAAAAAACAGGAGCTATGCCTCTTTTATACGGGCCTGATGAGTCAGGGGTAGCAATGTTACAGAAATGTTTTGGATGTTCATATTAAGGACATTCCAAGTTATTATAACCATGACTTATTCTTCCCACCAAATCCCTCCAGAACGCCATTCTTGGTTCTCTCTTCCGGTTTTTAGTGCCGGCGGAGTCCCCTCTGCTTGGCTGCCACCCCCCAAATAATCAATTTGGGCGTATTATAAGCTCCCTTTAGCACGCCTTCCCCAGCTTACCTAGACCGCGAGTTTAGGTTAAGAGGAAAAGCGTTTTAAACTGTTTTCGCAATATATGGTTCCCAGCAAGTAACAAAGTCTCTGTTACGCTCTTCTCAGGCAATAGAAGCCGCGGAAGTCAGGAAAGCCATTGAACTTTCCCGGCGCTTGCTTCTCCAGACTTCCATCCAAGTCTTTAGGAGATATTCGGACGGCCTTATTAGAGGCAGTTCGAGCAAGGCAGGATCTGAGGATGTTCTTAGTGAAGAAACTTCTTGACCGTATTGCAAGCCAAGTAGTTCTGTCTCCAGTTCTAATTCCTTCTTTGATTTCACCAGCAGTTTGGAAGACTGTTTTCAATTTGGCACAAGCATTCAAGCAAGGTCCCCGCAAGCCCTGATGCCCTTGTTAGAACAAGGGATCAGGGTCTGGTGGTATCTGGGCGACTAACTGGTGGTGGCAGAAACAGAAAAGTTACGCATCAGTCATGTCTACGTTACGTTAAACCATCTCATATCTCTAGGATTCAAGGTCAACTTAGTAAAAGTCAAACCCTTGTTCTCCCACGAGTATTTCAGGGGATAGGGCTGGTCGAGGACACAGCTTCTCTCACTCTGAGTCAGAGTGTAGACACTCGAAACAGATTTCGCAAAAACTGTTTATGTTTCTCCACAGTCTGACTACGACACAGAGACTTTGGGAATCTCTAGTCGGTTCTCTCAACGGGGTTCAGCTAACTGTGAAGTTGGGCCGGTTGTAAGTCTAACGTTTAATCTTGGAGGGCAACAAATTTTTCCCACTATTACCGGCGGGGATAGTATGGCCTATCCCAACGTTATTACACAACTTACTAGCGGTTTGGGCGACGAGAGAAATGTTGCACGCAGTCATGTCATGAACCTCTCCTCCGCCGTCGGTATGGGTGGACATGGATGCGTCAGGCACGATAGGTTGGGGCTTTTAGTCAAACCTCGGGCATCAGGGTCAAAGGTTTTGGTCCCATTTAGAAATCTTCCACATCAATGTCAAAGACTTACTAGTCCCCTTATCTGTCCTTCAGGCTTACGGCTCTGCTTTACGGGGCAAGTCGGTGGCCTTCAGAATGGACAATCTGAATGTGGTTCACTGTATTCAGAAACAAGGGTCAATAAGATCTCGGAAGTGGCTAAACGTGTCAGAAAAGATTTTATACTAGCCAACAGGCTGAACATTCATCTTCACGCATCTTATCTCCCAGGCGTAGCAAACGTCTGGGCAGACGCTCTGTCTCAGAGACAAAGCACATCAGTAGAATGGGCGCTCTTGCGTGTGCGGAGCTTTACCATCCACAAGTGGATTTGTTTGCGTCTGAAAAAGACTTGCAAACTCCCACTGTACCTCACCCGCCGGACGATAACGCCGGCGGGCGGTCCTGACGCTCTGATGACGGACGAGAACAGGTTGAGTTCCATTTATCTATTTTCCGCCGCCAGACGCGTCTCTAATGTGCCACGTAGTCAACAAACTACAGGATTAGCGAGGCGTAGTCTCTCTAATCGCGCCCCTGTGGCCGGTGCAGTGTGGTACCAGCATTTGTACACGTGGTGCCCGCACCCAGTGTCACTCCCGGTCGGGTTGTTCCACTTAGAACACAATTGGCAACCTAGAAACCTCGCGGACTTGTTCATTATGGACATTCAGGAGGCCAAGTGGCTAGCACCATATGGTAGCGACGTGACCAAGATATTCACGAATCAATATACCCAGTCTACAAAGCGACAGTTTCAATCGCATTGGCAAGCTTTTATGTCTTGGATTCTTAGAACAAAACAAACTGTGCCCTCGGTGGCGTTGGTTGTTAATTATTTAATGTATCTGTTCATGCAGAAACATTTATCTGAAATTGTTTTATGAGGGCAGGTTTTAAACTCCGCCCACCTCCCCGTCAGCTCAGGCCTACATGGTCTCTGGACAAAGCATCGTAGTTATTCTCGTTCCTGTATGTACCAAAGACTGCAGATTTTACAAAAGGGCAGTATTCCTTATGGCTTTGGCTACCGGGAACAGAGTATCTGAGCTGGCGGCGATGAGCAACACACCTAATTGCCTCAGGTTTGATAGGCTTCATGAGTGTATTCACATTGCACCTTCCCCAGGATTCATAGCCAAGAATGAGCACAGTGAACACGTGTTTTCAGAGTTCACGGTGCCGGCGTTAAAAAGGGGAAAGGTGCACCATCTTTTTTTGCCCAGTGCAAGCTCTAACCAAATATTTAAGAGTGGCACCTCTAAATCACCAGGGTGCTTTATGGGTCGCAAGTCCGGGTGAACGCTTGATGGAGCGTACACTGGCTTCTCTCTTGGTCGAGGACTTTAAAGAGAAGAATCCCGGCGTTGTGGGTAAGACCCACGATTTACGCAAGGGGACAGCCTCTTTACGTTTCCTTAATAATCTTTCGGTGGAAGTTATTAAGTCCACACAGTTGTGGGCCTCTAATCAGGAGTTTTTGACTCGATACCTTTCAGTAGCTCTGGACAAACCTTCCTTGCCATGTATAGCTTTACGGCAGAGGGTCTAGGTGGCCCTTTTAGTCACGTTTTGTTTAATTTCAAGAAAAAGGGGGGGGAGGGTGCAGTCAGTGTGACATAGGACACCCTAGACCCCTCCGGAGTATGTGTTCGGAACATACGAGCTGTGATACTGTTTGTAGGCATTGTATTATAAAATTTCTCTGTAGTATTCATTGCAGGAAATTGTGCTAAAGGCCAATAGTAGTGTTACAACAATTCTTGTTGTAAGTAGCTTTGGCTGTGAAGCAATAGATTTTTGAGAAATCTCGGTAGTTGCAACTACGACTTTTACTTTTGAAGTAATTACTTCTCCATAAGTACACGAGTTCAGTACTTCTACGAATGTACAAGAATTCATTTATGTTTGGTTATATTTTTAGGAATATATCCACTAGTTAATGGGGTTTATATGTGCACATGTAAACTTATAAGTTTTTAGTTTTCACCACTTACTTTAAGTGGGGTGCCTTCTTAACTAGCAGATCTGTGTACAGAGTCTCAGAGTTAACCCTTTTTCAAGCAGGCTTCTTTGAAGCACGCTCCTGCTTGTACCCCTTTTTGAAGATTTAGGCTGTATAAAGTTTATGCACCCGAATATCTCTTTTTTACAAGAGTAAGAATACTATGTGGTTGTTTGATTATCTGCTTTTCTAGAGTTATGATATGATTACGAATGTCCCCCTCCAGTCTTAGAAATCAGGCATGTTCGTCAATGATGGAGGGGCCACTAATAAATTATAGGTTTGACTCCTGTAAGGAGATAAAGAAAACCTAATATTTAGTAGTGGCCCCGTAATCATTGACGACTGGGGCCCTCCGGACCATACCCTTCCCATTCGTTGATGTATTCAGGATTTTGGTTTACTTGATATGTCAGTGAAGGAAGAATGACGCCTGCAGTAGCGTCTGGTCAAAAGATCCACACAAGTACATCCACGATATGATGGAAAGCTTATTGAATAGTTATTCTTATTTTCTTTTTGTTTTTATTTTTTACGAAGTTTTTTCGTAGTGAGAACCCAATTCATTATGACTGAAACCATGAGTGAGGTCGCGTGCGCTCATGATGAAGGCTCCTCAGTTTTTTAAATGCTCTGCGCGGTAGATTCAAACTACGGCGGATGAGTGTTTGAAGAGGGTGCCTTATGTAATAGGCATGTTCGTCAATGATTACGGGGCCACTACTAAATATTAGGTTTTCTTTATCTCCTTACAGGAGTCAAACCTATAATTCCTATCAACAAAAAGAGCCTAAGTCGTTTGTGTCTCAATACATCAAACTAGGCTGCGAAATGCTTGTGTAATCATAAACGGGTATGCATAATAAGAGTAATTGGTTTAATATACTTAATGTCTACTATGACTGATAAAGTCTAGCTAGAGTCAATGATACGAGATACTGGTGCGCATGGCATGCCGCATAGCCTAGTGCAAATCTCAAGTCTGTGCGTCAAATATTACGTTATAGGGAAGGGTAGCTCTCTTGAGAAACCTTAATACCGAAGTATTAAGCGTTCTCCTGGCGTACCTCAAAGACAAACAACCGAGCCTAGAACAGTGCAGAATGGTATAGGCAAAAAGCCCTCATTCGTGCATGCTCTACTCTCAATGGCACACAGACTAGAATTTACCCAATCAACTCCAGTTCTCAGGTATGTCGTGCAGCTTTTAACTAAAGCCAGCACTCATCGGAAACAATACCTTATAGTATCAGACTCCTAGTCTAGCATTATCTAATCTAGCAGAACACTAATAATTATAGGAAGCGGTACTGAACAATATGAATGCCAACCAATGCTTCGTGATCAACTTATCTTAACAACTAATATACATGGGTTATATCAGACCTTAACGCACAATACAACTGGCCAGCATGAAGCTGATTATGCAGAGTTAACCAGAGGGGGTATAATATTAATAAAAGGTGGTGAAAGATATGGAAAATGAGAGAGATAGGCAGAGGAAAAGGTTCTCAGGTGCAGTGAGGGGGACAGGTATCAAAGGGATAAGAGGGATGCATTCTAGAAACCAGATCTAAGGGAGAGAGTGGCCAGGGAGCAGTATATATACTAGCACTAGTTCGAACCGCGTAGAAAAAGTGGTAACAAGTCCTCTAGCCAATGCTATAGAAGCTAGCCAAACATGACGTCACCAAGCATGGTAAAAAACTCCTTCAACGAATCCCCACGAGGCCAGCCAGCTATGACGTCATCGAGTATAGCAAAACACTGCGCGCCTCCCCACACTCTGTTCTACTCTCTCTCTCTCTCTCTCAAATCCTATCATTACTACTTAATGATAAAACATATACTTTGCAATTAAATATATAAAGCCTTGACATGGGTGAAAACAAAGAGCCTTTCTGGACTGCCCAGTGCCCATGACACGAGCTTTCATATGAAATAAAGCACACAACAATACATCAACTGTAGCCACATCCACTGCCCTGGCGATCCTAGCGAGTCACTGTAGGACAAGCCATGCGGTTCTAACGGAGTGGTTAACGTCACAATTAATATAAATCAAATTAACTAACTAGGCCTAGCCTAACTGAAGTGAAGCGCCGCTATAGCCTAGCCTATTTCGCAAGTGAGACCATGAAATCACGCACTAATAAAAATCGCACTAAATAGAAGTATCAATTAAAATGGAAATAAATAAATCGAGACAGTAGGATATACAGTAGGGTCCCGCATAAAACGTGTTCGCATAAAACGAGTCTCGATTAAAACGACCGACCTAAAATATTAATATTTAATTTTCGATCAGAACGAATGTGATCACATAAAACGAGTCCGCCGCCAAAGTGGGGCAAATCCGAGGAGTTTTCATATAGAGCGCCGAAATATCGTACAAAACGTACGAAATATCGTTCGCTTTGTACGAAAATTTTCGCCTACAGTGAACATTGACGATATTGCGCCACCAAAATGCTGTGTTCACATAAAACGAAATCGCATAAAACGCCCTCGTTTATCGACCATAAACTCGTTTTATGTGAGACCCTACTGTAATTACTCACCCATACGATTGAAATCGAGACCGTCTTCTTCTTCTTCTTCTTTAGAACCCGCCCGCAGACCGTGCAGATCCACAGGGCTGACCTTTGTATCGGTACTGGCTCAGAAACGTTAGTAGGAGGGAAAGTTTAGAGTAGAAGGATAGTTTAAGAGACATTTTTTTTTTTTTTTATAAACCCCCCCCCTCACTTCCTCCTCCCTCCCTCCCTCCCCCCCCCCCCCCCCCCCCTCCCTCACCCATTTCTCTTCCTCCACATTTTCTCCAACATCCTCTTCATCATCTCCATGTCTTGTGTTTCCATCTCCTGTGTTAACCCTAATAGCGCCCCTACCCCTCTATCTTCCCTCTGCTTAATCTCCTCCCACCCCCTCTCTCCAACTCTATTCCTCATGTACCTCTCCAACTCCTCTCTCTCCTCATTATATCTTGTACATTCGGTTACTATGTGTTCTACATCCTCCACTATTGGGTCTCCTCCCATTTCACATTGACTGCAGTGCGGTCCCACTCCATTCCATCTCCTTGTTCTCTCATTCGTTTCTAGCGATCCTGTTCTTGCTTTAAATAGGAGTTTCGATCCCCATCCCCCATCATAGTACAGTTCTCTAGCTGGTTTTTCCTTCTCTCTATAATATGCCAGCGTGGCTTTATTTTCTACCCCTCCCTCCATCTTCTTCTCCCCTCCTCCTTTATCCCTTTCTCTATCTCTCTGACACATCCCCTCCCATTCTCTAGTATGACCCACTCCTCTCTCTCATTTCTTTTTCTAAATTCCCCTCCCACCCGGTCCTGTTTTATATTTATCCTCCCCAATCTTTTCTTGCACTCTCTGTTCCATTTACTTTGCTCGCTCGCCCATCTGTATACCTTCCCCGGCCACCTATCTTCCTCCATCCCCTCTAGCCTCACTTTGTACTTCCCTTTCGCTTTCCCAATCCTTTCCTCAAACGTACTTCACCCCATCTCCCCTCGGATTGCTTCTTGAGCTACGTATTTATTTGCCCCCAATCCTGTCCTCCCGATTTTATTCTGTATCGTTTCTAATTTCTTCGTTTCCGCCTCTGTTGTTTCTACCGCCTCTAAGCCGTACATTATTGCAGGTACTCCTAATCCTTTCCACAGCCCTCGCACTATTTCATAGCTATTCGCTCTTAGCCTTGTCGCGCTCCATAGTCTCCCATTCCATTGTTGCATTTGTCCCACCTTTTCACTTTTCGCCTTCTCAAACCCTTTCTCCGTGATCGTTACCCCCAGATATTTATACTCCCTTGTCTTCTTCATTCTGTTTCCTTCCAGTGTCCATTCCTCGTCTTCTTGAAGCTCTCCATTCATTTTCATCACCTGGCTCTTTTCTTTACTAAATCTTACTTCAAGTTCCTCCCCGAATCTCGTTGCTTCCTCTAGTAGTCTCTGCAACCCTCCTCCCGTTTCTGCCATCAGAACTACGTCGTCAGCAAACAGCAGTACCCCCAGTCTTTCTTTGTTTATCTGAATCCCCTCCCCAACTCTTTTTATCCTCTGTGTCATTTCTTCCATATATAACGCAAATAATAACGGCGATAATACACACCCTGCTTACCCCGTCTTGCTTTCTACCAATCCCGTTTCTATATTTCCTAGCGCGTACTTCGCTTTTGTTCCTTGGTACATCGATGTTATGATGTTTATATACTTTTCTGGTATTCCACTCCTTGCCATTATTTTCCATAGCAGTTCCCTGTTTACTCTATCATAGGCTTTTTCTATATCCAGGAATGCACAGTAACCCATTTTTTTTCTCTCTTTTCATTTTCCCCATCACTTCGCTTAGTATATAGATATTATCTGTCCCCCTCCTATCTCTTCTGAACCCATTTTGCTCATCACTTATTAGCCCGTTTCCCTCTATGGCTCTATTCATCCTTTCCTTCAATATTCCGCAGAAGAGTTTCCCTATTGTGTTTGTCACTGTCACTGGCCTGTAGCTTTTCATTTCCTTCTTACTCTTGTACCCTCCCTTGTGCAATAGTGTTACTCTCGCTTCATTCCATCTTTCTGGTACTCTCTCATTTCCCATTACCTCATTAAACATTTTCTTCAGTCTCTTGCCATTTCTTCCCCCCCCTCTATGTACATTTCATTTGGTATCCCATCCGGGCCGGTCGCCTTTCCCTTTTTTAGTGCTTTGATCCCTCTCCTTACTTCTTCTATTGTGAGCTCCCTTTCCATTTCCATCTTATCCTGTTCTGGTAGCCTTCTCTCTCTCATTTCCAAGTTCCATTCCCTCTCCTCCCCTTGTTCATTTACTCCCCCTATTTCCTCCCAGTATCGCTTTATTTCAATCTTTATTTCTTCTTCTGTCTTTATTATTCTATCTCCCACTATTAGTTCCACGCTTTCTTCCTCTCTACCGGTCTCACCTCTTAACATCCTATACCACTCCTTTTGGCCCTCTTTCCCCTTGCTTTCTGATCTTTTCTACTTCTTTCTCGTGTTTTATCATTGCCTCTTGTATTAGTATTTTTACTAAGGACATGCTTTCGGACATTCTGAGAATGGCTACGTGGAATGTTAGTGGCATGAATGATGGCACAAAAGAGAGAGAGGTTCTGGAAGTGTTAGTGAATGCCAGGCTGGATGTATGTGGAATGACAGAGACCAAATGGAAAGGTTCAGATGTGAGAGAATGGGAATGTGGAATGGGTGTGTGTGCTGGAGTGAGTGAAGGAACAGCGAGAGAAGGTGCATGTTTGTTTGTAAGTAGCAAATGGAAGGAATGTGTAAGAGAGTATGGGTCTGTGGGTTCAAGGATTGTGTGGGTGAGAATGAAAGTAGGAATACAAACGTGGGTGATTGTATGCGTGTATGCCCCGACAGAGGATATACTTGAAAGAAAGAAAGAGGAGTTCTGGATGAATGTGGAGGCGTGCCTGGAGAAGTTTGACAAGAATGAAAGAATATTTCTGATTGGGGATATGAATGGTAAGGTGGGTGATAGGAAAGTTGAGGGAGTGGTGGGAGGGTGGGGGGTACCATCAGAGGTGAATGGGAATGGTAGTGCACTTGTGGACGTATGTGTGGGGAGGAGGCTGTGGATAGCCAACACCTTCTTCCGACACAGAATGATCCACAGGTACACGTGGAAACGGATGTTGACGATGAAGGATAAGACAGTGGTGGAACGAAAGTCATTGATTGATTATGTATGTGTGGATGAACGAATGAAGAAATCTGTGATGGATGCTAGGGTGTATAGGGGTATTGGAGGGGGTCTGTCTGATCATTATGTAGTGGTAGCTAAGGTTAGGATACAAAAGAAGTGGGTGAGGAGAGCGGGAGGGAGGCGAGAGGAGGGTGGAATGGTGAGGAGGGTGGAGAGGTTGCAGGAGGAGGAAGTCAGGGAGGAGTACAGGAGAGCAGTGGAAAGACGACTAGGTGGGTTCGACCTGGAAGTTATGGAGGAAGTGGAGGAGATGAGCAAGGTGTTTAAGGATGAGATCTGTGCAGCATGTGAGGAGGTGTGTGGAGTGAGGAGAAGAGGGAGGGGAGTGAAAGGTACAGCATGGTGGACAGAAGAGGTAAGAATAGCTGTGGAAGAAAAGAAGAAAGCATATAGAGAGTGGTTGGGTAGTAGAGGGAATGAAGATTCCGAGAGACAGAAACGAGCGAGGTACGTGGAGAGTAAGAGGGTGGTGAAGAGAGTAGTGAAGGAAAGTAAGAGAAGAGTAGATGAGGAATTTGGAAGGAATCTGAGTGTAAAATGGAGGGAGAGTAAGAAACTGTTCTGGAAAGAAGTCAAGAAAGTTAGGGAAGGTAGCAAGGGAAACAGTCAGGGTGTGAAAGATAAGAATGGGAGAATGCTAGCCGAGAAGCAAGAGAGAGTCGAAAGATGGAGGGAGTACTTCAGTGAGTTGCTAAATGAAAGGAATGAAGAGCCAGCAAACATAGCTGGATATGGTATGGGAGGGAGAAGAAGAGAAGTAGTGGAGGAGGAGGTGGGGATCAGGAGGTCAGAAGTGTGGGAAGCCATAAAAAGAGTGAAGTTGGGGAAAGCACCAGGAACAGATGGAGTGTGTGGGGAAATGTTGAGGTATGGTGGTGAGATAGTGATAGAATGGGTATGGAAAATGTGCAAACTAGCATGGGAGAAGGGGAGTGCACCCGATGACTGGAAGACTGGCATAATAGTCCCCCTATATAAGGGCAAAGGGGAAAGAGGAGTGTGTGGTAACCACCGAGGAATATGTCTTCTAAGCGTAGTAGGGAAGGTATACAGTAGGGTAGTGATTGAGAGAGTGAGAGTGAGAACGGAGAAATGGATAGGCGACGAGCAGGGAGGTTTTAGGAAGGGAAGAGGATGTGTAGATCAGATTTTTACCCTGAATTGTGTTGTGGAGAAGTATCTGGAGAAGAAACAAAAGGTGTATGTTGCCTTTATGGACTTGGAGAAGGCCTATGACAGAGTGGATAGAGAAGGTTTGTGGAAAGTACTTAGAATATACGGAGTAGAGGGCAAGTTGCTGAAAGCAGTGAAGAGCATGTATGAGGGTGCAAAGGCGGCAGTACGTGTGGAGAGTGAGCAGAGCGAGTTCTTTGACCTGAATGTTGGTTTGAAACAGGGGTGTGTGATGTCCCCGTGGTTGTTTACTGTATATATGGATGGAGTTATGAAAGAAATACTATCAAGAGCAGTGGATGTTGGTGTATCGCTGAAAAGGGAGGGAATTGAGTGGAAGCTACCTATACTGCTGTTTGCGGATGATACAGTTCTGATGAGTGATAATGAATGGGAGTTGCAGGGTCTGGTAAATGAGTTTGGAACAGTGTGCGAAAAACGGAATTTGAAGGTAAATACGGGGAAGAGCAAGGTTATGGTCTTCGAAAGGGGTGAAGTCACAGAGTGTGAGGTGAAGCTGAACGGTCAGGCTATGGAGATCGTCAACTCTTTTAAGTATCTGGGCAGTGTGTTGAGTAAAGATGGGACTATGGATGAAGAGGTGCGGGAGAGGGTACAACAGGGGAAGAGGGTTGTAGGAACGCTAAAAGCAGTAACAAGAAATAGGGTGGTCAGTATGGAAGTGAAGAAGTCCTTGCATGAGTGTGGTAATCCCGACACTGACTTACGGAAGCGAAGCATGGACGTTGGTTGAGAGACTCAGACCAAGAGTGAGAGCAGTGGAAATGAATTACTTAAGGAGTGCGTGCGGAGTTACATGGAGGGATAGACAGACTAATGAGGAAGTAAGAAGGAGGTGTGGTGTGGAGGTAGATGTGCTGGAAAGTGTGAAAAGGAACAACTTGAGATGGTTCGGCCATATGGAACGTATGGAAAGCGAGAGAATGACTAAGAGGGTGTACGAGAGCGAGGTGGAGGGACAGAGGGGGAGAGGTAGACCGAATATGAGGTGGAAGGATGGAGTGAGGAACTACATGAACGAAGGCGGTGCTGGTTGGGGGGGGGGGGGCGTCGACTGACTGGGGACAGAGGTGCATGGGGGCGGTTCGTTCGTGGCCACCCCTTCGGGGATCACGGCGTCAGGCAATAGATAGATAGATAGACCTTCTTCCTTTTCTCCTCGTATGCCCGTACCGCTTGTCTTTCTTCTCGTTCCCTCTCTCCGCCTTCCCTCCTATTTCTCTCTATCATCCTTCTCCTTTCTCTGTTCGCATCCCTTCTTTCACTTCTTGCTTGTTTTATTTCCCCATTCCACCATGGTTTTTGTTTTCTTTTTCCTGTCCATCTTCTTATTCTTCCTATACTCCTTTCTGCCGCTCTATTTATGTCCATCATCAACTCTCCGTCCATTTCCTCTACGCTCCCCTCTCTTCTTTCCCCTATTTCTTCCAGGTAACCTCTGTATTCTACCTATCTTTCACTTTTTAGATTCCATCTATTAATCTTCCATGTCGTGTTTCCTTTGCTTTTCCATTCCTTTGTGTAGTTTATCACCATGAGTCTGTGGTCGCTTTGTATCCCTACTTCATTTTCTTCATCTATCCACATGTTTTGGATCTCTTCCCTTGCTCTTCCATTCGCTAGTATGAAGTCTATCGCCGATCTTTGGCCTTCTCCGTGTCTTACCCATGTCGCCTTCCCCTCTCCCATTGTTTGGTTCAGTATTTCCATGTCATTTTCTTCCGCAAATTGGATCAAGGCTTCTCCATTCCCATTTATCCTCTCCCCTAGTATCCCTATATGTGCATTCATGTCTCCCATTATAATTATCTCCTCTTCCTCCCTACCCCTTATCATTTCCTAGGCCGTAGGCCTAGGCTAGGCTATGGAAATTTGTTAACTTGGCCACGAATATTAGGCCTAGCCTATGCTTATAGCCTAACCGCTTCATTTTATATATATATTCGTTTATAAAAGCCTTAACAGGTAAGACTAATGTATTATTCACTTCAAATACACCATAAGCTTTTCATATAGCCTATCTAATCATAAATAAAGACGACGCCTATCATGTGGTCACGAACACATGACGTGTGATAAACAATAACACTACAATATAGGCTATCCTAATTAAAGGGTTTTCGCATATTACATCTAATATTCGTCTTTATCGTAACTCAGCTCTCTACATCTCAGTATTAATGATATTTTGACAATATCCATATCCAAAAATAAATAATCTAGACTACAGGTATTGATAATTAAAATATATTAGCTCAGGAGTGGATTCGATTATGATTTGTGAGAGTTACGCAGTCGATCGATCGAATCTCTCCAGGTCTTCAAATATTTTTGTTTACATTTAAGCAATGTTTATTAAGTAATCTGTATTATCATGTCTTCCTTAGCATTTTCACACATCAAATCACATACGAAAAATCACGAAATATAGAAGGTGCATTAGATTCCCGCATAACAAGAAGTAATTGGCTTGTTTTTTGGCGGGCCCTGGAAGTGTAGGGGCCGCGGGTCTGTGTTTAACACAGGTGGTGGGAACCAAATTTTGCGGACTCGAGGTTGGCAACATGGAGGTACTTTCCAGAGCTACAAACCCGCAAATAGGGAGCCATTTTGGCGCCAACGCTAATGCGCCACCAAAATTACACTTCCGCCATGGCGAAATTGGCTATTTGCGAAAGTGTTGGCGGAAGTGCCCAGCTCTGGAGAATACCCCGCAAAATTGGTGAGAGCATTTCTCGCCGATACCGCCCAAGCCAAGGCCACATCCAAGTCACAATGGCTATCAGCCATTATCTTCCTAACAATGTCACCAATCACCGCATTTTGACGTTCACAGGCCCCATTGCTCCATGGACTCTCTGCAGACGTTGTCATGATCTTGATGTTGAAGGCCTCACCCAACTCTCGCATCTCAGCATTGTTGAATTCACAACCATTATCAGAGAGAAATTTCCTTGGTGCACCAAACATACCAATCCAGCTCCGGAATACTCCTTTGATGATGGTGGCCGCAGACTTGTCCCTATAACTGTCGCAGTGCAAAACCGAGTTGCCAAATCAACAAGGACTAAGAAATAACGCCTCCCCCAAACCTTCAAATTCATGGCTACGGCCTCATTAAATCTGGATTTCTTACAGTTTTCTTACAGTAGATCCTCTGGAAAAAGGCAAACTATGCCTGTGTATCCAGCTCAGTACCAGTACTTGCACTGCTGCGGTCGTTCACGGTGTTGGCGGCGGCGGTAGCAGACGCAACATTTTTACTATTCTGTATTTTTGTTTTATAATCAAACTTCAAATCTTGTCTTCCCCATGCTTTATCAAGATTACTTTCAAACTCCCTTATTGATTCGGAATCGACTACATACTGGGGCAGTGCGTTCCACTCATTTACCACTCTATCACAAAATGAGTTCTTCGCCTTCTCAAGCCTATTTCTTTCTTTGTAAATTTTCTTAGAGTGTCCTCTCGTTCTTGTTCCCTCCCGCATCAAGAAGATACCTTCACACACATCCTCATCGTACTTTCCTGACACTAATTTAAAAGTCTCTATCATATCCCCTCTCTTTCTCCTATATGCCAGTGGATGCCATGGGCAAACAGACAACGGGTCGGGGCTTGGCTCTCTTAAACCTCCCACAGACCGTATATGCATCAGACACCTTTTTGATGGCCCTCACCAGTCCCACTTTTAATACCTGCATCTGTAACCAGTTTAATTAGCTTCGCTGACGTAGGGTGTCCAAATTGTCAGTGAAGTTTTAAGGCTGTTTTCCCCAAGTCACTTCCAAGAGTTGCCAGTGTAATAGCCCCACCTAACCCACGGCCTAGTCATACGGAGATCAGAAGCAGGTAATGGCCCGAAGATGAGGACTTCAAATCAACCACCGTTCCACAAATTTTGATCTGATCACTTTCAAAATTCATCAACATCTTTGCCCTCTTCATGGAACATTTGCTCAGCAGCAAGGGAATATTGCAGTCCACAACATCTGTCACTATGGTAGCACGCATATTTCCAATGTAGCAAGGCAGAGTAACACGTTTGAGCGAAGAAACCGTGACACCATCAGCGAAAGTAAACGTCGAGGACGACTTATCCTCAATAACAGCCTCACGCTCATAATCACTCAGATCACTTAGATAGCGATTAATCCACCCAACTCCGCATACAGTTTTAGAACACCCAGTGTCTAGAACAGCGCATCCCTTAGATTCCTTTACCAATGTCTGTAATTTACTTCCATTCGCTTCATCACCTGCATAGCCCATAAATAATGACAGATGTAGGCCTACTGTTTCAGAATCATATTCATTCCTGCCGTCATTTTCGTATGCATCTGGACAATCACGTGCCCAATGGAATCGAGAATCGCATATTAAACATCTTGATACTTTACCATCAGGTCCTAGTTGGTTCTGCCTCCTACCAGTGGATGAACGTGGGGAGGCTCTGGCATATCCGGTTGAATATCGGCTGGCTCCACGATCTCGACCACGTATTACACCACCCCGAGACCGTGTTCGCCCCCGTCCTCTAACATAAAGGGTCTCCTCACTCCCACCCTCGTCACTCCAAAAAACAGGTTCACTCTTCACCTCACTAACAGGCAATGATGCCTTATTCTGACCGCCAATTCCACCAGCAAATATACGATTCAGGGCCGATTTCATATTCTCATAGGTCACCTCATTTATTGCGGACATCACTAGTTGTTGCTCACCATCAGACAGTTTACATGAAGCCAGCAGCATAAAAGCCCTCACAGCATTCGGCAGATCCATGCCTTGCTTCTTAAAACCGAAATAAATATGTACAAATTCAGCCACAAACTCCCGAATATTCGTATTCCCATTTCGTCTGAGGTTATACAACTCATGAAAAGCCGCAAACTGCCGACGTCCCTTGTCCACAAGGAATAAATCGTCCAGCTTTGCCAACAACTGCTCGACACCATTATCTTGCTTCAAAACATCGGCTTCAATTTCCGATGATGCAACCCTCGCCCTTCCTGATAACGAAAGGTGGATGGCAAGCGCTTGTTTCTTCTTTGGTAAATCCGTCAAATCACACCAAATGCCTATGTCCTTCTTCCAATTTTCATAAACAGTCACTTTCAAGTTTTGGAGGCCACTTAGTTGAACACGACGCCATTATGTTCGAACTACGGTCCGAATGAACTACGCTCTGCTACCAGTGTCGCACAACCTCATTCACTGACTTCCGTTGTTGAAGTGCGCGGGTCCGCCAACCCAGCAACATCGTAGGCGTCGACATGGGCCCATCACATTGCGCGCCCAGCCACATCGTCGGCGTGGGCCCACTACATTGCGCGCCTTCCCGTGACGTCACCGCATAGCGACGTCACACCAACAAGCAGGTTGTTTGGGATGGACAGGTACATGATCAATTCTAATTGCCTCTATATATAGAAGCCCAAATAATAGCAGGGGAGAGGATGATAACCTACTGAAAGCAATGGAGGAGATAGATAATAGAGAGAACAAATATAAAATTTTGATTGGAGATTTCAATTTGCCAGGGATCAACTGGGCAAATTGTACTACTTCAGCGGGACAGGGTAGCCTGGAAAACAAGTTTATAGAGAAAGTGAGAGATTGTTTTTTAACGCAACATATTACAGAGATGACAAGATATAGAGATGGGACGCAGGGGAGTGTACTTGATTTGATTGTTAGCAATGAAGAGGATATAGTGGAACATGTTCATGTGGATAGCCCTATAGGTCGTAGTGACCATGCCTGTATAAGCTTTAGTTGTAACATTAAATCAGAGAGGGATAATAGAAGCAATAGAAAAATATACATGTATGATAGAGCAGATTATGAGCTGCTGAGACGGTGTTTGGACATTGACTGGGGGGAATACTTGAACGGTGAAGACGCTGAAGGAATGTGGAGGAAAATTAGAGTCAAACTGGAGAATGCTGTATCCAAAAGTGTACCAGTAAGGGAATATAAGGATAAAACAAAATTGAGGAAAAGAACTAACCCAGAATTGCCAATGAAAAGAAAGCTTTGGACATTGATTAGAAGAAAGAAACGGTTGTGGGAAAGATTAAAATTGTTAAAAAAGAACAGGGGGTCTAGTATAGAAGCTAAAGAAGTGGATCTGGAATGCAGACAAATAAACAATAAAATAAGGTGGGAGACAAGGAGAGGGAGAGAGAGATTGCTAGAAATGTGAAGGATAATCCAAAAATATTCTGGAAGTACATTCAGGAAAAGTTAACAAGAAGAGTAGGGATCCCAGAGCTGGTAGGGGGGTTGGATGATGGGAGTAGAGCGGAGACTGATAAGGAGAAAGCAGAGGTGCTGGGGAAATACTTTGGGGGGGTACTAACAGTGGAGTCGGATGATGCAGTGCCTACTATTCCCATCAAACTGGCACCGGCACTAGAACTAATAGAGTTTTCCCATGCTAGAATAAGAAGGGCTATAGAAAAAATGAACAGAAGTAAGTCACCGGGACCGGATGGGATACACCCAAGAATCATAAAGGAAGGAGGTGAGATGTTAGTAGAGCCATTGAAAATTTTATTTGAGGTATCGTTTAATACAGGACAAATCCCGATGGACTGGAGAGAGGCGAACATAACAGCTATATATAAGAAGGGAAAGAGAAATGACCCAGGGAATTATAGACCAGTCAGTTTGACAAGTGTTGTGTGTAAACTAATGGAAACGGTAATTAGAGAAGGAATAATGGAGCATATGAAGTCAAACCAACTTTTCAGTGGGAGACAGTTCGGATTCTTGCCGGGGAGGTCGACGGTACTACAGCTAATTAAGGTGGTAGATGATTGGATGCAAATTCTAGAAGATGGTGATGTAATAGACGTGGTATATTGCGATTTTATGAAGGCCTTCGATAAGGTCCCACATAAAAGGTTAATAGAGAAAGTTAGAAGCTATAATATAGGGGAGAAATGTGTGAAATGGATAGAAGCCTTCCTGAAAGATCGGAGACAGAGGGTACTGGTGAATGGAATAGGCTCAGGGTGGAGGGAAATTACAAGTGGGGTACCTCAGGGATCTGTGTTGGGACCACTGCTGTTCGTTATATTTATCAACGACTTACCTGAAGTTATAACTAATGGAAGTGAGGTATACCTGTATGCGGATGACACTAAGCTGTATAGAAGAGTGAGTAGTAAGGAAGATGTGGGTTTGCTTCAAGGAGATGTGGAGGGCATGAAGGGATGGTCTGAGCATTGGTTAATGCCTTTTCATCCAAAAAAATGCAAGTACATGCGGATTGGGACAAGCAAGATAGACAAGGTAGGATATAGTATGTATGAAGCGATGGAGGAAGTGAATGCAGAAAAGGATATAGGAGTAGTGATAGACAATAAGTTAAATTTCTCAGAACATTTAGCGGAAAAGATAAACAAAGCCAATAGAATTGTAGGGCTGATAAGGAGGACATTTGTGTCACTTGACGAAGAAATATTCAGGAATCTCTATACAGCGCTGGTTAGGCCGCACCTGGAATATGCGAACCAGGTGTGGGCTCCATATATGGTAAAGGATATAGAAACAGTGGAGAAAGTGCAGAGGAGAGCTAGCAAGCTAGTACCAACGTTGAAGAACGCGGGCTATGAGCAGAGGTTGAGGACACTGGGGCTTCCGACACTGGCATATAGGAGAAAGAGAGAGACTTTTAAGATATTGTTAGGAAAGTATGATGAGGATGTGTGTGAAGGTATCTTCTTGATGCGGGAGGGAACAAGAACGAGAGGACACTCTAAGAAAATTTACAAAGAAAGAAATAGGCTTGAGAAGGCAAAGAACTCATTTTGTGATAGAGTGGTAAATGAGTGGAACGCACTGCCCCAGTATGTAGTCGATTCCGAATCAATAAGGGAGTTTGAAAGTAATCTTGATAAAGCATGGGGAAGACAAGATTTGAAGTTTGATTATAAAACAAAAATACAGAATAGTAAAAATGTTGCGTCTGCTACCGCCGCCGCCAACACCGTGAACGACTGCAGCAGTGCAAGTACTGGTACTGAGCTGGATACACAGGCCTAGTTTGCCTTTTTCCAGAGGATCTACTGTAAGAAACTGTAAGAAAAATTGTAGTCGTAAATCTAATAGTAGCGTCAATTACTGGTACCCGGGCCTGTCTCTAATATGGTATGACAAAGCCTAGGGTACCCGGCAAAATTAATATCTGCCTCCATTACTGAAACCCGGGCTTGTCCTATTATAGTATGACAAAGCCTAGAGTACCCGACAAAAAAATAATATCTGCCTAAATTACTGGAACCCGGGCTTGTCCTTATTATAGTACAGTGAACCCTCAAATTACGCGCAATTTATCTACGCGAAATAAAACTACGCTCTAACCACAATTGAGGACACAAATACGTAAGTACGCTCAATTATTCGAATGTATGCGCCGAGCATACGAGCGGGAGTCGATTCGTATCTGTTGGAGAGTTTCGGGCGGCCATATTAACGTGACGCCAAGCCCTCCAACGTCGTCACTGTTGACTGTGGAGAGAGACACATCTCCCGTACCAAACTATTATGTATCTATATAGCACAACAGGATATTATGAATCTATTAAAAGACTGTTCTTCGTTTTACATTGCATGTATCATTTATTGAGCTAACAAAATCGGAAATGGAAAATCTGTTTCTGTTCGGTAGTTGGAGGCGAGATTGTTTACACTTCTTTCGAAAGTCGCTTCAAAGCCCACTGCTCTCCCCTGGCTAAATGATGTGAAGCCAATTCTTTAATATGTATATGAGCTATTGAACTATCTCACTTGACACTATGTAGGCTATATAAAACTATAGGCTATACAGGGTGTATTACTTTTCGACTCAAAACTTTACCAGTAAGCCTAGGCGGCTAGGCCTATTATTTTGTTCGATCCGTTTCGGGCGCAGTGCTATCGATCGATGGCGCAGATCCAGCATTGCTCAACCACTACCAATGTGAGTTAATTTACGTTTGTGTCTTATTTGTATACATTAAATGTATTTTGTGTGGTAGATTAGGTTATGAAAACATATTTGTACAGTAATATGTTATATATTTGTGGATTTTAGGTGATGAAAGGTAGAAATAGTACAACTTTCGGTCGGACCCAGACCAATACCTATTTTCCCCATTTATATTTAACTCCCATGTACGCGCAAACGAACGTACGCGCCGACAGCACAGTACGCATCCCACGCGTAGTTTGAGGGTTCACTGTATGACAAAGCCTAGAGTACCCGGCAAAAATATATTTGCTTCCATTACTGGAACCCGGGTGTGTCTTTATTAAAGTATGACAAAGCCTAGAGTACCCAGCAAAAATAATATCTGCTTCCATTACTGGAACCCGGACTTGTCCTTCTTATAGTATGATAAAGCCTAGGCCTATAGAGTACCCGGCATAAATAAATAGCAGTCTCCATACTGGCACCCGGGCCTGTCATTATGATACTATGAAGCAAGCCATGAGTACCCGGCATTATAATATCACCCGCCAATACTGGTATCCGGGCCTGTCTTTATACTGTTAAGACAAGGCCTAGAGTAACCGGGGACTTGAAAAAATCTCAACACGCGGTAGTCTTAACACCCGCAAGGGTACCCGGCAATACTGGTACCAGGGCCTGTCTTTATACTGTTAAGACAAGACTTAGAGTACCCGGGGACTTGAAAATGTAAGTCAGTGATATATATTCAATCGAAATATTATTTTGAGTACCCTACTGGCCATAGGCCTACTTGGTACCAATGAAAATAATTAACCACGAGTGCAAAAATAAGTAGTAAAATAGGCTATTAAAATGTTGTTATTGGATTTAACATCAATTTATAATGCCATCAACTACACGTACTGTACTTTGATGGCTATCACTGAAATAATGCAATATAAAAACACCTTGAAGGCGAATATACACTCGAACCTCGATTTAACGGACTAAATGGGACCGTTACTAGTCCGTTGCATGAAAAAGTCCGTTGCTGGGTATTGTATTCATATAAGGGGGCCGGAAATCTATTAATAGGCCTAGGCCTAGGCTATAGATACTCACAAAACCTCAAATGAGCTGCTTGGATAGCGAGAATATCCCAGGTAGGCTATATATAATAAACTTATATTAACCAAGTAGGCCTAATCTTGACCAAATTGATTCATATCTCTTGTGTAATGCTTTGTTTACACTTTACTGGTCTGACGAACGAGACACACACACACACACACATATTTTGTGTTGTCCTGTATTAAAATGTAGTATTAAAATAATTTGAGATTAAAAGCAAGTGAGGATATTTCGAGTGATAAAAATAATTCAAGTGATTGTGAATGCGAGTGGATGTAAACAAATATGGCTGACTTTGGTGGATTTGAAGTCGGTGAGACCGAGGGCATTCTAGGGAAAATTATACGTGAGCTGAATGACATTAAAAGGTGGAAGGAGGATATGCAGGAGTGGAAGGTGAGTGTTAGTTCACAGATTGAGGCTATATGTTCAATATGTGGTGCTCAGGCTGGGGACATCGAGCCTGGACAAGATTTGAGTCGGGCTAGCCTAAAAGATATTCAAACTCATATGGGGCAACTCCAGGACGAAAATGAAGCTTTAAGATTGCAACTTGAAGAATACAAAGGGCAAACCAAGGAAATGAAAACACATGTGGAGGAGATTAAGGAGAAACACAATAAATGGGTTAATGACGAAGGAGGAAAAGTGAAGGAAGTGGCAATGAAGGAAATCATGGAGGAACAAAAGAAACTATCAGAAAGGGAAAATAAAGATTTAGAATCAGTGGTAGTAAAAGCTATGAGGAGAAATGAACAGGTCCTGCGTGAAACAATAGATAGAAATAAGTGTATTATTGTATTTGGGGATATAGAGGAGCACATTATTGAGAGGAAAGCTAGGGATAAGGAAGAAATTAATAAGGTAAAAACATTGATCAAGCATGTCGATGAAGAAGGAAACAACTGGAGAGATGATATTGAAGAAGTTAGGAGAATGGGTAAATATAGTAAGGGAAACACAAGGCCAATGAGAGTGCAGTTTAGGTCTAGGGTAACAGTGGATGCAATAATGAACGTAACATGGAGACTTAACTTGACCAGCAAGTTTAAGAAAATTACAATTAGAAAAGACATGAGTATTGAGGATCGAAACATAAGAAAGGAATTGCAAACCGAGGCAAATGTAAAGAATGGAGAAAGGACGAAAGAAGACGAAAAGAAGTTTTTCTGGAGAGTGTGGGAGGGAAAACTCAAGAAATGGTATATAAAGCGAAGGGACGAAGTAGGGAGGGAAGGGGAGATGGTGCGGGTGACGGGGGAGAAGGCAGAGAGAGGGGAGGTGGAGATAGAGAGAGAAACAGTCCAAGTGGAGGCAGAGGGAGGGGAGGTGGAAACGGAGCGAGAAACAGTCCAGGTGGAGACAAGAGGAGAGGAGACAAGCTAGGAAATAAATTGGGAGGGGTTCGTACAAAAAAGAAAGGAACGGGCAGGGACGAGAAAAATAGGGAAAATACTGGAAATGCTAAGTTCATGTATACAAATATTGATGGGTTAATTTCCAAAAAGATTGAGTTTGACGAATATGTAAAGAGAGAGAGGCCCGGGGTAGTATGTTTGACTGAAACTAAGCTTAACCAGGAGGTAGACACGAATATAATTAGTTGTGCAGGATACAGTACATGGAGAAGAGACAGGTTAGGAAAGCTAGGAGGAGGAGTGTTGATCATGGTAGATAATAAAATTACTGCTAAAGAATTAAAACTTGGTGATAGCATTGCTGAAGTGGTAGCATTTGAAATTGAGGATAATGATAGGTCAAAATTGGACATTGTATCAATGTATTTACCTCCTAAGACTAAATCTTGGAGCAACGATGAATATAATGAATTAATTTTGGAAACCTTGCGTATGTTAGAAATTATTTGTAAAAGGAAAAATAGGCTTATTCTTGCAGGGGACTTTAATTGCGGGGAGGTGGATTGGGAATGTTTGGATGCGGGTTCAAATGAAAATACTTGGGGTAGCAAATTTCTTGAACTAACAATGGGGTATCTATTAACACAACACGTTACGGAAAATACAAGATTTAGAGGAGGTGATGAACCATCAAGACTTGACTTATTATTCACCAAACACCCCCAAGAAATAAAGAACCTAACATATTTGAGTCCCATGGGAAAAAGCGATCATGCTGTGATTGAATTTGAATTGACAGTGGAATTTCTGGAAGGCAGAGAGGAGGAACATAGGGAATATAGACTAAATTATAGTAAGGCGGATTATGAATCATTACGAGGATACTTTGCAAATATAGATTGGTCATTTATTGAGCAAGAACAGAATATTCAGGTAAAATACACCATGTTACTAGACATTTACAGGGAGGGGGTAGATAAATATGTACCAACATTTAAGGATGGAAAGCTGGCTAAGGAGAAAGAGTGGTTTAACATGCGATGTCACATTGCCCAGAACAAAAAGGACTCTGCATGGAATAAAGTGAGAAGGAGACACACTGAGGAAAAATGGAATGAGTATAAGAATGCTAGAAACAACTATGTCAAGACTATAAGAGAGGAGAAAAAGAACTTTGAAAAAGATATAGTAAACAAATGTAATAAAGAACCCAAACTGTTCTATAGTTATATCAACGGTAAAACTAAAATAAAGGACAAAATAACAAAGCTTAGGGTAGAGGGTCAATTATATGAAGACACAGTGGGTATGTGTGAAATTATGAATCATACATTAACATCCGTGTTTGTGGAAGAGGATGACTATGTAGAACCTGTGGTGGAATTGAATGAGATACAGGGACTAGACTCGATAGAAGTCAACAAGGATGAACTAAAATCATTGTTGGAAGAATTGGACGTGAGAAAATCTATGGGCCCAGATAACATTGCTGGATGGGTATTAAGAGAATGTTCTGAACAACTAGTGAGACCTATTTTTAATATTGTTCAATACTCATTAAACAAGGGGGAACTTCCCTTAGAATGGAAACAAGCAAATATAACTCCAATATATAAAAGTGGAAATAAAGAAGACCCGCTAAATTATCGACCGGTATCCTTAACGAGTGTTATATGCAAGCTTTGTGAAAAGATTATTAGAAAAAGATGGGTGGGTATGTTGGAGGAGAGGGAAATAATTTCAAGCAAGCAGTTCGGGTTCAGAAAAGGTCATTCGTGTACCACAAATTTGTTGAGTTACTATGATAGGGTAATTGACATTGTACAAGGGAGGGAGGGGTGGGTAGATTGTATCTACTTAGATTTCAAGAAGGCATTTGATAAGGTGCCTCATAAGAGATTGTTGTGGAAGCTCAGGACTGTGGGGCGGGTTGAGGGAGTATTATTAAAGTGGATGGAAAACTATTTAATTGGGAGGGAAATGCGAACAGTAATAAAAGGAAAGTTCTCCTCGTGGAAAAGGGTAAAAAGCGGAGTGCCTCAAGGATCGGTGTTGGCCCCAATCATGTTTTTGGTTTTCATCAACGACCTTCAAATGGGAATAGGCTCATATATATCTATGTTTGCTGATGATGCAAAATTAATGAAGCATATTACAAGTAGGAGTAGTTGTGAAGAATTACAGAGAGATCTAGATAAGTTATATGAGTGGAGTCAAACTTGGAAAATGGAATTCAACACGAGTAAGTGTCAGGTTCTTGAGATGGGAAAAAGTAAATATAGACCTTCTTGGGGATATAAAATAGGAGATGAAATAATTAGTAAAGCTGTGAAAGCAAAAGACCTAGGGGTAGTTGTGGCAGACAGCTTGTCACCTGAACAGCATATAAATAAAATAACTGGTGAAACCTATGCAGTGTTGACTAACATGAGAATAGCTCTGAATTATTTAGATGAAGAGATGTTAGCAAAAATAATAGGGACAATAATACGACCAAGACTGGAGTATGCAGCAGTGGTGTGGTCTCCACACCTTATAAAACATAATAAAAAACTGGAAAGAGTTCAGAGAGTTGCCACTAAGATGATAGCTAGCCTTAGAGACCTACCTTATGAGGAGAGATTGGAGAGGCTAAAGCTGCCAACGCTGAGGGAGAGGAGAGAGAGAGGTGACATGATCATGATGTTTAAGTGTGTGAAAAGTTTTGAGAAGATCGACAAGGGAGATTTTGTGGTGAGGGACGAGGGAAGAACCAGGGGTCATGATTGTAAGTTGAGGAAAGTTATATGTAAGTCTGATGTAAGAAAGTTCAGCTTCCCGTATAGAAGCATTGAGTGTTGGAATAAGTTGGATGGGGAGGTGGTGGGAGCAAGAAATATCCAAACTTTTAAAGCAAAATTGGATAAATGTAGAGAGAGAGACAGGACAACACGAGCTTAGGCTCAAATCCTGTATACTACAATTAGGTGAGTACAATTAGGTGAGTACAGTATATACTAAAGATGATAACTTTGAAGAAGTACCGGTAGGTGAAATTGGTGATAAACTGGGAGAGATTAATTTTCTCCCAGAGGAGCTAGTAGAAATAATGAAAGGACTAGATGTGAAAAAAGCAGTGGGACCTGACAATGTAGCGGGATGGATTTTGAAAGAATGTGCTGACGAACTAGTGAAACCCTTATATGAGATAATGAAATACTCTCTGGAAGTGGGAAAATTACCAATGGACTGGAAGAGAGCCAACATTGTACCGATTTATAAAGGTGGGAACATCCATTGAATTATCGACCTGTGTCACTTACTAGTATAGTGTGCAAAATCTGTGAGAAAATAATTAAGAAAAGATGGATGATTTACTTGGAAAAGAATAATCTACTATCTAACAGGCAATTTGGATTCAGGGAGGGTACCTCATGTGTTACAAATCTACTCAGTTTTTATGACAGAGTGGTTGACATATTACAAGAGAGAGATGGATGGGTGGATTGCGTATATATTGACATGAAGAAAGCTTTTGACAGAGTATCGCATAGCAGGCTGAAGTGGAAATTAAAAGAGTATGGAGGGATTCAGGGTAGTTTGTTAAATTGGATGGAGGACTATCTTTCAGGGAGACAGATGAGGACTACTATCAGAGATAAATTTTCTACGTGGAAAGATGTCACAAGTGGAGTTCCGCAGGGAGCGGTGCTGGCTCCCATAATGTTTCTAATATACATTAACGACATGCCAAAGGATATAAATGCATATATGAATATGTTTGCAGATGATGCCAAGATCATGAAGCGTATAGAAGATGAAAACAGTGGTAGGGAATTACAGAGGGATTTGGATAGGATAGATCAATGGAGCAAGAAGTGGAAAATGGAATTTAACACAAATAAATGTCATGTAGTGGAAATGGGAGTAAGTAAAAGAAGGCCTCATACGGAATATAAGTTAGGAGAAAACACTATTAACCCATCAGAGAAAGAAAAGGACTTAGGGATAACTGTTAGGAGTGATCTTTCACCTGAGAATCATATTAATAAGATAGTGGGAGAAACATATGGACTGCTAAACAGAATAAAAATAGCCTTTAACTATATAAACGAGGAGATGCTGGAGAAAATAATAAAAACATTGGTGAGACCAAGACTGGAGTATGCGGCAGTGGTGTGGGCACCACATCTAAAAAAGCATATAAAGAAGCTGGAGAAGGTTCAGAGAGCTGCAACTAGGATGATACCAGAACTGAGAGAATTACCATATGAGGAGAGATTAAAGAAATTAGATTTACCATCTCTAATGGATAGGAGGGAGAGAGGCGATATGATTATGATGTACAAATGTGTGAGAGGACTCGAAAAGGTGGACAAGAAGGGTTATATTGTGAAAGATAATGGTAGAACTAGGGGCATAGATATAAATTAATGAAAGGAAGATGTAAAGGAGATGTGAGAAAGTATAGTTTCACTTACAGAAGTATAAGTAAGTGGAATCAGTTGGAAGAGGAAGTGGTGTGTGCCAAAAACATTCATATTTTTAAGGCAAAGTTAGATAATTGTAACTCAGGAAGCGGGACAATACGAGCCTAAAAAGCTCAACTCCTGTATACTACAAATAGGCAAATAGGTAAATACAGTGACTACGGGTCCAAAACTACTTTTAATAATAGCTAGCCAGACCAAGAAATGGTCTAACCTAGCTTAGATAATATATCAGGAGGCAAAAATCACTTTTACCTTGTGAATGGTGAAGACTAGAATGTTCTACCTGTATATCAAGTGTTTTTCGATTGAGCAAAATAAATAAAAGTACCGGTAGTTCACAAGGTAAAAGTTATTTTTGCCTCCTGATATATTATCTAAGCTAGGTTAGACCATTTCTTGGTCTGGCTAGCTAATAATAAAAGTAGTTTTGGACCCGTAGTCACTGTGTGTGTGAGTGTGTGTGTGTGTGTGTGTGTCACGGATAGTTCGTCAGACCAGTAAAGTGTAAACAAAGCATTACACAAGAGATATGAATCGCTTTGGTCAAGATTACTTGGTTAATACACTCCAACCTCCATTCAACGGACAAATGCGTGCAAGCACCTGTCCGTTGCTGCTAAATACTGTCCAGTCCGGATGTAATCCGGAAATTCCTTCAGAAAAATCCGGTGTTGAGTACAGGTGTCCGGATCGTGACATTTAACTGTTATGCATCCTTTTTTTTACTGTACCTGAAATAAATCCTGGTAATATGTATTGTTTTTATTAGTATACAAATGAAAAGTTGGTGTTTCTTACCTTATATCTAATATATGTACACTATTTACATGATCAAGAATAGCTTGTTATTCTTGATCCATGGCATCAGCCTCACCACCAGACACCGGCACCGGCAGGGGATCATCGATGTCAAACATGTCTGGTGAGGGGGCCCTGGAGCTAGTACCTGGCCATGGCAGAGGGATGGCAGGGCCTGGTAGAGGTCTAGCCTCAAACCCAGTGAAGTCATTGTGAGGTAGAGGGCTAGCGGGACCAGGTAGAGGGCTAGCAGGGCCAGGTAGAGGGATAGCAGGGCCAGGTAGAGGGATAGCTGGGCCAGGTAGAGGGATAACAGGGCCAGGTAGAGGGATAGCTGGGCCAGGTAGAGGGATAGCTGGGCCAGGTAGAGGGATAGCAGGGCCAGGTAGAGGGCTAGCAGGGCCTGGCACTCTAACTCCTGAACACTCTGGCTGTGGGCTACCTGGACGAGTGACTAACTCCTGAACACCCTGGCTGTGGGCTACCTGGACGAGTGACTCTAACTCCTGAACACCCTGGCTGTGGGCTACCTGGACGAGTGGGAAGGGGGGCAAAGAAGCTGCTAACCTTGGTTTGGTGGCCCACTTTATATTGTTCCTTGATAATGTAGTCCCGCAGCAGTCTTAGGTGCCCATGCTGCACCCTCACTTCCTCAAAACAGCTGTACGTGGTATAATCAAGGAGTTTATCGATGCAGGTACGGAGTGAGGACATCTTTTCACGTTTAACAGGCATTTCATCTTCCCCCTCACTACTATCACTTGACTCAGGGTTGAGTACTGACGCTACTATCTCAGCGTCTGTTAATATTTCGTAGCCGTGATCTGCTTCTTGTTCATCCAACCAATCTCTGACGTCGTCCACATTTGGTCCGGTTTCACCACCACGCCTCAGCTGTCTATGGAAGTCTTCAGCCTCAAACCCATTAAAGTCAGCCTCTACGTCAGTGCCAATCAGAAGTTTTTTCCAACAGTTAGCCAAGGTGGACACTTTCATATCAGACCAACTGTAAGAAAAGTTGTAGATAGCGGAACGGATGGTGTATGCTTTAATGTTAGCTAGTGTTCTGGCGCCACGGGTATCTTCGACTGCATCACTCTCGTCCTCCAAAACCACCAACACTTCATCAAGATAACGGCGAATGTAGTGACGCTTCAAAGCAGAAATTATGCCCTGGTCCATGGGCTGGATGACAGAGGTGGTGTTGGGAGGCAGGTAGATTACACGAATACGGCTGTCAGCACTCACTAGCCGTTCAGGATTGGGGTGGGCGGGAGCATTGTCAAGAAGCAGAATGGCCTTCACATCTGCTGGAGCAATGTGGAGAACCTCAATCTGATACTTTCTGACTGCCGGGACGAAGTAATCATGGAACCACTCCAAGAATATTGCACTATTAAGCCACGCTTTCTTGCTGTTAAAGTATATTACTGGGAGTTCGTTCATAACAGCCCGCAAAGCTCTGGGTATCTTAGACTTCCCAACAATGACCAGTTTGAGGCGGTGGGTACCACTTGCACTGGCACACACAAGACAGGAAAGCCTCTCCTTACTTGATTTCTTGCCTCTTTTCTTTTCTTCCCCTTTCCTCAACTGGCTGTTCTTAGGCATAGAACGCCAGTACATGCCTGTCTCGTCACCATTATAAATTTGAGATAGGATTAGGCCTTCCTCTTAAATTATTTTTTTTAATTTTAGGCGAAACGGTTCAACAGCTGCCCCGTCTGCATCACCGGCCTCGCCCCGTACAGTGGCATTAAATAGCCCATACCTGTTGCGGAACCTCCACAACCACCCGTCACTCCCTTGAAAATTTTCAATCCCAAGATTCACAGACAATTTCCTAGCAGCAGCCAAAATCTCACAACCCCTAACGTTCACCCCGGCCGATCGCTGTTGCAAATACCACTTAATAACAGCTGCATCCAGACCCGTATCCTTCCCTGTTTTCATGTGTTTGCGAGGCTTTACTTTCCCACTTTTGCTAGCTGAAGCGTCAACACAATATTGCGTGGCATAGGCTAATAACTTTGGCTTGGCCTTCTTAATGTCGGACACTGTTTGTTTGGCCACCCCATATTCCTCACAAACATTCGTCACACTCTCTCCTTTCTCCAGTTTGGCTATTAATTCAAGTTTTTTGGCCACACTTAGGTTCACTCGCTTTCGTTTTTCAACCTTGGGCCCCATGATGAATAGCAGTCCAGGTACACAGGAAGGGTCAGCACACAAAAGATCGTGCGGCAGCGGTCACAATCTGTTCCCAGAGAGACAATGGCGGACTGACGCTCTCCAATTTCCCGCGCTTGGGGTGACGTCATGCACCTGCCCCGCCACCTACCGGACGGACGTAGCACAGCTACGGATTGACTGCCCATGAATCCGGATTCGTCCGGACTACGTTTTTTTACCGTAATTGCCGATATCCGGAGAATCAGAGTCCGTTGAATGGAGGTTCGAGTGTATACGTTTATTAAATATACCTGGGATATTCTCGTTATCCAAGCAGCTCAGTTGAGGTTTTGTGAGTATCTATAGCCTAGGCCTAGGCCTAAGAGTCACTCGCCCTGCCACTTAGTGGACAAATTATCCAGCACCGGACATTTGGTCCGGTCCAGATGGATTGTCCGCCTACAGACTGAGTCCGTTAAATCCGAAATCCGTTGTATCGAGGTCCGTTAAACCAAGGGTCGAGTGTATTGACAAAGCACTCTCAATTGTTAACGTAAAAACATTACAAATTTCACCATCACATAGAACACTATGTGATGGCAGGTGCTCGTTGTACTCTACGTGCTTCACATGTCTCACTCCCTAGACTGGAACAAGACCTCACGGGCTTCACTGTTCATTGTAAAGCGGTGAATGTTAAGGCTCTCAGCCTATGCCCGAGAGGAAGTAAGTTGGAATATAAAAAAAAAAAAAAAAAAAAAACTTTGATGGTAAACACTGAAGATATTGTAGTCGATATGGTATGAACCATTTATTCCCTACAATGCGTATTTATGATAAACTAATGAACAAGTTAACAATGATCGAAATTGAAGGAAAATTGCTCAAAAAATTACCGGAGAAGCAAAAAGTAAAGGGAAATAAAGTTTAGAAACTAAAATATTGGCTTTGAAAAATAACCCCTGGCCAACGCACAACCTTGGGGAGAGTACAATCGAATAACTAAATTTTACGAAATTGACTCGATTACAGTACTCAAAACTTAAGGAAGTTAATAAAAAGCTACAAAGTTAATACACAAATTTAAAAAGATTCTGCAGCTAATGAGCCAAAGGCTCGTATGACAAAAAACAAAATAAGTAAAAAGCAGTGGCGTCCTAATTACAGGAGCGTCGACCAGCCCAGAAACTAAGTCCTTGCCTAATTCAAGTTTACGAGCGAATACAATTAAAATAAATACATTCCTAAACGCATGCAAATAAACTCACTATGAATTTAAAAACTGACGCGTTTAAGAGGGCTACTAAAACTATACATTAGGCAAGAGTACGGTTTTGACACATCCGTACAGGGTGGGCGACGCTCGAGAGAGGACGCATCTCGGGAGGTAACGGTAGGAGGCATGTGGATGGGAAACAAGAGTAGGAATGGAAGGCGTATAGGTGCGATATTCAAACTGTGTTAATTCTTTTATTTTTTATTTTATACTTTTCAGTGGCTCCGTCCCAATGACGTACCTTAGGAATGATTAAGGGGTACCCCCTAAGATGATCTTGGTTCTCGACCGTCGCTATCAAGGTTAACCCGGTCTCTGAGGAGACCGGAACGAGGCCATATTATCATAGGCTCTTACATCATTGACGTAAGGAGCCACCAATAAATAGAAGTATAGATATTTGGAACAACTTGGAGGAGGAGGTGGTGCGAGCGAATGGTATTTCATTACGTAAACAAAAGCGGCAGAGATGAGGGTCCAATTTAGACTACTGCTTGAAACCGTGCGTAGCGTGCAAAGGCGAGCTTGTGTTAAGTGATGATCCTGTGGCTGTGAACTTTGGAAATGAGCCATTGGAGCTGGTGGACAAGTTTTGTTACCTAGGAGATACCATCTCTGCCAGTGGTGGGGCCGAGGCTGCCACTGTCGTTAGAATTAGATGTGGCTGGGGGAAGTTCATAGAACTGCTGCCAATTCTGACCATGAAAAGAATGCCTCTCCCCCTAAAGGGAAAGGTGTATGCCTCATGTGTTAGAAGTGCAGTGACGTATGCCTCAGAAACATGGGCCATTAAAGTAGAGGATGTCAACAGAATGGAACGTAATGAGATGAGAATGGTGAGATGGATGTGTGGGGCCAGGCTGCAGGATAGAATAACAAATGATGAGTTGAGGAGACGTTTAGGTATAAAGAGTATTAGCGAGGTGATGCGTACAAGTAGACTGGGATGGTATGGACATGTGGAGAGAATGGATGAACAAAATTGGGTGAAAAAATGCAGGTCTGTGATTGTGGAGGGAGCTGCACCAAGGGAGACCTGGGATCGGACTATACGTACCGATCTCAAATCCAAAAACTTGACAAATGAAGCAGCCCTTAACCCTTGGAATCCGGGAGGCCTCATATGAGGAAAAATGCGCGGCTAAAAAGTTCCGATATAATCATCAGAACTCGGCAACCACGCAACGTAGCGATGTCATCTCAACGGCAGTCTACAGACAAGAAAACGTTCTACAATTTGCAAAAAAATTGACTGCTCTAGGTGGTCTCAATCAGTAGCTACTGAATTATGAAGTTTGAAAATATCAAACTTCACATGAGGCCCCCCGGATCCCAAGGGTTAACAGGGTTGCCTGGAACACCGCCATTAGGACAAAAGACTGAAACTGCACATATGTGTGGAGCACTCAGTCTTAAAATGTTATTACAGTTTCTTACAGTAGATCCTCTGGAAAAAGGCAAACTAGGCCTGTGTATCCAGCTCAGTGCCAGTACTTGCACTGCTGCGGTCGTTCACGGTGTTGGCGGCGGCGGTAGCAGACGCAACATTTTTACTATTCTGTATTTTTGCTTTATAATCAAACTTCAAATCTTGTCTTCCCCATGTTTTATCAAGATTACTTTCAAACTTCCTTATTGATTCGGAATCGACTACATACTGGGGCAGTGCGTTCCACTCATTTACCACTATCACAAAATGAGTTCTTTGCCTTTTCAAGCCTATTTCTTTCTTTGTAAATTTTCTAAGTGTCCTCTCGTTCTTGTTCCCTCCCGCATCAAGAAGATACCTTCACACACATCCTCATCATACATTCCTGACACTATCTTAAAAGTCTCTATTTATTAGTGGCCCCTCCATCATTGACGAACATGCCTATTACATAAGGCATCCTCTTCAAACACTAATCCGCCGTAGTTTTGAATCTACCGCGCAGAGCATTTAAAAAACTGAGGAGCCTTCATCATGAGCGCACGCGACCTCACTCATGGCTTCAGTCATTATGAATTGGGTTCTCACTACGAAAAAACTTCGTAAAAAATAAAAACAAAAAGAAAATAAGAATAACTATCCAATAAGCTTTCCATCATATCGTGGATGTACTTGTGTGGATTTCTGACCAGACGCTGATTCAGGCGTCATTCTTCCTTCTCTGCTCTGCGCTCAGCCCGCCCGGACGTGCCTCCCCACGCTCCGCTGGTTCCGCATTCGTTGCGTCCCTAGTGAGTTTTTTCTCATTTGTTTACTCCAGGATGTATCGAGTAAGGTTAGGATAGGCGTAGCAGGAGTGTCCTGGGCTGGTTGCCCGCAGTGCAGTGTATTTTGGGTCGAGTGTATGGGGCATCTATTTCGGATGTACCCTCGTGGTCACGTTGTGGACATGTGAACTTTTTCACAGTTGAGTTAGTTTGTGATGCAGGCGGCTTTCACTACGCGTTAATTATTGCTGCCTTTTATCTTTCTGATGAGGTAAGCTTTGTTTTCTGACGTTCCCAGCGTATTTTTCTTCACTTAGTGAAGTTTTTTCTGGGTCCCGAGTCAGTCTTCCCTGGGTTGGAAGTTGTTGCTACGGTGGTGTGTTGGCGGTGGTTCCTGTTGTGATATTTCCAGTGTGTGTATATTTCAACTGTTATTATGCCGTCTGCCTAGGCCTAGCCAGCCGCTCGTAGCTTTGCCACATGTACTAGTGTTATTATTTATTATTTATAAATATGCCCTACTGTGTCATGTGTATCCGGGTTTCAGTTGTGTATTGGCTAATTCCTCGGACTATAATTGTTTCCTGGTTTAGTTGTGTATTGGCTAATTCCACGGATTATGGTGTGACCTTGGGTTAGTCGTGCGTGGCTCTCCTCGTGTCTTGTGTTGTTCAGATGGTGTCTGTTCAGGGTGGGTTTCCTTCCGGCGGGTTTTTTCTCGGTTTCACCATGAAAAAATCCTGGCCGAGAGCAGTGTTGGGCCACACGTGGTTGTTAACTCTGGCTTGTATCCCCGGCGGGGGGGTGTCTGTCGCTCTCCAGGACTGCGTCTATGTGGGTGCCTGGTTTCAGGCCTCCTTTGATTCCCGGCGGGATGGCTGTACCCATCCATACAAAACGGCGTTCTTGTGGACATACGTTTTGGGGGTTTTTCTACCTGGTTTTACGACAACCACATGAAAAACCTAGCTGTTGTTTAGGCTTTCCTCCCCGGCGATCTTTTACAAAGAAGTGGGGACAGGAACTTATGGGGTTAACTTTTAAACTTCTCACCCGGCGGGTGCACCTGGGTAGGGTGGGATGAACGACTTATGTCTTTCAGTTAGTTAACCAATCCATTTTAGTGATACTCTGTGTATCGCTGCCTTTACTCTTACGGCGATTGAAGGTTCAATTAGGTTAAATATCGATTCTCACACCCGGCGGGTGCTCCTAGGTGGAGGAACTAAGGAATTTACAAAATTCAATTTAACCTCTTAAATTA
This sequence comes from Paralithodes platypus, assembly GCA_032716605.1. Taxonomy (NCBI): domain Eukaryota; kingdom Metazoa; phylum Arthropoda; class Malacostraca; order Decapoda; family Lithodidae; genus Paralithodes; species Paralithodes platypus. The sequence goes on from CM064487.1 coordinate 75,448,177, forward strand.
GTGATACAATTAGGTATCGCCGCCTTCTAACTTACGTCGATCTTTTGTGACAATTCGTTAAACATCAGATCTCGTATCATCCTGCCCTGGGCTATTCTACTAAAATAATTCAAGGGCCGGCGTCTTTATGGGGGGTTGCTTTGTTACAAAATTGAATCTTGAGACAGTCACCTCCTCTAAGAGACTATAAGTGCCATGCTGGACCATTATATCAGAGGGTATTCTTCACTTTCTTTAGCAAAAGATTTGTTTAGACTTTTTACACCCCGCCGCGTAGCGAGATGTGTTAGTTGTGTCTTTGCATCTCGTTACCCGGCGGGTTATTAACACTTGTGTGCGAACATGTTGGATTAACCTTATGAGCATTAATTCCTGGAAATTTTCTTTTTTTCCAGAGCTGAGCTCCGGCGGACCAATACAGACCCGGCGGTAGTTTTCACCCACCAGTCTCTGTCATGGCTACCGTGGCCCCAGTTTTTGCCCTGTGCATTACCCCTACTTGTGCTGGTATCCCTATTTTTGCACACACCCTTTGCATAAGGTGTGTTAAATGTCTAGACCGTTCAAGGGGTCTCTGGGTTATGCATAATTGTTCCTTTTGCTCTCAATTAGCTGTTAAAGTCCTTTGTGAAAATGATAAGACCGCGGCGGTAGCGTTGAGAGAGGTTCGACAACAGATGTCGGCCTACACTACCATTGTCGCGCATAAGTCACTTCAATGTGACAACGTCCCACTTTGGGATAGATTGCTGTCAGAACACCCTCCCCCTAAACGTTCCTCTAGAGTCACGAGTATTAAGCCGACGGAGACTAGTCAGGGTTCTGTATCGTCTGCGACTACACCTAAACGCCCGAGAGAGCCTACACCCCCGGCATCCGCCTCCTCGTCGCGGGCGAGATCTAGGTCAAGGTCACCTCTCAGACACCAGTCATCTAGTCGTGCCTCTTCACCGGCGAGTAAGAAGAGTAAGACGGAAGGTTCCACCAGTGGTCACGGCGGAGATTCCTCCTCCAGATCTAAGACTAGTTCGCGGTCACACCGCAGCCATAAATCCTCCAAAAAGGATTCACATCGGAAGTCCTCTCGACATTCCCCAAAGTCTAGTGCATCTCATCGTACCTCTACACCTGACAGAGTTTGTGTTACGGCCTCAGAGTCCAGTGCAGCGCCTGTCCCTAAGGAGGATTTGCCAATTAATATTTTAACCCTGGAAATGGAAAGTTCAGGAGGGTCAATAATTGAGAATGTTTCAGACTCTCAAGAGAGCGTAGGCCAGGGCCTCGGTGTTTGGCGGTTTGCTCAACCAGGGTCTGACCACCCACGTCCGACTCATACGAGTCACACAGTAGCCGACGTCCACAGGGACGCGGCGATCCCATCCTCTATCCCAGACTTATCTTGGAAACAAGGTACCCCTGCCTCGGCGGGGTCTTCTCAGGAGGATCGGGAGGAAAAAGACGAAGTTTCAATAATTTCGGATATGGAAGGACAAGGGTCAGGCTCAGGCTTGGACGCCGCACGGGATAATAATGATTCACCTGTAAGTTCTTCATCAAACCAGTTTGTTACAGCACAATAAATTGATGGGTTGCTTACTCATGCTTTATCTAAATTTTTTGGTCAACAACAGGAAAACCCCACAATGGACTTGGGGGCTCCCCCGACAAGTTCTACGGTACGGCCTCTGATGACGTCAATTGATTTATCTAAGATTCCTAACCCTCCTACTCTGTCACCTGCAAGGAGCACTAAGCCTGCTACGGCGGCATTGACAACTTCAAATGTCAGGGTCATAACGGATGTCAATCCACCCCCTCTAGACAAAGCGCCTCTTAGAAAGGTAGCTATGCCTCTGCTTTATGGGCCAGACGAGTCATGGGTTCTTTTGAACCCCTCTAAGCCAGAGCTTGCCCAACCTACCTTGTCAGGGGAACTCCCGGTACCGCGTGAGTGGTTTATCCAGGGCAACAAGTCAAAGAAATTAAGGGCCATGGATGCCTTGGGTAATGTTCTGGACGTTAACATCAAGGCTATACCTAGTTATTATCACCAGGATTATTTTGTGTATGCTTCTAAGCCTGCTTTACCCCCTGCCTCAGCTTTAAAACTATTTTCAGACTGGTCTAAGCTGGATGGGTTTAATGATATTAAGACTCTGTCAGCTCTTACTCCTGAACTAGATTTACAGACCGTCACAGACGACGCAGCTAATCCAGTTTTGAAGGTGGGACAGTTGGGTCCAGGACCTTGGGTGGATTGGGAGGTAGAGGCTCAAAACTTTGCAACCACTTTCACTTCTAAATCTTCCCACCAGATCCCTCAAGATACACATTCATGGTTTTCCATGCCGGTGGGTTCTGCCGGCGGAGTCCCGGCAGCTTTGTTTGCATTCCTAGCTGCCCCTAAGATTAATCTTTGTGAACTGAAGGACCCGTTCACTACACCTACCCCTACTCACCTAGACAGAGAATTTAGGCTACGGGGAAAAGCTTTTCGCCTGTTTTCACAGTACATAGTATCTCAGCAGGTGGCTAAGTCTTTACTACGGTCCACTCAGGCAATCGCAGACGCGGATGCTCGAAGATCGGTTGAGTTATCCCGGCGACTGATTCTTCAGTCGTCAATCCAATCCTTAGGTGACATACGCACCGCCTTGCTTGAGGCGGTGCGAGCACGACAAGATCTTAGGATGTCGTTAGTTCGCAAGCTACCTGATCGCATTGCTAACCAGGTGGTGATGTCACCAGTAATTACTCCCTCTTTAATGTCCCCTGAAGTATGGCGAACGGTGTTCAATATGGCACAGGCCGTTAAGCACAGTCCCACCCCTTCTAAGAAACCTGCATTTAACTTCCCCAAACCCCGGCCTCCTACTAAAGCTCAGCCAGGGGGATCTAAACCTTTTCTTCCGCCTAAGTCCTCCCACTCCCCCCAGGGTCAGTACAGGCATAGACAGAGTAGGTTTTCAGGTCAGAGAGGACGCGGCCAAAATAAACCAGGTCAGGGCCAGTCTTCGGCCAACACCAGCCAGCCGGCGAAGCGGCCAGCACCAACCCCACCATCAAAAAACTAAAGTCTCTCTCACTCCGGCGCCTACCTTAAGGCCGGAGGAACCGAGGGTAGTACAGCCGGCGAACCCTTGTCTGCTAACTGGGTCGTTCCGAACGTGTCACCAAGCATGGCCGTTAAACACTTGGGCACGGATGGTGGCACGCAAAGGCATCACTTGGCAGTGGCTCCGGCGACCTCGATTACGTCAGCCGACAACGGCGAATTTTGTTTCTTTAGAGGTGGAGTCACTAGCCCAGGAAATGATTGCCAAGAATGTCATCATCCCGGTCCCCCCAAATTACCCTGTATTCACGTCCAAACTATTTTTGGTTCCCAAAAGGGACAGTGTTCAGATGAGGCCGGTCGTAGACCTGTCTTATCTGAATCTTCACATTCACAACGAATCTTTCAGAATGTTAACAGTACACCAAATCAGGCTAACACTTCCGCCGGGAGGTTGGATGTGTTCACTAGACCTGACAGACGCCTATTGGCACGTATCGGTCAACAAAAGATTTCAAAGGTTTTTGGCCTTACGGATCAGGCACCCAAAATTTTTTTTTCAGAGGATGCCGTTCGGCTTGAACCTGGCACCTCGATTATTCACAAAACTAGTCCGGCAAGCCCTGATGCCATTATTAAAACAAGGGATCAGAGTGTTGTGGTATCTGGACGACTGGCTGGTGGTGGCAGAGACACAACAATTATGCATAAAACATGTCAATATCATTTTAAATCATGTCAAAACTCTAGGCTTCAAGGTAAATCTGGTAAAGTCAAACCTTGTTCCCTCACGAGTAATTCAGTGGATAGGGCTGGTCTGGGACACCGCCGCTCTCACTCTGAGTCAGAGTGTGGACAATCGCAACAGGTTTCGCAGGAAACTGTTCAGGTTTCTTCACAGTCTGACTACGACGCGAAGGGTCTGGGAGTCTCTGGTCGGCTCTCTCAACTGGATTCAACTAACTGTCAAGTTGGGCCGGTTGAAAGTAAAACGATTAATATTGGAAGGCAACAAATATTTCCCGCTCTTACCGGCGGGAAAATTATGGCCCATCCCGAAATTAATCCACACCTTACTAGCGGTCTGGGCGAAGAGGGAAACATTGCACTCAATAATGTCATGGACCTCTCCTCCACCAACGGTATGGGTAGACACGGATGCGTCAGGCACAATAGGTTGGGGATTTCAGTCAAATCAGGGGCACCAGGGTCAGGGGCTTTGGTCCCACTTAGAAATCTCGCACATCAATGTCAAAGAATTACTAGTCCCCTTGTATTTCCTTCAGGCTCACGGCCCGGCGTTACGGGGCAAGTCGGTGGCCTTCAGAATGGACAATCTGAATGCAGTCCACTGTATTCAGAAACAAGGGTCAACGAGGTCAAGGAAGTTGCTAAACGTGTCGGAAGAGATTTTTGCTCTAGCCAACAGTCTAGATATTTATCTTCACGCATCTTATCTCCCAGGCGTAGCAAACGTCTGGGCAGACGCTCTGTCCCAGAGACAGAGCACGACAGTAGAATGGGAGCTCAAGCAACCCATTTTCAACCTAATGATTGCAGAGCTCTCCCATCCACAAGTGGATCTTTTTGCGTCCGAGGAGACTCACAAACTCCCTCTATACCTCACCCGCCGGGCGAAAACGCCGGCAGGGGGGCCAGACGCCCTAGTGACAGACTGGAACAGATGGAGCTCCATCTATCTGTTTCTGCCGCCAGATGCGTCACTAATGTGCCACGTAGTGAACAAACTACGACATTATCGAGGCTTAGTCTCGCTAATCGCGCCACTGTGGCCGGCGCAGTTGTGGTACCAGCAACTGAAAATGTGGTGCCCGGACCCGGTATCGCTCCCGGTCGGGTATTTCCACTTAGACACGATTGGCAACCTAGCGACCTCGCTGACTTTTGCATTATGGACATTCAGGAGGCCAAGTGGCTAGCACCATACGGTAGAGATGTGACAAATAAATTACTTAATCAATATACTCAGTCTACAAAACGACAGTATCAATCACATTGGCAAGCCTTTACTTCTTGGATCGTTAGGACAGAACAAACTGTACCCTCAGTGGCATTAGTTTTTAATTATTTAAATTATCTGTTTGAGCAGAAACGTTTATCTGTGGTAACATTAAAAAATCACTTAACTGCGATTAGAGTGCCCTTTTTAGACCTTACGGGTCTTTCCATACCGGTAGCGGAGGAAACAGGTTTTATGAGAGCATGTTTTAAACTCCGCCCACCTCCCCGTCAGCTCATGCCTACTTGGTCTCTGGACAAAGCTTTGTCTTTGCTTCACTCTCGTCTGTACCAAAATACTGCAGACTTTGCATTACTCTTAAAAAAGGCGGTTTTCCTTTTGGCTTTGGCCACCGGAAACAGAGTGTCTGAGCTGGCGGCGATGAGCAACACACCTAATTGTCTTAGGTTTGGTAGACTTAATGAATGTATTTCCATTGCACCATCCCCAGGTTTTGTAGCCAAGAATGAGCATAGTGCACACGTGTTTTCTGAGTTCACGGTGCCGGCGTTAAAAAGGGGAAAGGTGCATCATAATTTATGTCCAGTACAAGCTCTAACCAAATATTTGAGAGTAGCTCCTCAAAACCCCCAAGGTGCTTTATGGGTAGCAAGTACGGGTAAACGCTTACTTAAACGGCGATTAGCCTCTCTTCTGGTAGAAGTCATTAAAGAAAGTAATCCCGGCGTTGTGGGTCGGGCCCACGATTTACGCAAATGGGCAGCCTCTTTACGTTTCCTGAAATAAATTTCAGTTGAAGACATAGCGTCCACACAGTTGTGGGCGTCTAATCATACGTTTCTGTCTAGATACTTGTCAGTTGCTCTAGACAAACCTTCCTTACCATGTATAGCTTTAAGGCAGAGGGTCTAGGTGGCCCTGCAGTCACTTTTGTTTACTTTCACGGGAAAGGGGGGGGGGGGGGGTGCAGTCAGTTGACATAGGACACCCTAGACCCCGCCGGAGTATGGGAGCTGTGATACAATTTAAGGTTAAAATGTGATATGAAAATTTCTCAGTGAGAAATTGTGCTAGTACAATGTTAAGTACAAAACAACGGTGTTGTTAGAGTAGTTTAGCTGCGAAAGCAATTTAATTTTAGAATAATGGAGTTCCTTTGCAATTTATCTCCAAGTTTATGTTGGGGTTTATTATGTGCACATATAAACTGATAACTTGTTATTTTTTGTCACCACTCGTTGAGTGGGGTGCCTTTGTAACTACAGATCTGTGTTCAGAATCTTCAGGGTTACCCATTTTTTGTCAGGCAGGCTTCTTTGAAGCACGCACCTGCCTGAACCCCCTTTTTCTTGTATTTTTTTGGCTACGCCGTTGTTAAATATTTTTTCAAAGTAAGAATACTATGTGGTTGTTTTTATTATCTGCTTTTCTAGAGTTATGATATGATTACGAATGTCCCCCTCCAGTCTTAGAAATCAGGCATGTTCGTCAATGATGGAGGGGCCACTAATAAATTATAGGTTTGACTCCTGTAAGGAGATAAAGAAAACCTAATATTTAGTAGTGGCCCCGTAATCATTGACGACTGGGGCCCTCCCGACCGTCCCCTTCCCATTCGTTGATGTATTAAGGATTTTGGTTTACTTGATATGTCAGTGAAGGAAGAATGACGCCTGAATCAGCGTCTGGTCAGAAATCCACACAAGTACATCCACGATATGATGGAAAGCTTATTGGATAGTTATTCTTATTTTCTTTTTGTTTTTATTTTTTACGAAGTTTTTTCGTAGTGAGAACCCAATTCATAATGACTGAAGCCATGAGTGAGGTCGCGTGCGCTCATGATGAAGGCTCCTCAGTTTTTTAAATGCTCTGCGCGGTAGATTCAAACTACGGCGGATTAGTGTTTGAAGAGGATGCCTTATGTAATAGGCATGTTCGTCAATGATTACGGGGCCACTACTAAATATTAGGTTTTCTTTATCTCCTTACAGGAGTCAAACCTATAATCATATCCCCCTCTCTTTCTCCTATATGCCAGTGTCGGAAGCCCCAGTGTCCTCAACCTCTGCTCATAGCCCGCGTTCTTCAACGTTGGTACTAGCTTGCTAGCTCTCCTCTGCACTTTCTCCACTGCTTCTATATCCTTTACCATATATGGAGCCCACACCTGGTTCGCATATTCCAGGTGCGGCCTAACCAGCGCTGTATAGAGATTCCTGAATATTTCTTCGTCAAGTGACACAAATGTCCTCCTTATCAGCCCTACAATTCTATTGGCTTTGTTTATCTTTTCCGCTAATGTGTTTGTAAATTTCATTAATCGATTTTAGGAGTATAGTTGGTTGTTGGAAGGAACATAATAATTGATATTGGTTCGGGGTAATTTATCGAGAGGACTTCCCTAGTGGTTAAGGCCCCATTAATTGCTCTTTCCATTCACATATGCATAGCCTACGTGAGTTGAAGTTGGGATGTGTGTACATGCTTAGATTGATATGCAGGATTCGAAGTTGCATAATAAATAGTAGGCAGTGTCCACCATCCTTTAACTGTCTTCGTGGTGCGATGCATAAGGTGTTGATTTTCGGTGTGAGCATCCTGGTTTCGAATCCACGGACTGCCACATGTGTTTGTAAATTTCATTAATCGATTTTAGGAGTATAGTTGGTTGTTGGAAGGAACATAATAAATGTTCTGAGAAATTTAACTTATTGTCTATCACTACTCCTACAGTATATCCTTTTCTGCATTAACTTCCTCCATCGCTTCATACATACTGTATCCTACCTTGTCTATCTTGCTTGTCCCAATCCGCATGTACTTGCATTTTTTTGGATGAAAAGGCATTAACCAATGCTCAGACCATCCCTTCATGCCCTCCACATCTCCTTGAAGCAAACCCACATCTTCCTTACTCCTCACTCTTCTATACAGCTTAGTGTCATCCGCATACAGGTATATCTCACTTCCATTAGTTATAACTTCAGGTAAGTCGTTGATAAATATAACGAACAGTAGTGGTCCCAACACAGATCCCTGAGGTACCCCACTTGTAACTTCCCTCCACCCCGAGCCTATTCCATTCACCATACCCTCTGTCTCCGATCTTTCAGGAAGGCTTCTATCCATTTCACACATTTCTCCCCTATATTATAGCTTCTAACTTTCTCTATTAACCTTTTATGTGGGACCTTATCGAAGGCCTTCATAAAATCCCAATACACCACGTCTATAACATCACCATCCTCCAGAATTTGCATCCAATCATCTACCACCTTAATTAGCTGTAGTACTGTCGACCTCCCCGGCAAGAATCCGAACTGTCTCCGACTGAAAAGTTGGTTTGATTTCATATGCTCCATTGTTCCTTCTCTAATTACCGTTTCCATTAGTTTACACACAACACTTGTCAAACTGACTGGTCTATAATTTCCTGGGTCATTTCTCTTTCCCTTCTTAAAAATAGCTGTTATGTTCGCCTCTCTCCAGTCCATTGGGATTTGTCCTGTATTAAAAGATACCTCAAATAAAAAATTTAATGGCTCTACTAACATCTCACCTCCTTCCTTTATGATTCTTGGATGTATCCCATCCGGACCCAGGGACTTACTGTACTTCTGTTCATTTTTTCTATAGCCCTTCTTATTCTAGCATGAGAAAACTCTATTAATTCTAGTGCTGGTGCCTGTTTGATGGGAATAGTAGGCACTGCATCATCCGACTCCACTGTTAGTACCTCCCCAAAGTATTTCCCCAGCACCTCTGCTTTCTCCTTATCAGTTTCTGCTCTATTCCTATCATCCAATTCTCCTATCAGTTCTGGGATACCTACTCTTCTTGTTAACTTTTCCTGAATGTACTTCCAGAATATTTTTGGATTATCCTTCACTTTTTTTGCAATCTCTCTCTCCCCCTCTCCTTCACCCCCCTCCTTGTCTCCCACCTTATTTTATTGTTTATTTGTCTACGTTCCAAATCCACTTCTTTAGCTTCTATACTAGACCCCCTGTTCTTTTTTAACACTTTTAGTCTATCCCACAATTGTTTCTTTCTTCTTAGCCATGTCCAAAGCTTTCTTTTCATTGGTAATTCTGGGTTCGTTCTTTTCCTCAATTTTGTTTTATCCTTATATTCCCTTACTGGTACACATTATGTAGGCACCATATGTATGTAATATTAACAGTATATTAGTATACCAATAAATAAATCACAATACACCCAACCCTCTGCTATCGCGGGTAATTGGTGCCCTAATTCTACCGCTATAGCGAGATTCGCTATAGCAGAACTGAAGAACTTATGGGAATTGGAAGCCAAAGCGTCACATTTTTCCCTTGCCCCTCAACTTTCTCTTCATAATTGCTGAGGGGCACAGGGCCCTGGGTGGGGCTTTGGTTTCCCGGGCGTTTCCGCACCCTCCTCAGCTCCCCGCCATGGAGTGGCTTCGGTCACCCAGGCTTTATTGTGGTCGGCGGGTAGGGTTCTGTGGGGGCGCTCGGTTATGGCCTTGGGGCTGTTTGGCCAGGCAGCATGGGGAACAACAACAACAACTTATGGGAATAATTATAATTGGGGCAGAGGTCCATAATTTTGACCTATTTCTTGCTATTTTCACATTTTGTTTACCATATAAATACATATTATGAGGAGATTACTTACCACACATAATATATTTGAAATAAGTCATATATAGCCTAGCCTAATTCATCGGCATAATTTTGGCGCTTTCGTCTGACACGGCGTCGGCGTCGGTAGCCTAGACCGGCGTTTGCTCTCTCTGTCTGTTTTGATGGTCGGCATTTATTTCCTTTATCATTACCACCAGGCCCACTGTCCCTATCACTGAATGCATTTGAGGATACTGTAATACTTAAATACATATTATGAGGAGATTACTTACCAAACATAATATATTTGAAATCAGTCATATATAGCCTAGCCTAAACTATCGGCATAATTTTGGCGCTTTCGTCTGACACGGCGTCGGTGTTGGTAGCCTAGACCGGCGTATGCTCTCTGTTTTGATGGCCCTGAGAATTTAATTCCTTCATCATTACCACCAGACCCACTATCCCTATCACTGAATGCACCAAAAGCCATAATAAACGCTCAAGATAAGAGGTTCGGGCAGAAAAAATCTTGTAAACATGTAGTTTTCCAACACAATGGTTGCCAGCCTGTCCACCGATCAGGCGATCACAGGCTGCTAAACATGTGCAGGTGAATAAAGGTCATATGTTGAGAAGGACGCACTCTCTCAGAGAAATTTGATTGTTGGACGGCTGCCAGCTCACTGAGGCGTAACAAATCATTATTATCAAAAATGTTTATAAAAGTAATACTTGGTGGTCCTCCACTCTATCTGATAAGAACTTACCCAAGGCTTTAATCAATAATGACCACAGCTCTGGGAGTCCCTGTACTCATTCTTACCTGTCTAAGCCTGGTGGTGTGATTGTGGATGGTGTAGCTCTTGAGGTGTGACTTGATGGGTTGAGGGAGAGGCAGATGCTCGATGCCATACACCGGGGTCGTCGCTACTATTGCTCGGCTACACAGCTCTTGTAAACTTAACACTGTGAAGGAGATGGTCAGGCTTCAATTATAAATAATGAACTAATTATCTTGAATAACTACTGTACTTTGCTTGTACTGTATTGATAACCGTTTTTAGACAATAATATTTGAGTAACTAATAATAATAGTGAGTAAAAGTAAGTACGGTAATAATTATGCAAAATATAGAAAGAAACCGGATGTCTTTTGTTGACAACTGTAAATGTAAATTCTGTATGAATGAATTCAATTTTGAACATTATAAATATTCTAAAAGTTATATGACTAATAAAAAAATGTTGTTCTTAAATTATTTAGATACTGTAACATCTCCATGTAAAGTAGATAATGTAATTAAAATGTAAAACTTGCAAACTAAACAAACCAAAATTCGGAAAAAGACAATATAAAGGCAAAATAACTAATCAAAATCGCTATGTGGAAACAAAGCTTACTAAAATAAAATTTATGAATTAAAGAACACAATCCACCACATAGGATGTACATTACTACATGAGCAAGGTAATCTGTTTCCCAAGCAAACTAATCGCACACATAACAACGCACTATCGTCACGTTCAAGGAATTAGTCAGTTTGAGAAGTCCGGGACGTTCTGGTAAATTTTACTAAACTCTGCATGAATAAAGAAACTACAATTAGTGTTAAAATGTTTTATTAAAATCAAATTTGCAACCTGACAAGACATTAACAATAGTAAAAAATACAAATAACACTCACTAATGATAGTGCTATCAGGTAGGTACCTGTAAGCATAGCATGCCTCAAGTGACCCCTAACAATTACTACCCTACAAATAACCTACATTTATTGTACAAATAAACTAAGGAAATCGCAAAAACATGCAATTGATACTATCGACAATGAGTAGATATAATATAATAAAGAAAAATAATTGCAAAATATGAAGAAGCAACAACAGATTTAAACAAAGATTAGGCTACTCTTTTATTAAGAACAATATATTTTAAAAATCAATAATAATAATAGAAAAAGATAAACAATTAATATATACAGACAAAAATTAAGCAGAGGTTATACAAGAAACATCAAGTTAAAAATGCTTGATTAAAATTATTGATGCCAAATTTTAGAATACAGTCACAATAATTGACCTTAAAAAGATTAAATTTATGTAACAATTTACTTGCCTCAAAACCTCTGTCCACTAAGAGCCTGTATTTATTAGTGGCCCCTCCATCATTGACGATATGCCTATTAGTATAATAGCCTCCATTCAAGCGCCCGCGGTCAGCCAGTTTGAATCTACCGCCGCAGGGAGAACGGAGTACGCTTCATAAGGGTAACGCTTATTATATACCAATAGGTATCAAGTCCTCTTTGTTATGTGATAACCTTTTAACAACACTTATTCTTGTATTATGTATATTTGTCATATAACAATAAAACTATTTGAATTTGAAAAAAATATATTCTCTTATGGAATTGTCTTATGATTGGGTACTCACTACGAAAAAACCTTCGTAAAATATAAAAAAGAAAAATATACTTAATAATAGTTATACTACAGCTTTCCATCTCGTGGATTTCTTGTGCGGGCTTCCTCGACGCTGCTCTCTGAGCCGCCATACTTCCTTCCTCTTCCCGCGGTCGTACCGAGAGGTTGGGTGCCAGTGTGCTCCGCTTCATTCTTTGTTTTTCTCCCTTCTAGTGAGTCCTTACTCATTTGTATATATCTGAGTTGTATTGAACAAAGTTTTAGATTAGCTAGCACAGGCTACCCCATTGGTACACCCGCAGGAAGTGTTAAAATAGGGTACTTTGTACAGGCGCTTCGAGTCCACCAGGATAGGCGCATCATGTGTTTTTTATGTTATTGTCAATCTGCGCCTTAGCTATTGCTTAACTATTAGTTAGGAGGCTACTTCGACGCAGGAATATGCTTCAGGCCGTCTCTATGAGGCAGTTGCATTATTGTTTTTAGCAGACGCTCTACTTTAACCCCTCAGACCCGGTTGGGCTCTGAGGCATCCACAAAAAACACCCCCGCGGAACCCGGAAGGGCTCTGAGGCTCCGGCAGCTTGAAAGCCTGTAAGCTTGGTGTGCGAGGCGTCCGTCCGGCGCATGTAAACAACAGCCGGTTGGACTGACGCCACGCATCTCCGACCACAAGAAGGAGAGGCGTCCTTGTTCGTCTGTGCCTGTATGTTATTGTTAAGTGGTGAAAAGTAGTGTAAAGTGGCTGATATCGCCATAAAGTTATCACCACGGAAATCGTCATCACAACTGAACCAGTTGACTTAGAGAGCTCTACTCAACGCCATTCTACAGGTACGAAACACATCTACACTTGGGGATGCACGGGAATGCGGAAGCAGTCAAAATAACAAAGATACGGTAGCCTAGTGTTACGACCGGGACTGCGAATAAAACAAGGGCACTTAAAGATTGGACTAGTAATAGGGCACTATGCAACAACGGTACGCTAGATCCAAACCCTCGAACTTATATGCCGGCGAACAAAACACCTATACCCTCCAGAGTTAATCTGCGATAACGGGGTATCCTTAACTGGGCATAAATGTACTCTACTTCAGGCTAACCCACACTGGTATAGCCTGATAACACACAGGATGCAAGTTACGTTAAAATGCATACAAAAGAATCTATGGGAAGATCAATTAAATCACTGCAAGATTTAATATAATAAAAAGATGCTTCAATACAGTTACTCTAAACAACAATAAACTCTTCACTCTTATCTGAAAGAAAGTGAAGTATAGTCCTACAGCATAGACCTGGAAACTTCTGAAGAATGTCTGATGCTCATAAGATGCTCGTATCTTAAACTATATAAATGCAGGAGGCAGGACACCCCACGTGTAAAGCGAATACACAAAAAGATAGACATATAATGTCTATCTAACTGACACGAGAATACTATAAAGGCGCAACGGTAGTAATGCTCGACACTAAAAGAAGTACTTCCTTATCAACGAAATGGTCTACTATGGTTGTGCAACTCAACAACAACCTAGACTAATAAATGCTTGTGAATAATAATGCATACATATCAAAAGAGCTTAGGTCCTAACTAGTGTCTGCTAGGCGAATAAAGTCTAGCTGGGATATCAAGGTTAGGAAACTGTGGCTGAGCAAGACAGGCTCATAGCCTAGCGTTGTCCTTAAGGCGGTATGGTTAAAGTTACGTTAATGACGGGGATGCTCTCTTGGTAGGTCCAGATCTCAAGTATCTGGCTCTACCCTGGCGATCCCTCTAAAGTCAAGCAAAGAGGCAGCACTGTGTTATAAGGTAGTAGGCTAATGCCCTCTTACAACACGATGCTGCGCTCGCAAAAGACACAACCAAAAGGACGACCTAGGCTACCACAGAAACCGTCGAAGTCGTGTAGGTATAAACAAACCGTACATACATCGGTGACAACGACAACAGAAACCTTATCCCAGTCTAGCATTAAATAACCGAGCAGAGCACTACTGATAATGAGGGAGACACACACAAAGTCATCAAACCTCCATAACTTAAGGACACTGAGGGAGACACACACAGAGTCATCCAACCTCCATAGACTAAGAACCCTTATAGCCTATTCTAATACATGTACTGTAAATATATCTCAGAGCGACGCACACAATACGATGGGCCGATATGAAATCGTGTACAGAACCCAAAGGGAGTGCTGTGATGTTAAAAGATTAGAGGAATGAAAGGAAGGAAGTTGAGTGAGAGAGACAGTATCAGAATGGTGGGGATATGGGGGACAGTTGTAAAAAGGATGTTAGTCGTGTGCGCCCCTGGCCTGCTCAGAAGAAGGCAGCTCCGGTGGACCCAAATGTACACAGGAGCCCACAAAGACGCGGTGGTCGGCCAATCACGGGCCGAGACGTCACAAGGCAGCATGTGTCACGTGACACAGCCAAACACACCAGCCAATCAAGAGGCGTGAGAAGGCACGCGCGCGAGCCTACGAGCGGGGGAGGCAGCTCATGTATACGCACGCACACACTACCACCCCACTGCCTATATTGTTCTCTCTCCTTAACCATACACAATGCATGTTATATTCTATTATAACATGCCAGCACTTCCCGTTGTCACAGACGAAAATAAAGACCACCACTGGACTGTCGGTGACAATACGATTGCTAGGAAAGAAAGAACAACATTCTCTGATAACTGTAGCCCACTTCAATGTCCCTGGCGAGCGCTAGTGGCTACCGAGAGGCGATTCTGCCAACGCTGGTATGCGTCACACCCCGCCCAAGATATAGGGCGCTCAACATTAGGCGAGCACGATATCTGACAAGGCAGAATGCCGACAAGACCCGCCACACTTAGCCACTCCACCAGAAAATGAAATGCAAAGCTCAATCTTAAATAAAAACAACAGATTAGCATAAAGAAAATCTTATAACCCCTCCCAAACATAATAGTATAATTTTAGCCTACTATGCTCCCTGAGCGAGCTTCACAGAACCCAGCCTCCTAAGTGAAAGACAGGTTCAACTTAGGACAGTAGCTATAATATTGGCAACTTACAATTAACTATCAAAAAGAAAGTTTTTTTATGTGATTTTTTTTATTTAATTTTAATGTTGTTGTTGTTGTTGTTGTTCCCCAGGCTGCCTGGCCGAACAGCCCCAAGGTCCTGAGCAAGGCCAAGGCCATAAACGAGCGCCCCCATAAAACCCTCCCTGCTTACCACTAATAAAGCCTGGGTGACCGAAGCCACTCTAAGGCAGGGAGCCGAGGAGGGCGCGGAAACGCCCGGAAAACCAAAGCTTCACCCAAAGCCCTGTGCCCCTCAGCAATTATGAAGGGAAAGTTGAGGGGCAAGGGAAAAATGTGACACTTTGGCTCCCAATCTGCCAACTTTTAGGTTGGCAGTAGGGAGGTCAATCCACGGAAAAGACGCCGTCACTTGAGATCTAGAAGATATATAAGTAAAAGGAACAGTCAGAGTAAGCTATGGGTATGGCAGAGATCGCTCAGCTCTCACTCTGATAGACCAGCCCATCACCACATGACTAGAACCCAATCCTCTCAGCATCAGCTAGGAAAGGCCCTAGAAAGCCGCCTTTGGCGGGGGGATAGCTCCCCTATTTCAACTCCTTTCGGAGTTGGGCACCCGCCTTGTTGTTTTTGACGGCTGCTCTACAGGGGCAAGCCTAGTTTTTCTCCACTCTCAACATACACTGACTGAACGGCGAGGGTTCTCCTGCAAACAAACCCTCCCGTGACAAACAATCAGCCCAAAACATTATCAGTGCCCTTAGCATGCCACACATCCAACTTGTGTTCCGGCCGCAAAACAACACCTGACACTGATAAACTGCCCAGTTCATCACAAGACTGGCACTTCTCTTCGCTTTTTCCGGCAACGGGGCCTGCCAATAACCTTTCACTAGTTCTACCTTCGTGACGAGCGAGGCAGCCCCGATGCGGTCTATGGTATCGTCAACTTTATGTAATGGATAGGCGTCTGTCAGGGATAATGCTTCCACACTCTTGCAATTACCATACACACGGATCTTGCCACTCAACTCAGGTTGCAAACTCACTGGCAACGACCACTCACGATATCCCTTATCCCTCAGACCCTTTTTCCACACGTCGTCCAGCTCTGTTTTCACGACAGGCTGTTGAGCAGGATTTATACGGTAGGGAATTAACTTGAGCCTTGCACTGTCTCCAGCCTCCACGTCGGATTCTACCCCGTACATCAGGCCTGGAGAAGCAACAAACATGCGGATGTACTGCCACAGCCTAGTAAACAACTTATCTCGCAGAACAACATGCCTAGTGCCCTCCCACAACCCAGCCGAGACCGCAGCTACTAAACTATAGTCTCCCTCCTTCTCCACCTTCGTCCCTAGAACAGCCAGGTCATGAGAGGGACAATCAGTACCACCTGTGCAGTCACTCCCATAGTTCATAATTGCTAAGGCTTCCCCGCCGATACCGTACATGCGCACCTCCGCATTCCTTACGACTACATCTGCCTGCGCAGCATCACCGCTTTCAGCGACATGGCCAGATACAGTCGGTCTATGCTAGGGCTGTTGCATTCGACTAGAGCAGCATTGGGAGGCTATGCGACGACCGGGCACATCCACTTCACAGCCAACCTCACCAATCTGCTCAATGTCCTCCTTCTGACCACCACCCTTGGCAGCCATGGGTCGACCCTGACCTGACAACCATGTCAAAGCCTCGTCGCCCACCTTGAACCACCGAAACAACGAGGCTAACGGTCTATAAACATTCAAGTGACCTGCCCGCGGAACATCTTGCACCGCATGAGTTGTGAGGCTTGGGTGCTCGGCACGACCAGTGGGGTATGAACCGAGCTGGTGCTGGAGCGCTGCACACTGCTGCTCAGGCAGGTGCTCTAGCGCTTCCACAGCCACCAGACTCATGTCCCCGCCCACTGCTCCGCCGAGACATGACAATCCCAACTCTCCTCCACCTGTGCCCTACTGCCCCCCTCTCCTTCTCCACCTTGGACGCTGCAGACCAACGCAGGGACAGTAGGCTGCTCAGGTGGTTGCCTCACAAACTCCTCCAACAGGTTCACATGACATGTTTCCCCGTCCTCGTGTTCAATAGCCCCGTTCCCACAACTCTCCTCCACCTGGGAACTACTAAGTCGCGGAGTGCCATCACGCCCAACCATGTCACTAGGGGTGACAGGTTCTGGGGCCACTCCGGAGCTCACCTCTGGGTCAAGTACTAAGTCGCTAAGGAGAGCCGCTGGAGCAAAACTCACAAAACTCTCAACTTTAGCTTTCTCCCTCCGACCGTTCCTCCGCTGGTCTAGAGACTGAGGAATAGGCTGTTTCTTACAGTTTCTTACAGTAGATCCTCTGGAAAAAGGCAAACTATGCCTGTGTATCCAGCTCAGTACCAGTACTTGCACTGCTGCGGTCGTTCACGGTGTTGGCGGCGGCGGTAGCAGACGCAACATTTTTACTATTCTGTATTTTTGTTTTATAATCAAACTTCAAATCATGTCTTCCCCATGCTTTATCAAGATTACTTTCAAACTCCCTTATTGATTCGGAATCGACTACATACTGGGGCAGTGCGTTCCACTCATTTACCACTCTATCACAAAATGAGTGCTTTGCCTTCTCAAGCCTATTTCTTTCTTTGTAAATTTTCTTAGAGTGTCCTCTCGTTCTTGTTCCCTCCCGCATCAAGAAGATACCTTCACACACATCCTCATCGTACTTTCCTGACACTATCTTAAAAGTCTCTATCACTGTGACACTTTAGATGCACGAGATCGGGTGACAACACACGCCCTCTGCTGTGGTTGACACCTCTCGACCAACTCCTGCCCCTCCCTACTCACGTCGGCCGCCCTCTCGGCACCGACTAAGGGTGGAACCTCAGAAGCAGGTACCGCAAAGTCGTTGCCGAGAAGAAGGTCGACGCCCTCTACTGGCAGTTTCTCTACGATTCCAACATCAAGCTCCCGTGTCACACCATCAACCTTCAGCTCTACTCGAACCAACGAACCAACTCGAGGACTGTGTAGCATTAATACCCTGCACAACAACCACCCGTGCCGCGTTTATAGGTTGGCCTGTAAAGTTCTTCATCAAAGTCTGGGATGCACCTGTATCTCGCAGCAACTCCAACCCATGCTTGCAACCAGCCCAACTCACGCAGCCACGCCCTCGATGGCCACAAAAAGCATCGCGGATAGGTTTCGAGCCTTCCGGACACTCCTTCACTGGCTGTGCCCCCGCATCTGACATATCACCCCGGGTAATAGCAGAAGACCTTAAAGACACCCCAATGTTGCGAGCCAAAGACACGACTGCAGTAGGTAGTTTGCTAGGACAGGATCGTGCAAAATGCCCCTTCTTATGACAATGAAAACACTCTACCTCCCCCTTGGGCTTCCCTTGAGGTGGGGAAGGGCCCGGACCCTTCTTAACCCTCCAGCCCCGGCTATGTATTATATATAAATTCCTCGAAACCCGGGTGTTTTGGCCGAAAAACGTCTAGGCTAGGCTACCGTATATTCGTTAATCAGACTGCTTCCCGCATTCCCGCGCATCCCCAAGCGTAGCTGTGTTATTTACCTGTAGAATGGCATTAAGTAGAGCTCTCTAAGTCAACTGGTTGAGCTGTGATGATGATTTCATTGGAGATAACTTTATGGCCAAAACAGCCACTTTACACCACTTTTCGATACTTAACAACAACATACAGGCACACACGAACAAGCGACGCTCTCCTTCTTGTGGCCGGAGATGCGGGGCGTCGGTCCAGCCGGCTGTTGTTTACATGCGTCGGACCGCATACCCATGTGCAGTGTGTGGAAAGGGAGTGGGCGTTAACTCAATTCAATGTAGCAGCTGTCGATGTTGGGTACACCATGGGAGTAAGCGCTGTAGAATAAAAGCCCCTGCCGAAGGATAAGTCAGAAATAGAGAAATTTGAGTGCGTAGTGTGCAAAGGCGAGCTTGTTAGGTGATGATCCTGTGGCTGTGAATTTTGGAAATGAGTCTTTGGAGCTGGTGAACAAGTTTTGTTACCTAGGAGATACCATCTCTGCCGGTGGTGGGGCCGAGGCTGCCACTGTTGCTAGAATTAGGTGTGGCTGGGGGAAGTTCAGAGAATTGATGCCAATCCTGACCATGAAAAAGAATGCCTCTCCCCCTGAAGGGAAAGGTGTATGCCTCATGTGTTAGAAGTGCAATGACGTATGCCTCAGAAACATGGGCCGTTAAAGTAGAGGATGTCAACAGAATGGAGCGTAATGAGATGAGAATGGTGAGATGGATGTGTGGGGCCAGGCTACAGGATAGAATAACAAATGTTGAGCTGAGGAGACGTTTAGGTATAAAGAGTATTAGCGAGGTGATGCGTACAAGTAGACTGGGATGGTATGGACATGTGGAGAGAATGGATGAACAAAATTGGGTGACAAAATGCAGGTCTGTGATTGTGGAGGGAGCTGCACCAAGGGGTGGACCGAGGAAGACCTGGGATCGGACTATACGCGCCGATCTCAAATCCAAGAACTTGACAAGTGAAGCAGCCCTTAACAGGGTTGCCTGGAACGCCGCCATTAGGACAAGAGACTGAAACTGCACTTATGTGTGGAACACTCAGTCTTAAAATGTTATGTATGTATGTATGTACCGACGCCTCGCACATGAAGCTCACAGGCTTTCAACCACTGGGCGTTCAAGAGGCCTTCCGGGTACCTGTTATATGCTTTTTTATGGGCGTTCAAGAGCCCTTCCGTGGTGAGAGGGTTAAACGGGACGGTTTTAGGTTGGTGATCAAAATTGGTATCATTGCTCTTATTTTCGTTGTTATATGGTGTATCACTGACTCGGGGGGGTGGAGTGTTGCGCCCCTTGTTACCTGCATCGTTCCGTTGTGCAGACCCGCACCCACGAATCAGCGATAGCCTACGGTCAGCCATCTCAGCTGCCTCCTGTAGAGTTTTAGGATTTTTCTCTTTGAGGTTCAACGTCAGGTCGCTGCCCGTACACTTAAAGAACTGCTCGAGAAGCATCAACTGTTTTATCTCATCAAACGTCGTTGCCTTCTCCGATCTCAGCCAATTCCCAAAAGCGTAAGACAGTTCCCGGCCATGTTCAAGAAAGGTGCACTCACGACCCTTCGTAACACCCCGGAACTTCAACCTATAAGTCTCTGGTTGTAACTCATATGCCCGTAGGACAGCCTCCTTCAATACCTCATAATCGATGCAAGACTCCAAGGGCAACGCATCATATGCCTTGAGTCCTTTGCCAATCAACCTAGAGGAAACAAGGGCTGCCCACTTAACCCACTGGTGCTCCCGGCACTTCTTCTCAAAACTAAAAAAAAAATCGGTGACACCCGACTCATCAAATACAGGGACTAACTTGAGCAGGTGCGATAAAGACTGATCAAGACCTCGATTCCCAGAACCGAGACGCTGCCCTGTCGACTCCACCCGAGACTTCTCAAGATCTCTGTCTGCACAGTACTTCGTAGCCTCCACCTGAAGCTCAGCCTCACGTATGGCCTTTCTCTCCTCAGCCTGAATCCGCCGCTGCTCGAGCTCAAGTTTGGCGAGTTCGAGCTGAAACAACGTCTCGGAAGACAAACCCTGAGGAGGGGGTGCTACTATCGGGGACCCACCCCGTGAGCCACCTAGAGGCATACCCAACTGCCAGCGGGCATCGGCCTGCGGGAACGTACCCGGCTCCGGAGCCCGAGGGGGCGCCATGGTAGGAGTCGAGTGGAATGGGAGCTGGGCAGAAGGTGCCCCAGCTCCCGCTCCACCCGAAGCCCCACGCACCCCACCGAGCACACAGGTAACCAGCTCACCTCTCGACAAACTGCTAGTACCGGGAAACCCTAAGACCGTGGCTACACACTGTAGTCCGTACCGGTCTAGCCCCGACGCCCAACCCGCTGACACAGGCTCCTCTAAAAATATCCGAGCATCCTCCTCACTGTTTACCACCCGAGCGCCGCTAGACAACTCCACCTTCTCCACCTCCTCGCCTGTGCTCTCACTATATGTACTGATCCGTCATTCGACATAGTGTCCACCGGAAATTCTCAACGTTTATAAAAAAAAAAGAAGTACCTACTCTCATGTAGCACTATTCACTCAAAAATGCTTGAAGACAACTCAAGTGCTATACCACGTTGCCAAAAAAATTTGCACGTGTCCAAAATATTCCTCAAAAACCAAATGTCCAAAAATCCTGCAATTTCTTAAGATAAGATACTAGGCAAGGTCGCCATTTGTTACGACCGGGACTGCGAATAAAACAAGGGCACTTAAAGATTGGACTAGTAATAGGGCACTATGCAACAACGGTACGCTAGATCCAAACCCTCGAACTTATATGCCGGCGAACAAAACACCTATACCCTCCAGAGTTAATCTGCGATAACGGGGTATCCTTAACTGGGCATAAATGTACTCTACTTCAGGCTAACCCACACTGGTATAGCCTGATAACACACAGGATGCAAGTTATGTTAAAATGCATACAAAAGAATCTATGGGAAGATCAATTAAATCACTGCAAGATTTAATATAATAAAAAGATGCTTCAATACAGTTACTCTAAACAACAATAAACTCTTCACTCCTATCTGAAAGAAAGTGAAGTATAATCCTACAGCATAGACCTGGAAACTTCTGAAGAATGTCTGATGCTCATAAGATGCTCGTATCTTAAACTATATAAATGCAGGAGGCAGGACACCCCACGTGTAAAGCGAATACACAAAAAGATAGGACATAATTATAATGTTAACTGACACGAGAATACTATAAAGGCGCAACGGTAGTAATGCTCGACACTAAAAGAAGTACTTCCTTATTAACGAAACAGTCTACTATGGTTGTGCAACTCAACAACAACCTAGACTAATAAATGCTTGTGAATAATAATGCATACATATCAAAAGAGCTTAGGTCCTAACTAGTGTCTGCTAGGCGAATAAAGTCTAGCTGGGATATCAAGGTTAGGAAACTGTGGCTGAGCAAGACAGGCTCATAGCCTAGCGTTGTCCTTAAGGCGGTATGGTTAAAGTTACGTTAATGACGGGGATGCTCTCTTGGTAGGTCCAGATCTCAAGTATCTGGCTCTACCCTGGCGATCGCTCTAAAGTCAAGCAAAGAGGCAGCACTGTGTTATAAGGTAGTAGGCTAATGCCCTCTTACAACACGATGCTGCGCTCGCAAAAGACACAACCAAAAGGACGACCTAGGCTACCACAGAAACCGTCGAAGTCGTGTAGGTATAAACAAACCATACACACATCGGTGACAACGACAACAGAAACTTTATCCCAGTTTAGCATTAAATAACCGAGCAGAGCACTACTGATAATGAGGGAGACACACACAAAGTCATCAAACCTCCATAACTTAACGACACTGAGGGAGACACACACAGAGTCATCCAACCTCCATAGACTAAGAACCCTTATAGCCTATTCTAATACATGTAAATATATCTGAGAGGGACGCACACAATACGATGGGCCGATATGAAATCGTGTACAGAACCCAAAGGAAGTGCTGTGATGTTAAAAGATTAGAGGAATGAAAGGAAGGAAGTTGAGTGAGAGAGACAGTATCAGAATGGTGGGGATATGGGAGACAGTTGTAAAAAGGATGTTAGTCGTGTGCGCCCCTGGCCTGCTCAGAAGGCAGCTCCGGTGGACCCACATGTACACAGGAGCCCACAAAGACGCGGTGGTCGGCCAATCACGGGCCGAGACGTCACAAGGCAGCAGGTGTCACGTGACACAGCCAAACACACCAGCCAATCAAGAGGCGTGAGAAGGCACGTGTGCGAGCCTACGAGCGGGGGAGGCAGCACATGTATACGCACGCACACACTACCACCCCACTGCCTATATTGTTCTCTCTCCTTAACTATACACAATGCATGTTATATTCAATTAATGATATAAAGCACTTCCCGTTGTCACAGACGAAAATAAAGACCACCACTGGACTGTCGGTGACAATACGATTGCTAGGAAAGAAAGAACAACATTCTCTGATAACTGTAGCCCACTTCAATGTCCCTGGCGAGCGCTAGTGGCTACCGAGAGGCGATTCTGCCAACGCTAGTAGGCGTCACACTAGGCGTAGACGTTTTTCGGCCAAAACCCCCATGTTTCGGTATGGAATACATAGCCGGGTCTGATGGGTTAAGGGTTGTTGTTGTTGTTGTTCCCTCAGCTGCCTGGCCGAACAGCCCCGAGTCCCTGAGAAAGGCCGTGGCCACGATCGGGCTCTCCCACAGAGCTCTCATTGAGTGTAGATTGTGTTGTTGGCGTAAGTGGTTGTGTGAAATGCAGTCCTCTATGATGTGTTTAATGGTATGGGGCACTGTGTTACATCCTGGGCAGGCGTCGACAACGGAGTCATCCAGTCTCTTCTGATAGCTCAGGAGAGCTGGGTGGTGTCCGCATCTCAGCCTGGCCAGGTGGACTCTGTCCTCGCGAGGAAGGGAGGATTCGGAAGGATGGATTTCGGGAGGTCGTGCATGCAGCTGCGTGTTGTCTGTGAGTGAGTGGATGGATCGGTGAGAGATATGAGTATGGATGTGCTTTTGGAAGTTGGTTCGGGGTGGGCAGGGAGGGAGAGAGGACAATAATTGTGTATGATACCGTGTGCTGGGTGTTGTTTTGATATTTCTTGGTGTCTGTGGGTGTGTTGCCATGTAGTTTAGTGGATGGTCTTGGTTCGTGGAGGCTGCTGCCAGGAATTGAGTGCCTCTCATGTCCAGATGGTCTTTGACTTTGAGGATTTTGGTTTCTTGATGTAGGTGATCTGTGGGTGAAGTAGCTGTGCAGCCTGTAATGATCTTCAGGGCTTTGTTTTGAATAGTCTGTAAGGTCTTATGATGTGTTTCAGCTAGGGTAGAAGCCCAGGCTGGGCTTGCGTATTCCATCACTGATCTAATGTATTGTTTATATACTGTGGTGGTAGTTTCTTTGTTGTGTCCAAATTTTGTGTGAGCAAGTGACCTGAGGGCGTTAAGTCTGGGTGTCAGTTTCTTTTTAATGTTTGTGGTGTGCTGTTTGAATGTCATATGAGTATCATATGTTACTCCAAGGATTTTGGGTGTGTGTGTATGTGTTAAGGGTGTGTTGTTTATGGTGAGTTGAGGGATGTATTCGTGTTCTCCTGTCCAACTTGTGAGCAGGGTTGCGGTGGATTTGGCTGGGGCTAGATTAAGTCTGTTTGTAGTGCACCAGCCATGTAGTGTGTTGAGATAGGGTTGAAGGAGATCTGTTGCTCTTTTTGGGTCATGGTGTGTGCATGTGAGTGTTATGTCATCTGCATAGGAGGCTAAGTTTATTTGGGGCGTATTGGGTGTAGTTATATCGTGCATGTACAGATTGAAGAGTGCGGGCGATAGGACAGATCCTTGTGGGACTCCGTTTGGAAAGTTTCTGATTTTAGATGACTGACCGGCAAAAGATACGTGTGCACATCTGCCTGCTAGGAAGTTGGCCAGCCACCTTTTTGTGTTGTTGTGCATGTTTGTGTTGTAGATTTTGTTTGTTAGGTTGTGGCGGGGGATGGCATCGAAGGCTTTACTAATGTCGAGTGTGGCTAATAGTGATCTGTGTGGTGGTCTAGCTGAGTTGATGCCGTCAAAAGCTCTTTGTGTAAGGTCTGTGAGAAGAGTGTTTGTGGAGTGCAGTGGCCTAAAGCCATGTTGTGTTGGAGCTAGGGGTAGGTCAGGTGTAATTAGTTGTAATACTAGGCGTTCCATGACTTTGGAGGGGGAGCAAAGGAGTGTGATGGGGCGGTGCGAGGAGGGTAGCGTGGGGTCTTTGTTGGGTTTGGGGAATGTGATGATGATACCATGCTTCCAAATGTCTGGTATTGTGTTGTGTGAATAGCTGTAGTTTGATATGTTCGTGAGTGCTTGTATGCCTTGTGGTCCCAGGTGTCTGAGGTGTATGTTGCTTATGTTGTCTAGGCCACAGGTGGGTGAGTGCTTGAGATTGTTGATGATATGCTTTGTCTGGTGATTGGTGAAGGGTGTATAGTCAGGGTCTGTGGGGAATTGTCTCTTAAGTCGGATGACACGTCGGTCGTCTTTGTGAGGTTTTAGGTGGCTGACATGTGAAAAGTGATTGATGAGTGTTTGCTTGTTGTTTACATGAAGGAGTAGTCTGTTGTTGTGATTGCAGCATGTGATTGTGTTGTGTTGCTGTTGGAAAGTGTGATGCTGTTTAGTGTTTTGTAGAGTTTTTTGGGGTTTGTTTTGTGATCAAGTGTTTGTAGGAAGTTATTCCAATTTAGTTTTTGTTGTTCTTGTATTTTGTTGTTAGTTTGGGTGTTGAGTGCTTGAATTTGTTGTGTAATGTCTAGTGTGTGGGGTGCTGGGGAGTGTTTCAGTATGTCGCGTTGTCTGATGAGGTTTTGAATTTCTGGTGTGAAGTTGGGGTTGTGTCTTTTTCTGTTACCTCTTGGAATGTGTTTCTTGTCAGCGTTTTGGATAGTTTTATTGAGTATGTGTACAGCATTGTTGATGTTAGTGATGGGTGTACTGTTTAGAGTTGTGAAGTGTTGTTCTGTCTCATTTGTGAATGCTTCCCAGTTAGCTCTTTTATAATTGGTGTATGTGTGTTTGTGGCTAGCTGGGGTGAGTCTGGTTTTGGTGGTGATAATGATCGGGAGGTGGTCAGAGCCTAAGGTTCTGACCACCCTCCAGGATGTTGTGGGGGTGAGTTCTGGGGAGCAAAAGGTGATGTCAGGAGATGATGGGTTATAGAGGGCTTGGTGAGGAATATGGGTATGTTGATGGATGTCGTTAAGGATGATGAGGTTATCGGTTTGGTTTTGTAGTACCAGCACTCTGTCTGTGTCGGGGTTGTCGACAAACCAGGCCGACGTTTTGGCGTTGAAGTCACCACCCAGGATGATGTGTGGGGTGTGTGGGGTGTTTGTGATGTGTTGTAAGTGTGGTCTGTATTCATTTGGTACTGTAGGGGATGTTTGGGGAGGGATGTATGTGTTTATGATGGTTATGTTGGAGTTGTTGCCAGTGCGTATTTTAATTGACTGTATTTCTGTTGTGTTATCATTTGGGGGGAGGAGGGATTTGGTTTGTACACTGGTTACTATGTATGATATTTCTTTGTGTACCAGGGTGATGAGTCCACCGCCCCCGCCGACAGCCCGGTCTTGTCTGATGGTGGTGAAATTATGAAATGTGGGTGTTTTTTGTGTTGTGCGGAGTTTTGTTTCTTGTAAGATGGCAATGTGTATGTTGTGTTGTTTGATGAAGTGTGAGAGTTTGTGTTTCTTTGTGTTGATGCCATCTATGTTCAGTTGAAGAATGTTAATGTTATGTGCACGATGTATGTTGGGTGCTGCTGCACGAGGATGGGGTGGGGGTGAGGGTGGGGGTGGGGGTGGGGGTGAGCGAGGTGCTGGGGGTTGGGATGGGTGAGGTGGGGGTGGGGATTGGGGAGCAGGAGATGGGGGTTGGAATGGATTAGGATGGGGTGTGGTGTGTTGAGTTGAGGATATGGATGGTATGGGAAAGTTAGGTGGGTTAGGAAGGAGGTGGACGGGTTTTAGGGGGGGGGAGTGGATGATATGGGAAGGTTAGGTGGGTTGGGGAGGAGAGGTGGACGGGTTTTAGGTGAGGGATTTGACTGGGAGAGGGAGGGGCATGAGGAACAGGTCCAGGTGTTTGTGTAGTGTTTCTTGGAGGCAAGTGTTGTGCAGGTGAAGTGGGTCCAGTTCCCGCATGAATTGCAGAGAACTGAACCCTTAGTATGGCGACTCGAAGTGATGGGTTTTGAGCAAGTTGGACATATGTATGTGTACGTGGGTCCTGGGTTGCTCTCAATGTCTCCGGCTAGAAGAAGTCTTCGAGAAATGACAGCCGGAGAGTCATTTCTCGGTGTAGGAAAAACTGTGTGATGTGTGTGTGTGGTGTGAGAGGTGTGGAAATTCTCGGCGCGACCGAAGCCGCTCCAAGGACCCGTGCCCCCAGAGAGGGGGCAGGGGATGGTTGTAACGGTTTGGCTCCCGAAACTGCTCCCCGCGGCCGGCATCCGGTTTTCCTCCACTGGTCGTTGATTTTGTCTTCGGCCGTGGAGGGTCAGCAGCCTCGGGAGGTGGCCCCACGGCGTAGACGCCGCCACATCAGGGTTAAGGGTTGCCACACGTGGTGTGGAATCTTCTAGAGTCCGGGTCTGCGCGTGGGCTCCTCTCGTGGGCCTCGTCACCATGTGCTGCTGGGTCTTCAGGGGGTTGGGGAGCTGCCGTTTTGCTGTTTCTACGAGCCTCGTGGCCAGCCTCAGTAGGGGTCTCCGGGTAAGGCTAGGGGTCATTATTTTATTCATAAAATTATTCTATAATTATGTCATAGCCTAAGTTGTTTCCCTGAGTTTGCATGTGAGTTTTTACATGTTTACAGGGAATCCGGAGACGTCCTGATGGTGTGGTTTTTTTTGGAGGTGTCTGACTTTTCCAGATGAGTCAGCACCTCTGAAATGTTTCGTTCGTTTTTCTGGCGGCTTTCAAAGCCAGCTGCCTGTTTCTCGTCCAGCGGATGAGTAAGGAATTACCAAATGTCCCGGCGTGGTATGCTAAACCACGAACCTCCCGGCGGAAATGCGATTTTCTCAGGGAGTAACTCGGCCCGCCGAGTGAACTCGCCCTGACCGATAGCCTCATGCGGCAACTTAGTACACCCGGCGCACAGTTGAATGGGAAACACTGACTAAATAGTCAGTGATAACAAGAAACCGTGGTCATTTACTATCTCTCTAGTCCGAATAGTCATTGATAGTAAAACGCTTGAGGTTATTGAGGGCCAGTGACACTTTGTCACAGGTAAGCAGTTCAAAAAATTGGAGAAACCTAAAAGTTTCTCTTGGTCAAGTCCAGCGGAAGGTTAAGAGTAGCAGTGGCTATAGCTAATTTTCCGGCGGACTTGAGGTAGGATGTGTTAACACCTCTTATCCTTATGAGCATTGATTCCTGGAAATTTCTATTTCCAGATCACAACACTTCAGTAGCAGTAGCAGTACCGGCGGAAGGAGAGGAGCCGATTACGGTGATGGGGGGTCCTAGCTCCATCATGCCTCGGTTTGACTTATGCGCTACTCCTACCTGTTCTCTGTTACCAGTATTCGCACATAAATTATGTATTAAATGCATTAAGTGCCTCGATCGTTCACGGGGCTTATGGGTATCGAAGAGATGCGCCGTGTGCTCAGAATTAAGAGCGGCTCTCTTCGACAAGAGAGACCTTTCATGCATAGCCGCACTAAAAGATCTAAAGAACTTGTTTAATGGTTACACAAAGGACGTGGCCCATAAGGCATTACACTGTGACGATGAGGCCCTTTGGGATCATCTAGTAATTAAATCTCCTTTAGTAAAGTCAACTCCGGCCAAGTCAACAAAACTAAAAACTAAAACTAAAGTCCTTTCCAAAGAGCTGGTGAGTAGTAGTAGTAGTGACAGTAAAAGCGCCGAGGAGACCCCCCCCTGACTGGTCGAAGAAGAGACGGTCGCCTTCCCCGAGGACCAAGTCTCGGTCCAGATCACGGTCACCCCGTAAACAATGCGGTCATTCGTCAGTAGAGTCATCTAGGTCGACTAAACGACGGAGGGAGGACTCTGCTTCTTCGACAAGACAATCTAGTTCAGGACATAAAAGTGCCCGCACGGATATCGCGAAGCCGCACCACCAGACTTCGCCGGGGTCGCGGCCACTCCCCGCCACCTCTACCTCCATATTGACTTACGTCCAATCGGGCAGCTCGGAGGTAGGGACGGAGGGGATTAAGTCGAGTCCTAGGGATGTGCATAGTCAATCTTTGACTGAATCACAAGACTTTACCTTCGCTATACCTAAGTTAAATTATGTAGCACGTAGAGGTCCACCGATTGTGTCGAACAGGGTATTAGCCAAAAACTATAGGGGTTCTCAGACTTGCTCACGTCAGACTTGTAATAACTCTCAGGTGATACCAGACTCCCAACCACCTGCGGGGCAGGGCCGGGGAGTCTGGAGACAGTCAGAGCCCTCACAGCTAAACCCCTCCAGTGATAACCAGGCCACGACTAGGGAAAGTACTAACTTAGACACAATCCTCTCGTCTGTCCCGGATCTGGTTTGGCCACCGGATAACCAGGTACCTGAAACACGGCAACAAACGCCAGAAGTGATTGAAATAATAGGGGAGCCGGAGGACGTTGATCTGTCCTCGGCTCAACAAGTGAACAATGAGGAGGAATCTGAAGAGAGCTCTCAGTCCTCTAGGGAGTCCCACAGTAAATGTGTTACTACAGATGAACTAAATGACATTTTACATAAAATTATGCAACAATATGTTCCTACTACCCAAGGGCGGGTGCCCGACCCCGAAAGAGGTTGAAATAGGAGAGCTATCCCCCCGCCAAAGGCGGATTTCTAGGGCCTTTCCTAGCTGATGCTGAGAGGATTGGGTTCTAGTCATGTGGTGATGGGCTGGTCTATCAGAGTGAGAACTGAGCGATCTCTGCCATACCCATAGCTTACTCTGACTGTTCCTTTAACTTATATATTTTCTAGATCTCAAGTGACGGCGTCTTTTCCGTGGATTGACCTCCCAATCTACCAAGATTGGAAGCCAAAGCGTCACATTTTTCCTTTGCCCCTCAACTTTCTCTTCATAATTGCTGAGGGGCACAGGGCCCTGGGTGGGGCTTTGGTTTCCCGGGCGTTTCCGCACCCTCCTCAGCTCCCCGCCATGGAGTGGCTTCGGTCACCCAGGCTTTATTGTGGTCGGCAGGGAGGGTTCTGTGGGGGCGCTCGGTTGTGGCCTTGGAATTGCTCGGGGCCTTGGGGCTGTTCGGCCAGGCAGCTTGGGGAACAACAACTACCCAAGGTCCTTCCACTAGTACCCCGGTAGCTCCCCCTATTGATTCTACGGTAAAACCTTTAGAACCTACCGGCATTAAACCTCCCCACGCCTCTTTGCCTCCACTTAACGTAAATCCGGCAACTACCACGGCATGTAGCACGACAGTGCTTGCCTCCTTGACTACCTCTAAGGTCCGTGTAATCACAGACATTACTCCTCCCCCTCTTGATAAACTCCCACAGAGGAGAGGCCCTATGCCTCTCCTATACGGGCCAGACTGTTCATGGATTCCGGCAATAGCACAGAAACTACACATGGCACAACAAACCGTATCGGGGGAGCTTCCGGTCCCTAGTGAATGGACCATTGAAGTAAGTAAGAGCAAAATGCTTAGGGCCAAAGATGTGGAAGGGAAATTATTGGATGTTACTATTAAGGCAATACCCAATGTATACAGTGCTGATTTCTTCGTATACTCTGCTTCACCGGCGTTACCTCCTGCCTCAGCTGCAAGACTCTTTGCAGATTGGGCACGATCGGACGGCATGAACGACATTAAGTCACTCAATGCACTGACACCGGAATTGGATACAATTCCGGCGCTCAACCTGGGCCACAATCCAGTTCTGCAGGTGGAGCAGGTAGGTGCAGGTCCGAGGGTTGACTGGGAAATTGAGGCGCAACAATTCGCAGCCACCATTACCTCGAAATCCTCCCATCAGATCCCTCAAGAGAACCACTTATGGTCCTCGTTATCAGTTAATAAGGCTGGAGGGGTTTCGCCGGCTTTGTTTGATTTCTTAGCGGCTCCCAAACTCGTACTTTACGAATTGCATGACCCATTTTGTACTCCCCCTCCAGCCCACTTAGACAGAGATTTCAAGTTACGCAGTAAAGCACTTAGACTGTTCTCTCAGTATCTCGTAAGTCGCCAAATTGCCCAGTCACTCACGAGAATCATTACAGCCATCTCTGATCAAAATGTGCGGAAGGCCACGGAACTATCACGGAGGCTTCTGTTACAAAACTCCATACTGTCCGTAGGTGATGTAAGAATAGCTATCATGGAGGCGGTCAGAGCGAGCCAGGACTTGAGGGTATACATGGTCAAAAAGTTGACGGAAGACGTAGGTCGCCGAGCAACGCTTTCCCCTGTATTAACTGCCTCACTACTTAATATAGATACATGGAGTGCAGTATTTAACATGGTAGATAGCTTACAGCAGAGTACCTCCCAGCCTAGGAAGGAGTCGTTCAAGAAACCGTACTCTAAACCAAAAGGCGGAAATAAGCCTCAAGCTTCTAGTGCTAAACAGTCCTTTCGGGACCATAGGTCTCCCCAACAGCAGGGAGGTACTCAGCACAAGCAGGGTAAACAGTCAGGCAAGTGGGACAACAAAGGTAAGTCACACAACAAGCCTTATCAGGGATCGACGTCTGCCAAACCTAGCCAGCCGTCTAATCCCACTGCACCACCACCAAAAAACTAGTCAGTCACACTCTCTCTCTCCCGGGGCCTATCGCGGGCGAGTTGGATTCGAGAGTAGTTCCGCCGAACAGACCCAGTACAGAAACTGGGTCGTTCCAGGCATGCCGCAGGGCTTGGGCCCGGACAGTGGTATGTAGTCGATTCCGAATCAATAAGGGAGTTTGAAAGCAATCTTGATAAAGCATGGGGAAGACAAGATTTGAAGTTTGATTATAAAACAAAAATACAGAATAGTAAAAATTTTGCGTCTGCTACCGCCGCCGCCAACACCGTGAACGACCGCAGCAGTGCAAGTACTGGTACTGAGCTGGATACACAGGCCTAGTTTGCCTTTTTCCAGAGGATCTACTGTAAGAAACTGTAAAAAGCAAGGGCATCACTTGGCGGTGGCTCTGGCGACCTCGTTTACGTCAAACTCAAGAGTTCAATCATGTTTCTTTAGAGGTGGAGTCACTTGTCCAAGAAATGATCGCCAAGCATGTCATTGTCCCGGTAGATCCAACTTGCCATGTTTTCACCTCCAGACTTTTTCAAGTGTCAAAGAGGGACAGTGTGCAGATGCGACCAGTAGTAGATCTCTCGTATCTGAACACCCATATTCACAATTCACCCTTCAGGATGCTCACAGTGAATCAAATCAGGCTCACACTTCCGCCGCAAGGTTGGATGTGCTCTCTAGACCTGAAAGACCCCTATTGGCATGTCCCCATAAGCAAAAGGTTCCAAAAATTCCTCGTCTTGAGGATCAGGCAAGAGACTTACGTCTTACAGAGATTACCCTTCAGGTTGAACCTGGCACCGAGAATGTTCACAAAATTAGTCCGTCAAGCCCTGATACCTTTATTAGCTCAAGGGATCAAGGTGATGTGGTATCTAGACGACTGGCTGGTGGTGGCAGAGTCAGAGAATTTATGTCAGATTCATGTAAACCAAGTAATAAATCATGTACAGACCCTAGGGTTCAAGGTCAACTTGGCAAAGTCTCTCCTTGTCCCCACACAGGAAATTCAATGGATAGGGCTGGTCTGGGACATTACGTCAATGACGTAAGAGCCTAGAATATCACGACCGGTGGAGGGACCTTCATATGCTCATCAAGCTAAAAACAAGAATCTATTAGGAAGACCAAAAACCGAAAACTGTGACATGTGTTTAAATATAAGAGTATAGCAGTAAGAAAAGGATGTATAAGGCGGGTACCATTAAAGAAGCCTTATCTCAGAAGAATAGAACTACTGAGGTGTGAATACTGGTAATCGTATATCACAAAAAAAATAAAAATAAAAAAAAATAAAGTTACACATTGCAATAATGTATAGGTATTGCTATGTAACAGATCTAGTGCAGTAATAGCACTCCTGCTATCCATTCGGATTGTGTGTCCTGCCAACTTGTCATGGAACTTAACACGCCCCCTCCTTTTTCCTTTAAGGTGGATGGTAGGACACAACTTCTATTACCTTCCAACACTGGTAATAAAAGCATTGAACAAATATATCCATCTACTTATTGGCCTCAGTGGGCATGTTCCAGCCTCAACGCTATGCTTGGTAATTTGTGTCTTATCCAGATGTACCGATAAGCATATGGCTAGGGAACGCCGTGTTAGAGGACCAAAGACCCGTCTGAGTTATATCCTACACTGAAAAACCAATGGGGAAAAACTCCTTGTGGTGACCCATATGTGCATATCATGGGTTTTATGCAATCAACTGAGGCTCAGCTTCCTTAATTATATCTGCAATAAAGGTTGCTAACACTTTCTTTCCTGACCTTATTGAACCTTCTGGAGGAAACCACAATTGTGTCGTATTCCTAGGAATAACAGACTTAGAATAGGTATATAGTGCTTTAACAGGGCATAGAGCATGGAGTATCTTTGCTCTTTTCAAGGCAGGAATAAAGAAAGGTGTAAGGATATGTTCCTGGTGCTCATTTTTGCGATGAATCTGGTGCAGTAACCATATGTACAGAATCATTATTAGGGGCAAAAAACATAGACAGTTAGTGGGCCTTGCCATGGCTGTCCATTCTGAGAACCTATGGACATTAGCCAGGGTCATCAGAGACACACACTTTTTTAAGTTTCTTGTCTATATTTGGTCTCACAGGATAAGACCTAGACTGTGACAAAGTTAGGACCCTCGTGATTGACCATTGAGGAAGCAAATGACGATTTGGGGCTCTGAGCTTAAAGCAAGCCTACATAAAACCATGTTCGTCTTTCTGGGGCAAAGGTAAACCAGTAATAGACAAGAAGGGTTTCTTTCTGCCAATACGTGGTTTATAAGTGTGTTAACTGTTAGTTTTTAAAAACCGATTAAGCAATTTAGGTGCTTCAGTAACAAAGCAACCGATGGATACTGCTGGGTTGACTCTACACTCCAAGTTGTAAATTGTTTACAGTGTGAACTATACTGTCTTAAGTTGATGCTGTGTATTGATTAGTGAGCGTATCCGTGATTTCCTTGTCGTAGGCTGGTAGCCATTTGGATTTGAGAATGTCCACATAGTAAAATTGAGCGAGGTCTGCAGGTTTCCAATTTCTTTCGAGTGGAAATCGGACAGGGGGGGGGGGTTGCAGAGGTTCTTGTACCACTGAGTAAGTTGAGTGTGCAATACCTGATTAGGCCACATAGGGGCAACCCGGCCCATTTGACCCTGAAACCTGAGGTGATGAATGATTCTCATATCAAATTCTATGTCCACCTGTTCCAATTCACTGTGAGGGCATCTGGGTCCCTTTCTCGTGTTATGTCATTCCGAGATATGTACGACTGGAGCTTCGTTGATTTTACGAGATGTAAACAGATCGGTTTGGTGTAACAATTGGGAGAATTAAGTGGTTGGCTGCTTTTTGTTTGAAAGCCCATTCCGCTGAGGTAATCTTTCCCTTGGACTGAGCATCCGTCCACAGGTTGGAGATCCCTGGTAGATCTGTTGCATGGATTAATATGGAATGTTTTTGGTTTAGAGAGCATGTCTTTTCCGAGAGATCTTGGGGAAACCTGGCCCGGGTGGGGACCTGTTTCCTCAAGCAAATTAGTGGTCATATTGTCCATCCGGCATGCCCTTGACCTGGAGGTCAATAACATTGCATGAACTCTGGGAAAATTAGAGGGACTGTTAGCTCTTGGGTATTGATGTGACCCTGACTAAATGTTGTCCCTTTCCCGTGATTCTGATGGCCTTCCGTTGACTGATAGTCCCATCCTATTAGACTCGAGGTGTCTGTGTCCACCCATAGAGTGGGAGGTGGATCTGACCAATGTGTCACTGATCCCTTTACCTGAGGTTTTACCACAAATGACAGAGGGTGTAGCATTCTCTTTGGGATGAAGAGAGGGGAATTGTGAGGTGTTAGAGGGAAGGCTTTGTTGCCTGGCCAGATTAGTTCCTTCAACCTGAGGAAGCCTAGGGGCCTTGTAATTTTGAGCCCAGTTTCGAGGGCCTATAGGGAATTCCCAAAGTTTCCTGGTTATAGTCTTGGTATGCAATACTTGAACAGTTTTATTTGAAGACATTTGGCATTGGTTGGATTTTGTTTTAGTCTGAAGTTGTGTATCCCAGATTAATGCTATTCATTCTGTTGATTGTGTAGGAGTGAAATTTTGATTTCTCTAATTTTACTCTGAAAACCAACTTTGTCCCATGTTGCATGACTATCAAGGTTTGTTGTTGTTGTTGTTCCCTAAGCTGCCTGGCCGAACAGCCCCGAGTCCTTAAGGAAGGCCATGGCCACAGTCGGGCTTTCCCACAGAGCTCTCAAAGAGTGTGAATTGTGTTGTTGGTGTAAGTGGTTGTGTGAAATGCAGTCTTCTATGATGTGTTTAATGGTATGGGGTGCTGTGTTACAACCCGGGCAGGTGTCGATGACGGAGTCATCCAGTCTCTACTGATAGCTCAGAAGAGCTGGATGGTGTCCGCATCTCAGCCTGGCCAGGTGGACTCTGTCCTCGCGAGGAAGGGAGGATTCAGAAGGATGGATTTCGGGAGGTCGTGCTTGCAGCTGCGTGTTGTCTATGAGTGAGTGGATGGAACGGCGAGTGATATGAGTATGGATGTGCTTCCGGAAGTTGGTTTGGGGTGGGCAGGGAGGGAGAGAAGACAGTATTTGTGTGTGATAGCGTGTGCTGGGTGTTGTTTTGATATTTCTTGGTGTCTGTGGGTGTGTTGCCATGTAGTGTAGTGGGTGGTGTTGATTCGTGGAGGCTGCTGCCAGGAATTGTGTGCCTCTCATGTCTAGATGATCTTTGACTTTGAGGACTTTGGTTTCTTGAAGTAGGTGATCTGTGGGTGTAGTAGCTGTGCATCCTGTGATGATTTTCAGGGCTTTATTTTGAATAGTCTGTAAGGTCTTATGATGTGTTTCAGCTAGGTTAGAAGCCCAGGCCGGGCTTGCATATTCCATAACTGATCTTATGTACTGTTTGTAGACTGTGGTGGTGGTTTCTATGTTGTGTCCAAATTGTGTGTGGGCAAGTGATCCGAGGGCGTTAAGTCTGGGTGTCAATTTCTTTTTCGTGTTTGTGGTGTGCTGTTTGAATGTCATTTGGGTGTCGTATGTTACTCCTAGGATTTTGGGTGTGTGTGTGTGTGTTAGGGGTGTGTTGTTTATGTTGAGTCCCGGGACGTAATCGTGCTCTCCTGTCCAGCTTGTGAGGAGGGTTGCAGTGGATTTAGCTGGGGCTAAATTGAGTCTGTTTGTAGTGCACCATTCATGTAATGTGTCGAGATAGTCTTGAAGGAGTCTTGTTGCTGTACTTACACTAGTTGTATTTGCGGGAGTGAGCATGCTCGTTAATTCCCGCCTCCTAAGATATGTTTGTCATACCGTGCTTTGAAAC
This sequence comes from Paralithodes platypus, assembly GCA_032716605.1. Classification (NCBI taxonomy): domain Eukaryota; kingdom Metazoa; phylum Arthropoda; class Malacostraca; order Decapoda; family Lithodidae; genus Paralithodes; species Paralithodes platypus. The sequence continues at coordinate 75,484,500 of CM064487.1, forward strand.
TATGCACTGATGGTGCAGACACTACTTCGGCTGGCAATTTGTTCCACCCACTAATCGAGTTGGTAGGAAATCTTTTACTTTTCAGATCAGATTTACTATTAAGCACTTTTAGTTTGTAGCTGTGACCTCTTGTTCTCTCACCTCCATCCCTCTCTATGAAGTTTTCTTGGTCGATTTTGTCAATACCTCTAACACATTTATATATCTGAATTTGCTGTCCTCGTTTCCTTCTCTGTTCCAGTGTAGGTAGATTCAATCTCTCGAGCCTCTCTTGGTACTCCAAATTTTCCAAACCTGGGATCATCCTCGTAGCTGCTCTCTGTACCCTCTCAATTTTGTGGATATGTTTCTTCATGTGAGGGGACCACACTACAGATGCATATTCCATCCTGGGTCTTATTATTGCCGTTATTATTTGTTTCATGGTGTTTTCATTAAGATAATTGAAAGACATCCTGATATTTGCCAATAGTGCTAGTGATTCTCTCACTATCTTATTTACATGGCTTTCTGGAGACATGTTATCCGTAAATTCTATCCCCAAGTCTTTTTCTTTTTCTGCTTTGGGAATCACTTCGTTTCCTAGTTTATAATCTTTTCTAGGTCTGTACTTGCTTTTACCCATTTCTAGTCTTACATTTCCCTGCATTGAACTCCATATTCCATTTGATGCTCCATTCATGGATCTTTTGCAAATCTGCTTGGAGCTCAAGGCAATCCTCCTGGGTTCTGATTGTTTTAAGCAGCTTAGCATCGTCCGCAAACATGCTCATGTAGCTTGTTAGTCCCTCAGGTAAGTCATTTACAAATATTAGGAAACATGATTGGGGCTAGGACAGATCCTTGTGGTACCCCACTCGTAATTTGAGTCCAGTTTGACGATTTCCCCCTTACTGTTGTTCTCATCTGTCTTCCGCTAAGGTAGCTCTCCATCCATTTCAGCAGTTTGTCTCCTACTTTTCCCTCATGTTTTAATTTCCACAGCAATCTCTTGTGTGGAACTTTGTCAAATGCCTTTTTAAAGTCTAGGTAGGCACAGTCTACCCATCCTTCCCTCTTGTCCACTGTGTCTATTACTCTAGAGTAAAAACTCAACAAGTTGCTTACACATGATCTGCCACCTCTGAATCCAAATTGTCGGTCAGTAATTAATCTTTTGGATTCCAGGTAGTTCACCCATTTGTCCCTTATTAATCCTTCCAGAATCTTCATGAGGATGCTCAATAGTGATACAGGTCTATAGTTCAGTGGTTTATCTCTGCTTCCTCCCTTAAATATAGGAATAATGTTTGCTCTTTTTCATTCTGTAGGTACTATCCCTGTGTCCAATGATTTGGTCATTATGTCATATAACGGTATACTCAGTTCCTTAGCATTTTCTTTAATAATCCAGCCTGATACTCCGTCCGGTCCAGCGGCTTTGTTTGGATCCACCTTACTCATTTTGTCTATGAGCTCTGGTCATGTGACTTCCGGCATTTCCTCTGTACCTATCTCATTGGTTTCTGGTGCAATGAATTCTCCTTCTTTTGTAAATCTATTTAGTTCTTCCGCAATCTCTTTATCCTCTTCTATGATTCTGTTTCCACTTTTAATCTTTACGATCGTGGCTTTTATCTTCCTTTTGCCGTTTACAAACTTGAAAAACATTTTTGGATTCTTTTCATAGTTCTCCACTATCCCTTTCTCATGGTTTGCCTCTGACCTCCTCCTCATTTCTGTGTATTTGTTTCTCTCCTCTTTATACTTTTGCCTGTTATCTTCCGAATCCCAGTTTCTCATCTTTTTCCAGGCTTTGTTTTTTGCTTCCTGTGCTTGCCTACATTCGCGGTTAAACCATACTTTGCGATTACTTTTTTTCCTTTTGTTAATGTACTTAGGGACAAAAGTTTTTATACCAGTATCATAGATCTCCATGAATGCCTTGAGTTTTTTGTCTACCTCACTTTCAGATAACACCTGATCCCAATTTTGTGACTTGAAAAAATCCCGTAGTCCTTCGAAATCGGTTCTGGAATACATCCAGTGATTTTCCTTGTGCTTTTCCTTTCCCTTGGGTAGATTATACAGTAAAAGTCCGTTAATCCGACGACCGATGATTCGAATCTCCCAATAGTCCGAATTTTTCAATTTGAGGCCAAATCCGAATTCACCCGATGGTCCGAATTTCAAGAAGTCCCAAAGTCCCCTTTTTGAGGCATTAGGCCACTCAAATGACACATAATGGAGCACACACATATCATATGTTCATGAATTCACTTTAAAAGTTTACCATTGTCATTGTAGCCTATTATCTACTTCAAAACATTCAGATTAATGGTCAAAGGAAGCTACTGATATAATCGTAAACACCTTCGTCTTCTTCTTCTTCCACATCGTCTGCTAGAGAGTTTGTTTTGCTCTTGAACGCATCCTTGGGACGCTCCGATGCGCTACTGGCTTGCACCGCATTTTCTGCAAGCGCATTCAGTCTTGAGCTTGAAAACGCACCTTTCAAGAAGTCCCAAAGTCCCCTTTTTGAGGCATTAGGCCACTCAAATGACACATAATGGAGCACACACATATCATATGTTCATGAATTCACTTTAAAAGTTTACCATTGTCATTGTAGCCTATTATCTACTTCAAAACATTCAGATTAATGGTCAAAGGAAGCTACTGATATAATCGTAAACACCTTCGTCTTCTTCTTCTTCCACATCGTCTGCTAGAGAGTTTGTTTTGCTCTTGAACGCATCCTTGGGACGCTCCGATGCGCTACTGGCTTGCACCGCATTTTCTGCAAGCGCATTCAGTCTTGAGCTTGAAAACGCACCTTTGGACGTATTAGTCTTGAGCTTGAAAACGCACCTTTGGATGTTCCGATACGCTACTATTTATAGTTCAGTGATCGGAGCATCCCAAGGGTGCTTTCAAGACAACAAGACAAGGGTGCTTTCAATACAATATAATATAACAGAGCACGTCACAAAAGGAAAATCACAAAAGGAAAATTACAAGAACCTCTCAGGGAAGTGCCGTTGTTAAGGCATTACTTCCCGAACCACATCTGATCTTCAAGAGCAAGACAAACTCGCTAGTAGACGGAAGAAGAAGAAGACGTTTATATCAGCAGATTCCTTTGACCATTAATCTGAATGTTTTGAAGTAGTTAATAGGCTACAATGACAATGGTAAACTTTTGAAGTGATTTCATGAACATATGATATGTGTGTGTGCACCATTGTGTCATTTGGGTGGCCTAATGTCTCAATGTTTTCGTCATACACAGGTTCATAGGGGTAAAGTCCGATAATCCGAAAAATCCACTAATTCGAACGAGAGCCGGTCCGCTGCCCTTCGGATTAACGGAAGTTTACTGTACTTCAATAGTAAGTCTATGTCTAGAACTGCATGGTCGCTTTTTCCTAGTGGGCATAGGTACTGAATACTTTGAACCTCCTCCTCCCTTCTTGTGAATAGAAGGTCCAATCTAGCTGGTTGATCACTTCCCCTTACTCTTGTTGACTCTTTTACATGTTGGTATATAGAATTTTCCATGGCCATACTTAAAAATTCATAGCTCCAACTCTCCTCCCCTGCTCCGGCTTCAAGATCTTCCCAATTCACTTCCTTGCAGTTAAAGTCCCCACACATGACTATTTCATCCTTTGAAGCGAAGATATTTCCTAGCACACTAATTGTTTCCTTACGCATTAGGCTATGCTCCTCCTTACCCCATGCCTTCGTCTTGGGAGGTACATACGCTACTATCACCACTATTTTTTCGTTTCCACCAATCTCTATTGCTAAAACTTCTGCTGTTGAAGTTACTAGTTTTATCTCAGACACAATCAAATCTTTCCTAGTAAGGATGCACACTCCACCTCCATGTCGAAATGTTCTGTCCCTCCTCCAAATCCTGTATTCAGACCATCCTAGCAAATTTATATCGAGGTCTTCTCTTAGTTTTGTCTCAGTGAGACATACTATTTCTGGTTTCTTAGTATTGAGTAAGTCTGTTAGTTCTAGTTACTTAGAGATTAGCCCATCGACATTGCTATATAGAATCCTTATACTTTCTAGTCCCCCATTACCTGCTTCAAGCCCCTTATCTGCGGCAGTCTGTTCCCCACCCTGTTTTACTTTTAGTTTCTTTTTACCGAAAGTTTCATAATCTTCCCCTTTCTTAATCCGTAATTTTTTTTATTCTTTTCTTGTTCTGTCCTCTTGCTATTTTCCTCCTTGGCGGTTTTCCTTAGTTCAGCCTCTTTCTTTCTCTCTTCTTCTGGTAAGTCTCGCCTGATGTAGATTTTGTCCTTACCCTCTAACCCTTTTAGCCTAGCCGCTACTGCCATGATTTCATCACATGTCCTTCTTGACTTAAATTCGATTTTTATCAGTCTATTGTATTCCTTTGTATATTTTCCCAGCCTAAACATGTCTGATATTTCCTCCTTCCAGGTGTCCTCCTCATCTTTAATAGATTCCAGAATCTTGTTGATGCGACCTTCATCCTGTTCTTTTCGTTTTGTCCAGTCTAGTTCCTCCTTTTCTTCCACCCCTGATATTATGAGGCAGTTAGCCCTACGACTTTCTTCCTGGATGGCCTGAGAGTTTTCGTGGATGCCTTGCTTAACCATACTTTTTACCTGGTCCTTTATCCTAACATCTTGCTGTTTCTGTTCATCCAATATCTTCCTGAATTCGTCACTGTGTGCCTTCCTTACACTGTCTAAATCTTTTACCACTTGGTCTCTAGTCATGCCCCAAGCATTTTTACCTTCAGAGATACTGGTGTCTAGCCTAGTCATTATCACTGCCTTTTCTCTCTCCACTAACTCCAACCTGTTCTTCAACTCACCATTCTCTGTAACAATTTCCTTCTTAACTGGTATTTACCTAATTGTATTTACCTAATTGTAGTTTACAGGAGTTGAGCTAAGCTCGTGTTGTCCCGTCTCTCAGTCTACTTTTTATCCAATTTTTTCTTGAAAATATGGATGTTCCTTGCCCCTACCACCTCCTCCTCCAGCCCATTCCATTTGTCAATACATCTATAGGGGAAGCTAAACTTCCTGATATCGTTCTTGCAGGTAGGTCTTTTTACTTTGTAGCTGTGGCCTCTAGTTATTCCTGTATCCATAATTAATATATCCTCCCTATCCAGCCTCTCCAGCCCCCGGGTACATTTGTACATCATTATCATGTCTCCCCTCTCTCTCCTCTCTTTTAGACTCGGTAGATTTAATTTGTCTAGCCTCCCTTCATATGGCAGTTCTCTGAGACTTGGAACCAATCTAGTGACTGCTCTCTGGATTCTTTCTAACTTGTGAATATGCTTCTTTAGATGCGGGGACCACACCACTGCTGCATACTCCAATCTTGGTCTAATCATACTCTTCATAATTTTCGCTACCATGGTCTCATCCAAATAGTTCAGAGCAACTTTCATATTCCCGGCCATTGCATATATTCCGCTAAAGAGCTTGTTAATATGTTTCTCTGGCGACAAATTATCTTGTATAATCAACCCTAAATCTTTTTCTTTTTCGGCCTTGCTAATTTTATTATCTCCCATCCTGTACTCCCAATTTGGTCTATTCACACTTCTTCCCATATTTAACACATGACATTTACTTATATTAAATTTCATTTTCCACTTGGTGCTCCATTCGTATATTTTATCTAAATCCCCTTGCAGCTCCTCACAACTACTTTTATTTGTTATTTGTCTCATAATTTTTACGTCATCTGCAAACATTGACATGTAAGAGTTTATGCCTATCGGCAGGTCATTCACGTACATAAGGAACATGAGAGGTGCCAACACTGGGTTTGGGTTTTGGTGCGTGCTTGTGAGTGTTATGTCGTCTGCGTAGGAGGCTATGATTATTTGGGGTGAATTTGGTGTATTTATATCATGCATGTACAGATTGAAGAGTGCGGGGCTGCGGGCGACAGGACGGATCCTTGCGGGACTCCGTTTGGGAAATTTCTAATGCTAGACTGACCGGCAAAAGATACGTGTGCACATCTGCCTGCTAAGAAGTTGGACAGCCATCTTTTTGTGTTGTTGTTGTTGTTGTTGTTGTTCCCTAAGCTGCCTGGCCGAACAGCCCCGAGTCCCTGAGAAAGGCCATGGCCACGATCGGGCTTTCCCACAGAGCTCTCATTGAGTGTAGATTGTGTTGTTGGCGCAAGTGGTTGTGTGAAATGCAGTCTTCTATGATGTGTTTAATGGTATGGGGTGCTGTGTGCTCTTTTTGTGTTGTTGTGCATGTTTGTGTTGTAGATTTTGTTTGTTAGGTTGTGGCGGGGGATGGCATCGAAGGCTTTACTAATGTCGAGTGTGGCAAGTACTGATCTGTGTGGTGGTCTAGCTGAGTTGATGCCGTCAAAAGCTCTTTGAGTAAGGTCTGTAAGAAGAGTGTTTGTGGAGTGCAATGGCCTGAAGCCGTGTTGTGTTTTGGGCCTTCAGCAGTAGCAGATATGTCACTCGGAAAATTAAACCTCATTGGTTACGATACTGCCACTGCGCAAATCTCACTTCCATTAGTTATAACTTCAGGTAAGTCGTTGATAAACATAACAAACAGTAGTGGTCCCAACACAGATCCCTGAGGTACCCCCCTTGTAACTTCCCTCCACCCCGAGCCTATTCCATTCACCAGTAGCCTCTGTCTCCAATCTTTCAGGAAGGCTTCTATCCATTTCACACATTTCTCTCCTATACTATAGCTTCTAACTTTCTCTATTAGCCTTTTATGTGGGACCTTATCGAAGGCCTTCATGAAATCGCAATATACCACGTCTATAAAATCCCCATCCTCCAGAATTTGCATCCAATCATCTACCACCTTAACCCTCCAGCCCCGGCTATGTATTATATATATATTCCTCGAAACCCGGGTGTTTTGGCCGAAAAACGTCTAGGCTAGGCTACCGTATATTCGTTAATCAGACTGCTTCCTGCATTCCCGCGCATCCCCAAGCGTAGCTGTGTTATTTACCTGTAGAATGGCATTAAGTAGAACTCTCTAAGTCAACTGGTTGAGCTGTGATGATGATTTCATTGGAGATAACTTTATGGCCAAAACAGCCACTTTACACCACTTTTCGATACTTAACAACAACATACAGGCACACACGAACAAGCGACGCTCTCCTTCTTGTGGCCGGAGATGCGGGGCGTCGGTCCAGCCGGCTGTTGTTTACATGCGTCGGACCGACGCCTCGCACACGAAGCTCACAGGCTTTCAACCACTGGGCGTTCAAGAGGCCTTCCGGGTACCGGTTATATGCTTTTTTATGGGCGTTCAAGAGCCCTTCCGTGGTGAGAGGGTTAATTAGCTGTAGCACCGTCGACCTCCCCGGCAAGAATCCAAACTGTCTCCCACTGAAAAGTTGGTTTTATTTCATATGTTCCATTATTCCTTCTCTAATTACAGTTTCCATTAGTTTACACACAACACTTGTCAAACTGACTGGTCTATAGTTTCCTGGGTCATTTCTCTTTCCCTTCTTAAAAATAGCTGTTATGTTTGCCTCTCTCCAGTCCGTCGGGATTTGTCCTGTATTAAAAGATACCTCAAATAACATTGTTAATGGCTCTACTAACATCTCACCTCCTTCCTTTATGATTCTTGCATGTATTCCATCCGGTCCTGGGGACTTACTTCTGTTCATTTTTCCTATAGCACTCCTTATTCCAGCATGGGAAAACTCTATCAGTTCCAGTGCTGGTGCCTGTTTGATGGGAATAGTAGGCACCGCATCATCCGATTCCACTGTAAGTACCTCCCCAGCACCTCTGCTTTCTCCTTATCAGTTTCTGCTCTATTCATGTCATCCAAGTCTCCTTCAGTTCTGGGATACCTACTCTTCTTGTTAACTTTTCTTGAATATACTTCCAGAATATTTTTGGATTATCCTTCACATTTCTTGCAATCACTCTTTCCCTCTCCTTCACCCCCCTCCTTGTCTCCTATCTTAGTTTATGGTTTATTTGTCTGCGTTCCAAATCCACTTCTTTAGTTTCTATACTAGACACATTGTTATTTTTTTTTTAATTTAGTCTTACCCACAAACATTTCTTTCTTCTTATCAATGTCCAAAGCTTTCTTTTCATTGGTAATTCTGAGTTCGTTCTTTTCCTCAATTTTGTTTTATCCTTATATTCTCTTACTGGTACACATTTGGATATAGCATTCTCCAGTTTGACTCTAATCTTCCTCCAAATTCCTTCAGCGTCTTCACCGTTCAAGTACTCCCCCCAGTCAATGTCTAAACACCGTCTCAGCAGCTCATAATCTGCTCTATCATATATGTATTTTTTTTTGCTTCTATTATCCCTCTCTGTTTTAATGATGCTAATTTTCTTCTCGTGACGCGCTTACCTGCACTATTAATCCATAAAGCTCCCTGTTGCTGAGGTTGTGACACTCTCAAAAACTTTATCAGAGATTGAACTGGGCATAATATATGGTGTGTGTCTCCGCGTTTGAGCGCCGGGACAGTAAACTCAAAGAAAACATGATCGCAATGTTAATTTTTTGCGACAAAAGTGGGGGGTGGAGCAATTTGTTCATTAATATTGTGTCTCCCAAACCTGAGGCAATTAGGTTCGTTGCTCATCGCCGCCAGCTCAGACACCCTGCTACCTGTGGCCAAAGCCATAAGGAACACAGCCTTCTTTAACAGTGAGTCGAAATCCGGCGCATGATTATACTTGCGCGAATGAAGCAAAGACAATGCTATGTCAAGTGACCAGGTAGGCATGAGCTGGGCGAAGCTTGAAACATGCCCTCATGAACCCTTTCTCCTCTGCCTGTGGTATAGATAGCCCTGTTAAGTCATAAAAGGGAGTTCTGATAGCTGACAAATTATTTTTCAGTGTAATTACAGAAAGGCGTTTTTGTTCAAATAAGTAGTCCAAATACTTGAAGATCAAAGCTACTGATGCGTCAGTTTGCGCCGTTTCTACTATCCAGGTCGTGAAAGACTTCCAATGTGATTGATATTGACGCCTGGTAGAAAGAGTATACTGATTGAGGAATTTATTAGTGACGCTCTCCCCATACGGGGTTAACCATTTGGCATTTTGAATGTCCAAAAGGCAAAAGTCAGCGAGGTCTCTAGGTTGCCAATTGTCTCCAAGTGGAAGCACGAGATCAGGAGTGACACCGGGGTCTCGCACCACATTTTCAACTGGTGATACCACACCTGAGCCGGCCATAGAGGCGCGATCATCGAGACTAAGCCCCGGTAACCTAGTAGTTTGTGAACTACCTGACACATGAGTGAAGCGTCTGGAGGCGGAAACAGATAGATGGAACTCCACCTGTTCCAGTCCTCTATCAATGCGTCTGGACCCCCCGCCGCAGATACTTCCCGGCGGGTTAGGTAGAAAGGAAACCTATGGTTTTCCTTGGACGCGAATAAATCCACTTGTGGACGGTATGACTCTGCAATCATCTGGTTGAAGATGTTTTGCTTGATTGGAATGATTGCCCATTCTACTTTGGTGCTCTGTCTTCTTTACAGGGCGTCTGCCCAGACGATCGCTATGCCTGGGAGGTATGATGCATGGAGATGAATGTTCAGCTCTTCGGCCAGAACAAAAATCTCCTCTGACAACTCTAGCAACTTCCGAGACCTCGTTGACCCTTGCTTTTGAATGCAGGCTACCGCATTCAAATTGTCCATTCGAAAAGCTACTGATTTCCCCCGCAAGGTAGAGCTGTGAGCCTGAAGGAAAAATAAATGGACTAATACTGTAGTTCTTTTGCATTGATGTGAAAATTCTCGGATTGGGACCAAAGACCTTGACCCTGATGGCCTAGGTTCGACTGATAACCCCAGCCTATTGTCCCTGAAGCGTCCGTGTCTATCCATACCGTAGGTGGGGGAAACGTCCACGTCATTATTGAGTGCAATGTTTCTCTCCTCGCCCAGACTGATAGTAAGTTGTGAATCAATTTTGGAATTCGCCATAACTTTTCCGCCGGCAACAGTGGGAAATGTTTGTTTCCTTCCAGGATTAATCTCTTTACTTTCAACCAGCCCAACTTTACAGTTAATTGAATCCAGTTGAGAGAGCCAACCAGGGATTCCCATGTCCTTCTCGTGGTAGTCAGACTGTGGAGAAACAAAAACAATTTGTTTCAAAATCTGTTGCAGTTGTCCACACTCTGACTGAGAGTAAGATATGCTGTGTCTCAGACCAGCCCTATCCACTGAATTACCCGTGTGGGAAAAAGGTTCGACTTTGCCAAGTTGACCTTGAACCCTAGGGATTGAACATGGTTTATAATTTGAGTGACATGAATTTTGCATTGACTCTCTGATTCCGCCACCACTAGCCAGTCGTCTAAGTACCACAACACCTTGATTCCTTGATTCAATATTGGCATGAGGGCTTGCCGGACTAATTTTGTGAATATTCTCGGTGCAAGGTTCAACCCGAATGGCATTCTCTGAAAGACATAAGTCTGATGCTCTATCCTCAAAGCGAGGAATTTTTGGAACTTTTGTTTACCGGGACGTGCCAATAGGCTTCTGTTAGGTCTAACGAGCACATCCAACCTTGCAGCGGAAGTGTTAGCCTGATGTGATTCACAGTGAGCATCCTGAACGATGTGTTGTGAATGTGTCGATTCAAACAAGATAGGTCTACGACCGGTCTCATCTGATTACTGTCCCTCTTTGGTACGAGAAAAAGTCTGGATGTGTAAACTGGGCAAGTTGGATTGACCGGGACAATGATATGCTTGATGATCATTTCCTGGACTAGTGACTCCACCTCTAAAGACACATGACTTATTTCTAGTGGTTGACGTAAACGAGATCGCCGGAGCCACCGCCAGGTTATGCCCTTGCGTACCACTGTCCGTGCCCAAGTCCGCCAGGGCCAAGCCCGGTGACACGCCCGAAATGACCCAGTTCGTTGACTGGGCTTGTCCGGCGTACCTACCCTCGGATCCAACTCGCCCACGACAGGCCCCGGGAGTGAGAGAGTTTGTGATACGACTAGTTTTTTTATGGTGGTGGGGTATGGTTAGACGGCTGACTAGGTTTGGCAGATGTCGATCCCAGACCTGATCTTTGTTTTGGTTGATGCTTCTGCCCTTTACCTGATTGTTTTCCCTGCTGATACTTGGGCTGGGTGCTTCCTTGTGCTAGAGGGGATTTATGGCTCTGAAAGGGCTTAGACATACTAGGTTGGGGTTTAGCATTGCTCTTGGGCTTGGAATAAGGTTTCTTAAAGTGATCTTTCCTAGCCTGGGAAGCACCCTGCTTGACAGTATCTACCATATTGAAGACTGTTTTCCAAGTGTTGGGGCAAAGTAAAGAGGGCGTCAACACTGGTGAAAGGATTACCCGGCGACCAATGTCTTCCGGTAATTTTTTCACCAGGTAGACACGTAGGTCCTGACGTGCGCGGACAGCCTCCAACAAGGCTATCCTGACGTCGCCCAGAGATTGAATAGAGTTCTGTAGTAGGAGCCGGAGGGATAAGTCTGTGGCTTTCCTAACATCTGTGTCATTAATAGCATCTATCGTTCAATTGAGGGACAGGGCTATTTGGCGACTTAATAAGAACTGGGAGAAGAGCCTGAAAGCTTTGTGTCTCAACTTAAAATCTCTGTCCAGATGTGCCGGAGGAGGCGTTAAAAAGGTCCCACAAAGCTAATTTAGGGGCGGGAAGAAAATAAAAAAGAGCAGCGGGAACTCCTCCGGCTTTTGTGATAGGCAAAGAGAACTAACTATGATTCTCCTGAGGTATTTGGTGGGAGGATTTTGACGTTATTGTCGCCGCAAACTGTTGCGCCTCAATTTCCCAGTCCACCCATGAGCCTGAACCTACCTGTCCCATCTGCAGGACTGGATTGCCGGACTGGTCGCTCACCGGAAGTGTATCCAGTTCCGGCATGAGCGTGGCTAGGATTTTGATGTCATCCATGCCGTCAGTCTTGGACCAATCCGCAAATAGCCGGGCAGAGGAGGCAGGAGGAATAGCCGGGGTGGGGGAATACACAAAATACTCATAGGAATAAACATTGGGGATGGCTTTGACAGCTACATCCAAAATATGACCCTGTGTGTCTTTTGCCCATAATTTTTTACTTTTATTCATCTGGATTACCCACTCACTCGGGACTGGGAGCTCCCCTGCGATTGTCGTTTGTGCTATCGCTGGATTTTGTGCCATGATAGTCACCCATGAGCAATCTGGACCGTAAAGCAAAGGCATAGGGCTTTTCTTTATCGGAACCTTTTCTAAAGGAGGGGGATTAATGTCAGTAATCACACGCACGTTAGTGGTAGTTAACGCCGGACCTTGCATACTACTAGCAGAAGTACAGTAGTAGGTTGAGCTACGTTAGGTAGGGAGGGTGGTAAACTAGATAGAACAACGACTCTGGTTGGCACTAATGGCCGCACAACAGACCCAATAGGAAGAGCTCCCGGTACGGCTTTGGGAGTTTCCTGTGACTTAGGTGGTACATTATATTGTTGCATCATATTATGGAGAATGTAATCTAGGTCCTCCCTGGTGAAATACTGTTTCTGGGAACCCTTATATGACTCAGACCCTACCTTTGACCCTTCCTCAACTGGCTCAGGTTGAGCTGAAGATAACTGTTCTAAGTCTTCCGGGTCTTGCCTTGTAACCTCCATCTCTTCCGGTTGTTGCCGGGATTCAGATGTTAACTGTTCACTACCTGGCCATACTAGGTCAGGGACGGAAAAGTCAATATTGTCACTACCTCTATTATTCGCCGGGTATTGGTTCAAGGGTTCTGTTCGCACGGCTTCAGGGTGTCTCCACACACTGCGGCCTTGCACTACTCTCTGTGAATCAGGGATAAACTGAGAACTCTGAATGAATTGTGAACCTGTGTCATAGCTATGTGGCTCTATACTGTTCCGCAAGAACTCTTTGAGACACTATAGGAGCCCGACTAAGTGTTGTATCTAACTTTGGGATAGCAAAATTCACATTAGGTTCCACATATCAGTCACTAGACCCGTCCCTGGGAGTTGACTCGGCTCCCTCCGTCCCTACCTTGGAACTGCTAGATTGGACGTTAGACATGGTAGAGGTAGGGGCGGTGGACGCGAGCACGTCGCCTCCTTATGGGAATGTTTATGACCCTTCCCCTCTGACTGTTTGTCACTAGACGTCGCCGCGTCACTTTTCCGCCTCTTGAGCGATCTAGACGTCTCTGTGGATGACTTGTAGGACCGCTTGAGCGGCGATCTCGACCAGGACCTGGAACGGTCCTCTTGCGGTGACTTAGATCGTGCTCTCTTAGGGCGGCCAGGGGTGGTTGCCCTACTTGAGTCAGTATTGTTACTGCTGCTCACTATTTCTTTAGAGAGAATTTTGGGCTTAGGTTTTACTTTAGAGCTGGACCGAGAAGGGGGAGTTTTAATAACTGGCGATTTAATTACTAACTGGTCCCAAAGTGCCTCATCATCACAGTGAAGGGCTTTATGAGCAATGTCTTTTGAATAAGAATTAAAACTTCTTGTAATGCAACTAGACAAGATTGGTCTCTTTGATTTAGTAATCCATTCCTCAGGTCTGTGCATACACCGCACCTCTTCGAAGCCCAGACTCCCCTGGACCTATCGAGGCACTTTACGCATTTTACACATACTGTAGTTTCTGGTAAAAGACCGGAATATTTGAGCAAGTTGGGGTATAGCATAACGTGACTAAGGGTATGATGGAGACTTAACGACCCGACACCCCCCCCCCGGTGTCCGGTGCCCCAACAGATGTGTTGTGATCTGGAAAGAAGATTTCCAGGAATCAATGCTCATAAGGATAAACCGAGACATTTACACACATCATTATATCCCCAAATGAGCCGGAAAATTAGCTCTAATCTTCCTTCACACTGTTACGACCGGGACTGCGAATAAAACAAGGGCACTTAAAGATTGGACTATTAATAGGGCACTATGCAATAACGGTACGCTAGATCCAAACCCTCGAACTTATATGCCGGCGAACAAAACACCTATACCCTCCAGAGTTAATCTACAATAACGGGGTATCCTTAACTGGGCATAAATGTACTCTACTTCAGGCTAACCCACACTAGTATAGCCTGATAACAAACAAGATGCAAGTTACGTTAAAATGCATAAAAGGGCAGCTATGGAAAGATCAATTAAATCACTGCAAGATTTAATACAATAAAAAGATGCTTCAATACAGTTACTCTAAACAACAATAAACTCTTCACTCCTATCTGAAAGAAAGTGAAGTATAGTCCTACAGCATAGACCTGGAAACTTCTGAAGAAAGTCTGATGCTCATAAGATGCTCGTATCTTAGATTATATAAAGGCAGGAGGCAGGACACCATACGTGTAGACTGAATACACTAAAAGATAGGACATATAATGTTAACTGACACAAGAATACTGTAAATGCGCAACGGTAGTAATGCTCGACACTAAAAGAAGTATTTCCTCATTAACGAAACAGCCTACTATGGTTGTGCGGCTCAGCAACAGCCTAGACTAATAAATGCTTGTGAATAATAATGCATACATATCAAAGAGCTTATATTCTAACTAGTGTCTGCTAGGTGAATAAAGTCTAGCTGGGATATCAAGGTTAGGAAACTGTGGCTGAGCAAGACTGGCTCATAGTCTAGCGTTGTCCTTAAGGCGGTATGATTAAAGTTACATTAATGACGGGGATGCTCTCTTGGTAGATCCAGATCTCAAGTATCTGGTTCTACCCTGGCGATCCCTCTAAAGTCAAGCAAAGAGGCAGCACTGTGTGACAAGGTAGTAGGCTAATGCCCTCTTACCACACGATGCTGCACTCGCAAAAGGCACATCCAAAAAGACAACCTAGGCTACCACAGAAACCGTCGAAGACGTGTAGGTATAAGCGAACCGTACACACATCGCTGACAACGACAACAGAAGCCTTATCCCAGTCTAGCATTAAATAACCCAGCAGAGCACTAAATCAATAATGGAGACACACACCGAGTTCTTAACCTCTACTAACTAAGAACCCTCAAACCTATTTTAAGTACATGTAAATATCTCAGAGAGCGACGCACATAATACGATGGGCCGATATGAAATCGTGTGCAGAACCCAAAGGGAGTGTTGTGACGTTAAAAGATAAGAGGAATGAAAGAGAAGAAGTTGAGTAAGAGAGACAGTATCAGAATGGTGGAGAGATGGGGGACAGTGGTAAAAAGGATGTTAGTCATGTGCGTTCCTAGCCTGCTCTGAAGAGAGTAGCTCCTCGGGACCCCCAGGATCCCACAAAGGCATGGTGGTCAGCCAATCACAGGCCGCTACGTCACACGGCAGCAGGCCTCCAGAAGGCGCCAGGAACCACCAGCCAATCAAAACCGAGAGAAAGGCCACGCGGGCGGGAAACTCCTCCGGGAGGGAGGAGGGAGGAGGAAAGCAACACTCACTACCCCCACGCTGCCCGCTCGCTCTTACCTTACCTTATGATACCTTATGATGTGTTCGCCACTCTTCTAGCGGCACCAAGGAGCGCGACGCCCCTCGTTTTGGGTGGTGATTTGGTGCAGTAGACTGTTTGAAGCGACAGCTCGCTCCCTTGCAAGGATGGGCTCGTCTGGCACCTTTTGCAGTTCGACATCCAGGGCTCTCTTGAAGCTGTCTAACGAGACGTCCCTCATGTCTCTTACTCGCCGTGGGAGTTTGTTGAAGAGACGTGGGCCTCTGTGTGATAACCAGCCCTCTCGCAGAGAGCCCATAGCACCCCTGTTATTCATCCGGGGGATTTCGCATTCCCAGCCTCTCCTATCACTGAATTTCATGACTATCGGAGTATGTAGGTTTGGTACTAAACCCTCTGCGATTTTCCACGTGTATATTATTAGGTAACGTTCTCTTCTACGTTCCAGTGAGTACAGATTCAGTGCTCTTAAACGCTCCCAATAGTGTAGCTGTTTTATCGAACTTATATGCGAAGTGAAATTTCTTTGTACACTCTCTACGTCATTTATTTCACCTGCTTTGTATGGGGATGTTAATACGCTACAATATTCAAGCCGCGGCAGCACTAGAGATTTGAAGAGCGTTATCATAGGTACTTCACCGCGTGTTTTAAAAGTACGCAGAATCCAACCCGTTAGACGTTTCGCAGCTGCCACTTTGACCTGGTTATGTACTTTGAAACCCATATTTTCAGACATTAATACCCCAAGGTCTTTCACACTGTCTTTCCGTTCTATTATGTGGTTAGATTCTGTTAAGTAATTTGTAATTTCTTTAACACCATTATTATCTCCGTACCGTATTAATTGGAATTTTTCCTCATTGAATTGCATGTTGTTTTCCCTGGTCCACTGGAACACTACATTCATGTCTTCCTGCAATCGGCCCGTGTCTTCTTGTGTGTTTACTATCTTGCTTAATTTTGTGTCATCAGCAAAGGACGACACCGTACTGTGTCTGGTGTTGGTATCTATGTCGCAAATTAGTATGAGGAACAGAAGGGGCGCTAGCACTGTTCCTTGGGGCACTGAGCTTTTGACATCCGAAGGCTCAGATGTGACTTGGTTTACTGCTACTGATTGTTTTCGGTTTACGAGGAAATTGTATATCCACCGTCCGATTTTCCCAGTTATACCTTTTGCTTTCAGTTTGTGGGCTATTATACCATGGTCACATTTATCATATGCCTTAGCAAAATCGGTGTAAATGACATCCACGTTTTTCTTTTCTTCTAGCGCTTTAAGAATTTTGTCATAGTGTTCCAAAAGTTGTGAGAGACATGATCTTCCCGCTCTGAACCCATGTTGACCGGTGTTGTGTAGTTCATTTGTCTCCATGAATGTTGACATTTTTCTTCGCAGGACTCGTTCGAAAACTTTAATGATGTGAGAGGTTAGAGCTACCGGGCGGTAGTTTTTTGGTAGTGCTTTACTCCCTCCTTTATGCAGTGGGGCAATTATTGCGTTTTTCAAGCTATGTGGTATGTCACCAGTGTCTAGACTCCTTCTCCACATTATAGCCAGGGGTTTTGAGAGGTTTTCCTTACATTTCTTCATTAGGATCGAATTCCATGAGTCCAGGCCTGGTGCCGAGTGGGATGGCATGTTGGAAATGGCCTCTTCTATGTCTTTTGGACCGAAATCAATATCTAGCATCTGAGGGGTTTCCGTGGGGGAGGTTTCCATGAAAAATATATTTTGGTCTCTGATGACTTTTGTTTCATCAGGCTCACTGAATGCCATTTCATACTGCCTGCTTAAGAGTTCGCTCATTTCCTTTTTGTCCCCTGTGAAAGAGCCGTCCCCTTTGCTCAGTGGGCCGATGTTTGATGTTGTTTTAGCCTTTTGTTTGGCGTATGAAAAGAAGTATTTGGAATTTTCCTTTATACCTGCAATAGCTTTCCTCTCCTCTTCCATATGGTGTAGTTCATATGATATTCTTAGCCTTTGTTCAATTTCCACAATTTCTCTATCTATTTCGGCCTTTTGCCTATCCTGTAGATTTTGATGTGTGCGTCTTTGTGCGAGTAATTTTTTTCTTCTGTACAGCCTCCTCCTTTCCCGATCTTGTTTGCTTCTTCGTTTTGTTTGTCTTGCAGGTATATGGTGGCTACAGATTTGGGTCATGGTTTCTGTTATTAAGACTAGACATTCTGCTGGGGTCAGGTTATTCATTAAATCTTCCCAGTCTATTTCCTCCATTTCTTGATTTACCTCTTCCCACCTAATGTTTTTGTTATTGAAGTTAAATTTACTGAAGGGGCCGGTTTTTGTTCTCGATTCTGAGGTTGTCTGTAAATTTTCTAAGGTTGTTTTGATCTCAATTAATTTATGATCTGAGTATGTTGTGTCCGATATGTTAATGCTGTGTACTAGAGAGTCGTTGTTAGTGAAGACCAGGTCTAAGATATTGTTTTCCCGTGTGGGTTCAGCAATATGTTGGGTAAGACTAAAAAAATCGCAAAGTTCAAAAAGCTCTCTCGTATTTGCTTCTCCGGTGTTGTTTGCCACTAACTGGTTTTCTATTTGTCTCCATTTAATGTTTGGTAGGTTAAAGTCTCCTAGCCATATAATATTTGGTGTTGGGTTCCCCAGGGTTTCCACTTCTGATTTTATTTTGTTGAGCTGGGTTTTGAATTCTTCTCGGGATGAGTCTGGAGGCCTGTATGTAACAATAACTGCTAAAAATTTAGGGATTCTATTTTAACTCCAAGTATTTCCACCACTTCATTACTGTTATTTAGGAATTCAGTACATATCAGTGAGTCATGGATGTACAAGGCTACACCTCCATGTGATCTATGCGTTCTGTCTGCCCTATGTAGGTTGTAACCAGGAATCCATACCTCACTATCTTCCTGATCTTTAATGTGAGTTTCTGTGAGAGCCGCAAATATAGCGTTTCCTTCTTCTAGCAGGCCCCTAATAAATGGTACTTTGTTCGTGGTTCTATTTTTTAGGCCTTGGATATTTGCAAACAAGATTGGGGAGAGATTGTTTGGAGTACTATGTGTACCTAATAGTCTTCGGGATGTATTTGCCACTCTTGGGAGTCCAGGAGGTGCTCGAGGTGTTCTATGTGCTCTTCCATCTCCCTCAGTCTCTTCATCTTCGTCTGCCCTTTCCCTCCTTGCCTTTTTCCTCTGTCTCGTCCTCGCATAGCTAGAGAGTTTTTTGGGCTACCATTCGTGTTAGGTCTAGCATATCTCCAAGTCCCTTTAATATGAAAAGCTGGGCATTTCATATTGTAGCAAGTCTTGTTCTCAAGTGATGTCTTGCAAAGGGATGGGTGGTGGTATTTGAAGGTTTCACCAAATCTACATTTTCCGTGACTGGTTATGTTGTTGCAAATTTTGGGATGAGCAAATCTACATGACTTCCCATTATATTGGCCCTTTTGACCAAAGTAGCACCTTCTTTCCAGATAATATCTGCACACTGGTGTAGACAACCCCAGTAGGTGTGGCTGGGGCTGCGAGGGGTTATGTGGTGAGCTAAGTGTGGTTGTGGTTGATAGTGGGCTTGGTGTATGGGTGGGTGAGGCCTGCAGTGGGGTGGAGTTACGTGTCGGTTGTAGGTGGGCAGGTGGTGAGCTATGCTGCGGGGCTAGTTGGGTCTGGGAGGGGGAGGTCTGGTAGTTGGGGGAAATAGTGGTGTGGTTTAGGGATGGTGTGGTGTTATGAGGTGGTGTAGAGGGGGGCTGGGTGTCATGATCTGCCGGGCGTAAGTAGGCAGATGGCAGAGGTGTGGAGGGGGGCGGGTCATGTGGGGAGGCGGGAGGCGGCGGCGGTGTGGTATTTGGTGACGTCGCGGTGTTTCGAGGTGGTAGGGAGGGGGCTGATGAGAGTTTTTGTGTGGGAGGAGTTGTGTGTGGTGTTTGTTCAGAGGGAGGTGTTGTTGGTTGTTTTGGGCGAGACGAAATAGGAGTACTTGAATTCGATACGGTTGTGGTCAGGGATGTATGAGGGGAAATTCTTGGTGTGTTTCCCCAATTTTGTTGGAATAACACCGCCTCTTGGCTATATTTAGGTCTATCTTGTACCTCTGTTTTTTCCACAGTCTGGATGATTTGCATTGTGAACTCGACAAAGCTGTTGCAAAAATGGAAGTTCTTCCCCTTATTATTATAAGCCATGTTTATCGGTGGTGAAAGTCCTATGCAGCACCAATGAAACTTGTCTTTGCATATTTGGCATTTTGTGCCATGTTTGTCTCTCACTCTGTCCCTACAGATACTGCAAACGTCCTTGGTATTCATATCTATAAGAATATTTTACTCGACTTTCTTATATGTAACGACGCAGGGGAGGGAAAGGGGCTAGAGAGAGAGAGAGAGAGAGGGGGGGGGGGGGTCACTGTTTTGTGGTTAGGACTTGTTTGAGCTTCCCATCATTAACACTGGCTTTGGTTTAAACTTTAAGTAACACTTTCGATAAACTTATGAAACAGAATCATCACTACCCTAACCACTTCCTGTCTCTCTTATCCCCGGTCCGAATTTACACTATTGATGGTTGCATGAGAGTTTCTTCCTCAATAACGTCACTACTAATATCCCGCGATATGCGATTTGTTAAATAGTTAACTTATTATGCTTCTCTGTTTTATTTTTTATTTTTTTATATTTGTTTTACCTGTTCGAGTTTAAGTTCCCATTTCGGTAAAATCGTATACCGGTACCACGGTTTAGAATGTGTCTACGTCAAGGGGGAGGGGTGGTGTTGGTGAGAGGGGGGCCTATGACACTCTTCAAGTGCTAAGCGATTTATGTGTTTTGTGTGTTTTGGTACGGTGGTGGTAGGACGCTCACTTACACTGGCCCTAAACTTTCTTTTGAAATTGTAAGTATCTGTATAAATGCTGGTAGTTTTTTTGTTTTCATGAGATAGTTTACATACATGAATCGTGATCTAGCCACTTTTCACTAATATGCGATTTTAACTTTGCACACTGGACTAAAAACCCATCGTTCCCTTGGCACTCCCTTGTTTATGCCTGGCATTGGGGAATAACGGTTTTTGTTTTTCACACGCTTTTGTTATATCTCCGAAGATATTTATGCCATCAATTCGATTTGACACTACACAGAACCGCGACACTAAGTTTGGTTATGTGGATGATTTTGGTTCAGTTGTATCATCAATATCCCGAGTTATGATACAAAAACTTGGACCGCGGCGCCAGCGACCTCTCCCCTCACACAATATACACGCTCCTCTCTCTCTCTCAACTTCCCTTACAATGCATCCTATGTTCTACTCATGATATAAAATGCTTCCCGTTGTCACAGACGAAAATAAAGACCACCACTGGACTGTCTGTAACAATGCAAGTACACTCGACCCTCCATTTAACGGACAAATGCGTGCAAGCACCTGTCCGTTCCTGCTAAATGTCCGTTGCTGCTAAATACTGTCCAGTCCGGATGTAATCCGGAAATTCCTTGAGAAAAATCCGGTGTTGAGTACAGGTGTCCGGATCGGATCGTGACATTTAACTGTTATGCATCCTTTTTTTTACTGTACCTGAAATAAATCCTGGTAATCCCTTGTGCTACACCCTATTGATAATGCAAAACTATTGAACACACTTAAAAGTGTATATTATTTGGTCTCTATATAATCTATGAATCATTTCCGATATGATAGAATTAAAGATTTTATTTTCCACCAACTCATAATCAGCAAAAAGACACAAATATCAATTAAAAAGATGTTATAATATTTCCCCATCATTTTGTGTATACCGTGGGAAAAAAAAAAAAAAAAAAATTCTATCAAACGTAAATCTCCCGTCTGGGAAGCTCGGCGCCTAGACGGAGGGGAGGGTTGAAATATTTTGTTGACTATCTCATTTATTATTTATCTATGTGCTGGAAGGATATTATATTTTTCAATTCCATCACATTAGAAATTATTCAAAGATTACAAAAAGTCCAAATAAGACATAGTTATGTTAATGTATAAGGGATTTAGGTAGATGAATTAGAGAGATAGATAGATAGAAAGAGTGTGTATATCGAGGGGAAAAAAACAAAACAAAAAATCTATCAAACGTAAATCTTCCGTCTCGGAGCATAGACTGAGGGGAGGGTTGAACTATGTTTTTGACTATCTTATTTATTATTTATCTATGTGCTGGAAGGATATTATATTTTTCAATTCCATCACATTAGAAATTATTCAAAGATTACAAAAAGTCCAAATAAGACATAGTTATGTTAATGTATAAGGGATTTAGGTAGATGAATTAGAGAGATAGATAAATAGAAAGAGTGTGTATATCGAGGGAAAAAAACAAAACAAAAAATCTATCAAACGTAAATCTTCCGTCTCTGCTGGCACGGAGGGGAGAGTTGAAATATTTTGTTGACTATCTTATTTATTATTTATCTATGTGCTGGAAGGATATTATATTTTTCAATTCCATCATATTAGAAATGATTCAAAGATTACAAAAAGTCCAAATAAGACATAGTTATGTTAATGTATAAGGGATTTAGGTAGGTGCATTAGAGAGATGTAGTGGTAGCTAAGGTTAGGATACAAAAGAAGTGGGTGAGGAGAGCGGGAGGGAGGCGAGAGGAGGGTGGAATGGTGAGGAGGGTGGAGAGGTTGCAGGAGGAGGAAATCAGGGAGGAGTACAGGAGAGCAGTGGAAAGACGACTAGGTGGGTTCGACCTGGAAGTTATGGAGGAAGTGGAGGAGATGAGCAAGGTGTTTAAGGATGAGATCTGTGCAGCATGTGAGGAGGTGTGTGGAGTGAGGAGAAGAGGGAGGGGAGTGAAAGGTACAGCATGGTGGACAGAAGAGGTAAGAATAGCTGTGGAAGAAAAGAAGAAAGCATATAGAGAGTGGTTGGGTAGTAGAGGGAATGAAGATTCCGAGAGACAGAAACGAGCGAGGTACGTGGAGAGTAAGAGGGTGGTGAAGAGGGTGGTGAAGAGAGTAGTGAAGGAAAGTAAGAGAAGAGTAGATGAGGAATTTGGAAGGAATCTGAGTGTAAAATGGAGGGAGAGTAAGAAACTGTTCTGGAAAGAAGTCAAGAAAGTTAGGGAAGGTAGCAAGGGAAACAGTAAGGGTGTGAAAGATAAGAATGGGAGAATGCTAGCCGAGAAGCAAGAGAGAGTCGAAAGATGGAGGGAGTACTTCAGTGAGTTGCTATATGAAAGGAATGAAGAGCCAGCAAACATAGCTGGATATGGTATGGGAGGGAGAAGAAGAGAAGTAGTGGAGGAGGAGGTGGGGATCAGGAGGTCAGAAGTGTGGGAAGCCATGAAAAGAGTGAAGTTGGGGAAAGCACCAGGAACAGATGGAGTGTGTGGGGAAATGTTGAGGTATGGTGGTGAGATAGTGATAGAATGGGTATGGAAAATGTGCAAACTAGCATGGGAGAACCCGATGACCCGTGCACCCGATGACTGGAAGACTGGCATAATAGTCCCCCTATATAAGGGCAAAGGGGAAAGGGGAGTGTGTGGTAACCACCGAGGAATATGTCTTCTAAGCGTAGTAGGGAAGGTATACAGTAGGGTAGTGATTGAGAGAGTGAGAGTGAGAACGGAGAAATGGATAGGCGACGAGCAGGGAGGTTTTAGGAAGGGAAGAGGATGTGTAGATCAGATTTTTACCCTGAATTGTGTTGTGGAGAAGTATCTGGAGAAGAAACAAAAGGTGTATATTGCCTTTATGGACTTGGAGAAGGCCTATGACAGAGTGGATAGAGAAGGTTTGTGGAAAGTACTTAGAATATATGGAGTAGAGGGCAAGTTGCTGAAAGCAGTGAAGAGCATGTATGAGGGTGCAAAGGCGGCAGTACGTGTGGAGAGTGAGCAGAGCGAGTTCTTTGACCTGAATGTTGGTTTGAAACAGGGGTGTGTGATGTCCCCGTGGTTGTTTACTGTATATATGGATGGAGTTATGAAAGAAATACTATCAAGAGCAGTGGATGTTGGTGTATCTCTGAAAAGGGAGGGAATTGAGTGGAAGCTACCTATACTGCTGTTTGCGGATGATACAGTTCTGATGAGTGATAATGAATGGGAGTTGCAGGGTCTGGTAAATGAGTTTGGAACAGTGTGCGAAAAACGGAATTTGAAGGTAAATACGGGGAAGAGCAAGGTTATGGTCTTCGAAAGGGGTGAAGTCACAGAGTGTGAGGTGAAGCTGAACGGTCAGGCTATGGAGATCGTCAACTCTTTTAAGTATCTGGGCAGTGTGTTGAGTAAAGATGGGACTATGGATGAAGAGGTGCGGGAGAGGGTACAACAGGGGAAGAGGGTTGTAGGAACGCTAAAAGCAGTAACAAGAAATAGGGTGGTCAGTATGGAAGTGAAGAAGTCCTTGCATGACAGTGTGGTAATCCCGACACTGACTTACGGAAGCGAAGCATGGACGTTGGTTGAGAGACTCAGACCAAGAGTGAGAGCAGTGGAAATGAATTACTTAAGGAGTGCGTGCGGAGTTACATGGAGGGATAGACAGACTAATGAGGAAGTAAGAAGGAGGTGTGGTGTGGAGGTAGATGTGCTGGAAAGTGTGAAAAGGAACAACTTGAGATGGTTCGGCCATATGGAACGTATGGAAAGCGAGAGAATGACTAAGAGGGTGTACGAGAGCGAGGTGGAGGGACAGAGGGGGAGAGGTAGACCGAATATGAGGTGGAAGGATGGAGTGAGGAAGTACATGAACGAGGGCGGTGCTGGTTGGGGGGAGGGGCGTCGACTGACTGGGGACAGAGGTGCATGGGGGCGGTTCGTTCGTGGCCACCCCTTCGGGGATCACGGCGTCAGGCAATAGATAGATAGAGATAGATTAGAGAGATAAATAGATAGAGCAACGGACTTTGCTCCAACTTTTTTTATAGCAACGGACTATGTCCGTTGCTGGGTCCATTGTCCGGCCTACATTTTTTGACCGTTATTGCCGATATCCGTTAAATCGGAATCCGTTAAATGGAGGTTAGAGTGTACTATGAAAGAAAGAACAACATTCTCTGGTAACTGTAGCCCATTTCACTGCCCTGGCGAGCGCAAGTGGCTAACGGGAGGCGCGATTCTGCCAACGCTGGTAGGCGTCACACCCCGCCCAAGATATAGGACGCTCAACATTAGGCAAGCACGATATCTGACAAGGCAGAATGCCGACAAGACCCGTCACACATAGCCACTCCACCAGAAATGAAATGCAAAGCTCAATTCTTACAAAAATAAAACAACATTTTAGCATAAAAAAATCTTATAACCCCTCCCAAACATAATACAGTAAACTTCCGTTAATCCGAAGGGCAGCGGACCGGCCCTCGTTCGGATTAGTGGATTTTTCGGATTATCGGACTTTACCCCTATGAACCTGTGGCCTGACGAAAACATTGAGGCATTAGGCCACCCAAATGACACAATGGTGCACACATATCGGCTCATATGTTCATGAAATCAGTTCAAAAGTTTACCATTGTCATTGTAGCCTATTACCTACTTCAAAACATTCAGATTAATGGTCAAAGGAATCTGCTGATATAAACGTAAACATCTTCTTCTTCTTCTTATTGTCACATGTCCGCATCGTCTACTAGCGAGTTTGTCTTGCTCTTGAAAGCACCCTTGGGACGCTCCGATCACTATAAATAGTAGCGTATCGGAGCGTCCAAAGGTGCGTTTTCAAGCGCAAGACTAAATGCGCTTGCAGACGATGCGGTGCAAGCCAGTAGCGCATCGGAGCGTCCCAAGAATGCATTCAAGAGTAAAACAAACGCTCTAGCAGACGATGTGGTGTTTACGTTTATATCAGTAGCTTCCTTTGACCATTAATCTGAATGTTTTGAAGTAGGTAATAGGCTACAATGACAATGGTAAACTTTTAAAGTGAATTCATGAACATATGATATGTGTGTGCTCCATTATGTGTCATTTGAGTGGACTAATGCCTCAAAAAGGGGACTTTGGGACTTCTTGAAATTCGGACCATCGGGTGAATTCGGATTTGGCCTCAAATTGAAAAATTCGGACTATTGGGAGATTCGAATCATCGGTCGTCGGATTAAAGGACTTTTACTGTAGTATAATTTTAGCCTGCTATGCTCCCCGAGCGAGCTTCACAGAGCCCAGCCTACTAAGTGAAAGACAGTTTCAACTTAGGACTTTAGCTATAACATTGGCAACTTACAATTAACTATCAAAAAGAAAGTTTTTATATTGATTTGTTTTATTTAATTTTAATGTTGTTTTTGACAGCTGCTCTACAGGGACAAGCCTGATTTTTCTCCACTCTCAACACACACTGACTGAACGGCGAGGGTTCTCCTGCAAACAAACCCTCCCGTGACAAACAATCAGCCAAAACATTATCAGTGCCCTTAGCATGCCACACATCCAACTTGTGCTCAGGCAGCAAAACAACACCTGGCACTGATAAACTGCCCAGTTCATCACAAGACTGGCACTTCTCTTCGCTCTTTCCGGCAACGGGCCCTGCCAATAACCTTTCACTAGTTCTACCTTCGTGACGAGCGAGGCAGCCCCGATGCGGTCTATGGTATCGTCAACTCTAGGTAATGGATAGGCATCTGTCAGGGATAATGCTTCCACACTCTTGCAATCACCATACACACGGATCTTGCCACTCAACTCCGGTTGCAAACTCACTGGCAACGACCACTCACGATATCCTTTATCCCTCAGACCCTTTTTCCACGTCGTCTAGCTCTGTTTTCACGACAGGCTGTTGAGCAGGATTTATACGGTAGGGAATTAAACTGAGCCTTGCACTTGCACTGCGCCTCCATGGCGGATTCTACCCCGTACATCAGGCCTGGAGAAGCAACAAACATGCGGATGCACTGCCACAGCCTAGTAAATAACTTATCTCGCAGAACAACATGCCTAGTGCCCTCCCACAACCCAGCCGAGACCGCAGCTTCTAACCTGTAGTCTCCCTCCTTCTCCACCTTCGTCCCTAGAACAGCCAGGTCATGAGAGGGACAATCAGTACCACCTGTGCAGTCACTCCCATAGTTCATTATTGCTAAGGCTTCCCCGCCGATACCGTACATGCGCACCCCCGCATTCCTTACGACTACATCTGCCTGCGCAGCATCACCGCTTTTAGCGACATGGCCAGATACAGTCGGTCTATGGTAGGGCTGTTGCATTCGACTAGAGCAGCATTGGGAGGCTATGCGACGACCGGGCACATCCACTCCACAGCCAACCTCACCAATCTGCTCAATGTCCTCCTTCTGACCACCACCCTTGGCAGCCATGGGTCAACCCTGACCTGAAAACCATGTCCAAGCCTCGTCGCCCACCTTGAACCACCGAAACAACGAGGCAAACGGTCTACCAACATTCAAGTGACCTGCCCGCGGAACATCTTGCACCGCCTGAGTTGTGAGGCTCGGTTGCTCGGCACGACCAGTGGGGTATGAACCGAGCTGGTGCTGGAGCGCTGCACACTGCTGCTCAGGCAGGTGCTCTAGCGCTTCCACAGCCACCAGATTCGTGTCCCCCGCCCACTGCTCCGCCGAGACATGACAATCCCAACTCTCCTCCACCTGAGCCCTACTGCCCCCCTCTCCTTCTTCACCTTGGCCGCTGCAGACCAACGCAGGGACATTAGGCTGCTCAGGTGGTTGCCTCACAAACTCCTCCAACAGGTTCACATGACATGTTTGCCCGTCGTCGTGTTCGATAGCCCCGTTCCCACAACTCTCCTTCACCTGGGAACTACTAAGTCGCGGAGTGCCATCACGCCCAACCATGTCACTAGGGGTGACAGGTTCTGGGGCCACTCCGGAGCTCACCTCTGGGTCAAGTACTAAGTCACTAAGGAGAGCCGCTGGAGCAAAACTCACAAAACTCCCAACTTTAGCTTTCTCCTTCTGACCGTTCCTCCGCTGGTCTAGAGACTGAGGAATAGGCTGTGACACTTTGGATGCACGAGATCGGGTGACAACACACGCCCTCTGCTGTGGTTGACACCTCTCGACCAACTCCTGGCCCTCCCTACTCACGTCGGCCGCCTTCTCGGCAACGACCAAAGGTGGAACTTCAGAAGTAGGCACCGCAAAGTCGTTGCCGAGAAGAAGGTCGACGCACTCTACTGGCAGTTTCTCCACGATTCCGACATCCAACTCTCGTGTCACACCTTCTACCTCTAGCTCCACTCGGACCAACGGATATGACTTTGTAGCATTGATACCCTGCACCACAACTACCCGTTCCGCGTTTATAGGTCTGCCTGTAAAGTTTTTCATCAATGTCAAGGAAGCACCCGTATCACGCAAAAATTCTACTCCATGCTTGCAACCAGCCCAACTCACGCAGCCGCGCCCTCTATGGTCACAAAAAGTATCCCGGATAGGTGTCAAGCCTTCCGGACACTTCTTCACTGGCAGTGCTCCAGCCTCTGACCATTTACCCCGGGCAAACGCAGACGACTTCAAAGACACTCCAATGTTGCGAGCCAAAGACACGACTGCTGTAGGTAGCTTGCTAGGACAGGATCGTGCAAAATGCCCCTTCTCATGGCAATGAAAACACTCTAACTCCCCCTTGGGCTTCCCTTGAGGTGGGGAAGGGCCCTGACCCTTCTTAAACGGGACGGTATTAGGTTTATGGTCAGACTTAATATCATTGCTCTTGTTGTTATGGTTATATGGTGTATCACTGACTCGGGGGGGTGGAGTGTTGCGCCCCTTGTTACCTGCATCGTTCCGTTGTGCAAACCCGCACCCACGAATCAGCGATAGCCTACGGTCAGCCATCTCAGCTGCCTCCTGTAGAGTTTTAGGATTTTTCTCTTTGAGGTTCAACGTCAGGTCGCTGCCCGTACACTTAAAGAACTGCTCGAGAAGCATCAACTGTTTTATCTCATCAAACGTCGTTGCCTTCTCCGATCTCAGCCAATTCCCAAAAGCGTAAGACAGTTCCCGGGCATGTTCAAGAAAGGTGCACTCACGACCTTTCGTAACACCCCGGAACTTCAACCTATAAGTCTCTGGTTGTAACTCATATGCCCGCAGGACAGCCTGCTTCAGTACCTCATAATCGACGCAAGACTCCAAGGGCAACGCATCATATGCCTTGAGTCCTTTGCCAATCAACCTAGAGGAAACAAGGGCTGCCCACTTAACCTCGGGCCACTGGTGCTCCCGGCACTTCTTCTCAAAACGCAAAAAAAACTCGGTGACACCCGACTCATCAAATACAGGGACCAACTTGAGCAGGTGCAATAAAGACTGATCAAGACCTCGATTCCCAGAACCGAGACGCTGCCCTGTCGACTCCACCCGAGACTTCTCAAGATCTCTGTCTGTACAATACTTCGTAGCCTCAGCCTAAAGCTCAGCCTCCCGTACGGCCTTTCTCTCCTCAGCTTGAATCCTAAGCTCAGATTCCCGCTGCTGCTGCTGAATCTTAGCCATCTCAATCTGGAAGAGCATATCTGCCGTTAAACCTTGAGGAGGAGGAGATGCAACAATTGGAGACCCACCCAAGTGCAAACCACGCTGCCAGTGACTATCGGCCTGCGGAACGTACCCGGCTCCGGAGCCCGAGGGGGCGCCATGGTAGGAGTTGAGTGGAATGGGGGCTGGGCCGAAGGTGCCCCAGCTCCCGCTCCACCCGAAGCCCCACGCACCCCGCCGAGCACCCAGGCCACCAGGTCACCTCTCGACATGCTGCTAGTGCCCACATGCCCCATGACCGTGGCCAAACACTGGAGACCATACCGATCAATCCCCGACACCCGGTCAACAGTAATAGGTATCTCCAGAAACTTCCTTGCATCCTCCTCACTAGTTATAACTCTAATGCCTTCTAACAAACCCCGCTGCTGCACCTCAGAGTCTGCTTCCCGTACTGTGTCCTCACTGTACATTGATCCGTCGTTCGACATGTCCCACCGAAAATTCTCAACGTTTATAAAAAAAATAAGTACCTAAACTCTCATGTAGCACTATTCACTCAAAAATATAAAATGCTCGAAGACAACTCAAGTGCTATACTACGTTACCAAAAAAATTCCACGTGCCCAAAATATTCCTCAAAAAACAAATGTCCAACAATCCTACAATTCTTCCTTAGATACCAGGCAAGGTCGTTATTTGTTATTACTGCAATAATCAACAAATGGATCCTGGTTTCTACTAAAATAAGATACTGGACAAGGTCGCCATTTGTTACGACCGGGACTGCAAATAAAACAAGGGCACTTAAAGATTGGACTATTAATAGGGCACTATGCAACAACGGTACGCTAGATCCAAACCCTCGAACTTATATGCCGGCGAACAAAACACCTATACCCTCCAGAGTTAATCTGCGATAACGGGGTATCCTTAACTGGGCATAAATGTACTCTACTTCAGGCTAACCCACACTAGTATAGCCTGATAACAAACAAGATGCAAGTTACGTTAAAATGCATAAAAGGGAAGCTATGGAAAGATAAATTAAATCACTGCAAGATTTAATACAATAAAAAGATGCTTCAATACAGTTACTCTAAACAACAATAAACTCTTCACTCCTATCTGAAAGAAAGTGAAGTCTAGTCCTACAGCATAGACCTGGAAACTTCTGAAGAAAGTCTGATGCTCATAAGATGCTCGTATCTTAGATTATATAAAGGCAGGAGGCAGGACACCATACGTGTAGACTGAATACACTAAAAGATAGGACATATAATGTTAACTGACACGAGAATACTATAAATGCGCAACGGTAGTAATGCTCGACACTAAAAGAAGTACTTACTCATTAACGAAACAGCCTACTATGGTTGTGCGGCTCAGCAACAACCTAGACTAATAAATGCTTGTGAATAATAATGCATACATATCAAAGAGCTTATATTCTAACTAGTGTCTGCTAGGTGAATAAAGTCTAACTGGGATATCAAGGTTAGGAAACTGTGGCTGAGCAAGACTGGCTCATAGTCTAGTGTTGTCCTTAACCCTCCAGCCCCGGCTATGTATTATATATATATTCCTCGAAACCCGGGTGTTTTGGCCAAAAAACGTCTAGGCTAGGCTACCGTATATTCGTTAATCAGACTGCTTCCCGCATTCCCGCGCATCCCCAAGCGTAGCTGTGTTATTTACCTGTAGAATGGCATTAAGTAGAGCTC
This sequence comes from Paralithodes platypus, assembly GCA_032716605.1. Classification (NCBI taxonomy): domain Eukaryota; kingdom Metazoa; phylum Arthropoda; class Malacostraca; order Decapoda; family Lithodidae; genus Paralithodes; species Paralithodes platypus. The sequence continues at coordinate 75,515,127 of CM064487.1, forward strand.
TCTAAGTCAACTGGTTGAGCTGTGATGATGATTTCATTGGAGATAACTTTATGGCCAAAACAGCCACTTTACACCACTTTTCGATACTTAACAACAACATACAGGCACACACGAACAAGCGATGCTCTCCTTCTTGTGGCCGGAGATGCGGGCGTCGGTCCAGCCGGCTGTTGTTTACATGCGTCGGACCGACGCCTCGCACACGAAGCTCACAGGCTTTCAACCACTGGGCGTTCAAGAGGCCTTCCGGGTACCTGTTATATGCTTTTTTATGGGCGTTCAAGAGCCCTTCCGTGGTGAGAGGGTTAAGGCGGTATGATTAAAGTTACGTTAATGACGGGGATGCTCTCTTGGTAGATCCAGATCTCAAGTATCTGGTTCTACCCTGGCGATCCCTCTAAAGTCAAGCAAAGAGGCAGCACTGTGTGACAAGGTAGTAGGCTAATGCCCTCTTACCACACGATGCTGCACTCGCAAAAGGCACACCCAAAAAGACAACCTAGGCTACCACAGAAACCGTCGAAGTCGTGTAGGTATAAGCGAACCGTACACACATCGCTGACAACGACAACAGAAGCCTTATCCCAGTCTAGCATTAAATAACCCAGCAGAGCACTAAATCAATAATGGAGACACACACCGAGTTCTTAACCTCTACTAACTAAGAACCCTCAAACCTATTCTAAGTACATGTAAATATCTCAGAGAGCGACGCACATAATACGATGGGCCGATATGAAATCGTGTGCAGAACCCAAAGGGAGTGTTGTGACGTTAAAAGATAAGAGGAATGAAAGAGAAGAAGTTGAGTAAGAGAGACCGTATCAGAATGGTGGAGAGATGGGGGACAGTGGTAAAAAGGATGTTAGTCATGTGCGTTCCTAGCCTGCTCTGAAGAGAGTAGCTCCTTGGGACCCCCAGGATCCCACAAAGGGATGGTTGTCAGCCAATCACAGGCCGCTACGTCACACGGCAGCAGGCCTCCAGAAGGCGCCAGGAACCACCAGCCAATCAAAACCGAGAGAAAGGCCACGCGGGCGGGAAACTCCTCCGGGAGGGAGGAGGAAAGCAACACTCACTACCCCCACGCTGCCCGCTCGCTCTCTCTCTCTCAACTTCCCTTACAATGCATCCTATGTTCTACTCATGATATAAAATGCTTCCCGTTGTCACAGACGAAAATAAAGACCACCACTGGACTGTCTGTAACAATGCAAGTATACTATGAAAGAAAGAACAACATTCTCTGGTAACTGTAGCCCATTTCACTGCCCTGGCGAGCGCAAGTGGCTAACGGGAGGCGATTCTGCCAACGCTGGTAGGCGTCACAACACTTGTTTTCGAAAAGACCTCGGAGATCCTTTCTCGTTTTGAACTGCTTACCTGTGACTAAGTGTCACTGACCCATACTTTAGATAATTCCTTTCGGATATATATTAACTAACGAATCATCTACAATGACCTGAATGATAGTTAATTACCCCACTGGACTTTTCCGCCGGGCGGATTCAAAGTCATGTCATGCCGCGTGAGGCTATCTGTATAGGTGAGTTCTCTCGGCCGGGCCGAGATCACCCCCTTAGGAATCTGCACTTCCGCCGGGAGTCTAGTAGTACTCCAGACCACGCCAGGATCCTTGGATCTATTCCCCACCCGCCTGCAAGGCGAGCCTCTGGCATCAATAGCCGGTCAAGATCGCCGGAGGGAAACACCAAGCTTTTTAAGAGTATTGACTTGTCCGGGCAAGGCAACTACCCCCAATAACTACCCACATAAGTCAGAACGTCTCCTGACACCTTCCAAACATGCATAATAACACCACATGAAAGCGAAGGTCATATCTTAGGGCTAAAACATATTAATAATTAAGCAATTAATAATAACCCCTAGCCTACTAAGAATACCCCTAATGAGGCTGGCCACGAGGCTCAAGGTAAATATTTCGACAAATAATACACCCTTACCTCCAAAGAAGACACAGCAGCAGCAGCACGCATGGCGCCCCAAGCCAGAGGTGAAAATAGCAAACTCGGATTCTGGAAAGTTCCCCACCACGTGGGACATCTCTTATACCAGCACGTCTGCTATAAAAGCAAAAAATGCTACTCCATCATATGGATGGCTAATAACATAGATCCGCGGATATATAGCCTCCTAAATAACTAGGTTATAGCAAAGCTAAGGCGCAGAAACAAAAACACATGGCACGGGTGTCCAATGCGGACCGACGATGCTCCTCACACATAAGTACCCTATTTTAACACTTCCTGTGTTAATGCACGATATAACTACACCCAATATGCCCCAAATAAACTTAGCCTCCTATGCAGATGACATAACACTCACATGCACACACCATGACCCAAACAGAGCAACAGATCTCGTTCAACCCTATCTCAACACACTACAAGGCTGGTGCACTACAAACAGACTTAATCTAGCTCCAGCCAAATCCACCGCAACCCTGCTCACAAGCTGGACAGGAGAACACGAATACATCCCTCAACTCACCATAAACAACACACCCCTAACACACACACACACACCCAAAATCCTAGGAGTAACATATGATACTCATATGACATTCAAACAGCACACCACAAATATTAAAAAGAAACTGACACCCAGACTTAACGCCCTCAGGTCACTTGCTCACACAAAATTTGGACACAACAAAGAAACCACCTCCACAGTATATAAACAATACATAAGATCAGTGATGGAATACGCAAGCCCAGCCTGGGCTTCTAACCTAGCTGAAACACATCATAAGACCTTACAGACTATTCAAAACAAAGCCCTAAAGATCATTACAAGCTGCACAGCTACTGCACCCACACATCACCTACATCAAGAAACCAAAATCCTCAAAGTCAAAGACCATCTGGACATGAGAGGCACTCAATTCCTGGCAGCAGCCTCCACGAACCAGGACCACCCACTAAACTACATGGCAACACACGGTCCAGACACCAAGAAATATCAAAACAACACCCAGCACACGGTATCACACACAATTACTATCCTCTCTCCCTCCTTGTCCACCCCGAACCAACTTCCAGAAGCACATCCATACTCATCTCTCGCCGATCCATCCACTCACTCACAGACAACACGCAGCTGCAAACACGACCTCCCGAAATCCATCCTTCCGAATCCTCCCTTCCTCGCGAGGACAGAGTCCACCTGGCCAGGCTGAGATGTGGACACCATCCAGCTCTCCTGAGCTATCAGAAGAGACTGGATGACTCCGTCGTCGACGTCTGCCCGGGATGTAACACAGCACCCCATACCATTAAACACATCATAGAAGACTGCATTTCACACAACCACTTACGACAACAACACAATCTACACTCAATGAGAGCTCTGTGGGAAAGCCCGATCGTGGCCATGGCCTTCCTCAGGGACTCGGGGCTGTTCGGCCAGGCAGCTTAGGGAACAACAACAACACTTCCTATGGACGTACCAATGGGGCCGACCGTCCTAGCTAATCTAAACCTATTCTATAACATCTCAGATAAATACAAATGAGCAAAAGACTCACTAGAATCCACAGAAAGACATCCACGAAGTTGAGAAGCTTTATTATAACAATTCTTAAGTTATTATTTATTTTTTTATTTTTTACGAAGTTTTTTCGTAGTGAGTACCCGATCATAAAGACGATTCCATAAGAGAATGAGCGTTGCACTTATGATGTCGGCACTCTTACCCCTATAGCGGGTGTTCGAAAGAGAGCTATTATATAATAAGCATATCGTCAATGATGGAGGGGCCACTAATAAATACTGATAACTTGAACTTCTTTAGAGCCCAAAACTTCAAAGTGGTCTGTTACATACCTTTATTAGCTCTCCAGAGTCTCTCCATGCCGTTCCGTCTAAGCGCCAGCCTGGACAGCTCAGTGAAGCTCTCAACAATATTGAAGTCACAGAGGGGGCTGACTTCAAAGAGGTTGACGTGGTTCTTGGCGGCGTACTGCTCCGCTTGACTCTGGCTCACCTGTCGCTTGAATGCCAGGTGCAGTCGATTACCAATCAACACTTTTGGGACTCCGGGTGCATGCTGGAGGGAACAGACAAAGTTTAGAACAAGTTACAGAATTCAAAATGGACAAATATTTACATTCATTAATTTAATTCAATTTATTCATGTAACCCATCTCGCCCGGCTAATGTCCATAGAGTCCAAATCAATTTTGCAATGAGACACACAAAGTTCTTAAATCGCTAGAAGAAAACAAAAACGTGGATGTAATTTACACTGATTTTGCTAAGGCATTTGATAAATGTGACCATGGTATAATAGCCCACAAACTGAAAGCAAAAGGTATAACTGGGAGACTCGGACGGTGGATATACAACTTCCTCGTAAACCGGAAACAATCAGTAGCAGTAAATCAAGTCATTTCTGAGCCTTCGGATGTCAAAAGCTCAGTTCCCCAAGGCTAGCGCCCCTTCTTTTCTTCATTCTAATTAGTGACATACAGTCAGGACCCCCAATACACGATTCCACAATGCGCGAAAACCCTAATACACGAGTTACCCCTCGAAAATAACATTAATTAATTAAACATTAATTACGTGAGGTGGTACCACAATACACGAATCGAGAGCTAAGAAGGGGCCAAATCCGCTATTCCCGTTTGATACGCGAGCACGTCTACGTTTCGCGAGGCCCAGGCGTAGCTCCGAAAAGAGAAGAAGACGGGCATACGCCTGCCTTCCCTCCCGCTTACCCTCCCTCCCACAGTCCCGCTCAAGCGCTCATAGCCGTGCGGAGTGACCAAACGTTTGTAGTGCCTGCCACTTTTTTCGCCATGCCACGCCAATATAAGAAGATAACACACAAAATGAAGGTGGAAGTGTTGGATCGCAAGAAAAAAGGAGAAGGAAACTGTGCAATAGGCTTGTCAGAGTAAACTGTTCGTACGATTTGGTCAGGGAGGGAGAAGTTGGAGAAAATCGTGAAGTCCTACGGTCCTGGTCCTAGTCCTAGCCTATCTACTACTAATGTTAAGGTAAGGTTTCATATTTTTATTCATTGTTGTTCTTATATATAAGATATAGACTGTACTGTAGAGCCAAAAATGTCGAAAATAGGGCCAAAAATGTCGAAAATAGGCCATAATTGAGAGATGTCACCCAATCTAATTATTCCCATTTAAAGTTAGTTCAACAATACGCGAATTCGCAATACGCGATGCCTCCTGTCACCCCTATTCTCGCGAATTGGGGGTCCTGACTGTAGATGCCAACACAAGACACAGTACAGTGTCTTCTTTTGCTGATGACACAAAACTAAACATGATAGTAAACACACAGGAGACGGTTGCAGGAAGACATTAGCCCTCACAGACCGGCTTCGCCTTCTATAGGATATCCCCGAAACCCGGGGGATCTGGCCGAAAAACGTTGTAATAGGCTAGCCCTATCTTTGTTATTTTAACTGCTAGAGAATTCACTCACATCTCAAAACGTAGCCCTGTTTCGTATCTGTAGACTGGCATTGAGTAGAGCTCTCGAAGTCAACTGGTTCAGTTGTGATGACGATTTCCGTGGAGAAAGTTTTGAGGCGATATTAGCAATATCGGACATTTGCAGACACTAATCTCGTCATAGCATACAACAACATTGATCCTACGTCTCCTTTTTGTTTTCGGAGGTGTGGTGTCGAAAAGACAGGCTTTGTTTACATGCGTCGGACGCACGGCTTTCAAAACACGCTTAATAGGCTTTCAAGCTTACGGTGGTCATGAGCCCATCCGGGTTTCAGGCCCTAGATTGTTATGGGCTCCTCAGAGCCCTTCTGGGTACCAGGGGTTAATATAGTGTTCCAGTGGACCAGGGAAAACAATATACAGTTCAATGAAGACAAATTCCAATTAATAAGATACAGAGATGATAATGTCATTAAAGAGAATACAAATTACGTAACAGAATCCAACCACATAATTGAACGTAAAGACAGTGTGAAAGACCTTGGGATGTTAATGTCTGAAAATATGGGATTCAAAGAACAAAACCAGGTCAAAGTTGCAGCTGCAAAACGTCTAACAGGTTGGATTCTGCGTACTTTTAAAACACGGGGTGAATTGCCTATGATAACGCTCTTCAAATCTCTAGTGCTACCGCGGCTTGAATGCTGTAACGTATTAACATTATATACAAAGCATGCAAAATAATGACTTAAGAGAGTGTACAAAGGAGTTTCACCTCGTATATACACTCGGTAAAGCAGCTACATTATTGGGAGCACTTAAGATCACTGAAACTGTACTCGTTGGACCGTAGAAGAGAACGTTATCAAATAATTTACACATTGAAAATTGGAGAGGGTTCAGTACCAAACCTACATACCCCGATAGTCATAAAATTCAGTGATAGGAGAGGATGGGAGTGCGATATCCCTTAATGAAAGGAGTGCGATGAAAAACCGGGGTGCTATGGGCTCTCTGCGAGAGAGTTGGTTATCAAACAGAGGACCACGTCTCTTCAACAAACTCCCACGGCGAGTAAGAGACATGAGGGGTGTCTCGTTAAACAAATTCAAGAGAGCCCTCGATGTCGAGCTGCAAAAAGTACCAAACGAGCCCATCTTCGCAGGGAAGCGTGCTGCCCCTTCAAACAGTCTGCTGCACCCAATCACCACCCAGAACAAGGTGTGGCACGTTCCTCGGTGCCACTATAAGAATGGCGAACACAACCTTAGGTGGTGATTATTTTAAGGGCTTTGTTCTGTATGGTCTGTGATCTGTTTCAGTGAAGTTAGAGGCCCAAGCAGGCCTAGCACATTATATCACTGAACGTATATATTGTTTGTATACTGTAGTGGTAGTTGCTTTGTTATGTCCAAATGTTGTGTGAGCAAGTGACTTGAGGGCGTTTAGTCTTGGTATCAGTTTGTTTTTGATGCTTGTAATGTGTTGCGGGCGGGTACCCAACCCCGAAAGGGGTTGAAATAGGGGAGCTATCCCCCCGCCAAAGGCGGATTTCTAGGGCCTTTCCTAGCTGATGCTGAGAGGATTGGGTTCTAGTCATGTGGTGATGGGCTGGTCTATCAGAGTGAGAACTGAGCGATCTCTGCCATACCCATAGCTTACTCTGACTGTTCCTTTTATTTATATATTTTCTAGATCTCAAGTGACGGTGTCTCTTCCGTGGATTGACCTCCCAATCTACCAAGATTGGAAGCCAAAGCGTCACATTTTTCCTTTGCCCCTCAACTTTCTCTTCATAATTGCTGAGGGGCACAGGGCCCTGGGTGGGTCTTTGGTTTCCCGGGCGTTTCCGCACCCTCCTCAGCTCCCCGCCATGGAGTGGCTTCGGTTACCCAGGCTTTATTGTGGTCGGCAGGGAGGGTTCTGTGGGGGCGCTCGGTTATGGCCTTGGCCTTGCTCGGGGCCTTGGGGCTGTTCGGCCAGGCAGCTTGGGGAACAACAACAACAGTTAAGTCAACAAGAAAAATTGACAAAACCATAATAAATGACGAACAACAGCATAAGTAATCACTCTTAACTATCATATTAAAATACAGTATACCATTTTGCAGCTCGAATTGATGTTTTTTCAGAGTTTTCCAGCATTGAGTTTGACAATTTGACATATTGCATATGTGTTCGACAAGATACCATATTAAATCGACTGATGCAATCTCTAAAAGAAAATGCATCGGTTCAATATAGACATATATAGCAATAGATCGACATTTTGCAGAAATAAATTACATTTCATGTAAATTTAAACTTCTTGCATCCATATAGACTTATCAATATCGTACATCGACATATAACTTTTTAAAAACGGTAATGCAGGCCAACAAATGACAATCAAACATCTAAATTAACATTGTGAATACAGTATTTTTAAATTACGTTCTTCATATATTTTCGACAATGGTTCACGCTCATCACCATCGTCTACATAAGAACCAATAAGCAGATTGTACAAGCTGACATGTTATTTAACTTTACTTTGTATTTCTATAATATATTTATAATATGTTAACATACTTATACACAAAGGCTTATAACTATACATATAAGGTATATAAAGAAAGGTTATCATGGTGTTCTTTATAATTTAGCCTACAGTTTCAGTCATCCCAAATGTCCTCCTGACCCACATATTTATAGAGGTACACTCACGGCGGTAAGTCGTAGACCAGGGGTGTGCCAAAGTCCTAGCCACACATTGGCAGCAGGTTCGAACAATTTCTACCTTTGCTGGTTCAGCGAGCACGTCGCCAGTGAAACAAGTGCATTGATAGTTAATTTATTCTCATTTTAAATTTCTCAAATTTAGCCTTTATTCTCAATTTCACTCAATAAATGCTGGTGTTCCCCAGGGATCAGTTTTGGCCCCAACTCTGTTCCTCATTCAATGATCTCATATCTACCACTCATAATCCAATACATTCCTACGCAGATGACTCAACACTCCACAGTTCCTTCACATTTACCAATTCTTTCACCCAACCCGATCTTATAAATTCAAAAATAAACACTGCAATTTCTCTGAACCAGGACCTTTCTAGAATTAATGAATGGGGACAAGAGAATCTAGTTTCCTTTAATGCACAGAAAACCAAGTACATTCAATTTTCTAACCGACAGAATCTCACTGACTCCCATATATTTTTTAATGATGTAAATATTCCCACTTCCCCTAGTATTGACATTCTCGGTGTAACATTAACTACTAACTTGAGCTGGACACATTATGTTAGAAGCATTGCTAAGAATGCCTCTAAAAAACTGGGACTCCTGTACAGAGTTCGAGAATTCTTCACTGACGAGCAGTTGGCCGTAATATATAAAAGTCATGTGCGCTCTCAGATGGATTACTGTTCACCTCTGTGGGGTGGAAGTGGAGTGGTTGCATTGAGGCAGTTGGACAAAATTCAAAATAAAGCTATTAGATTAATCAATAACCCTGCAATCACACAGGACCTTCCTACATTAGCCATACGAAGAAACGTTGCATCCCTTGCATTATTCTACAGATATTTTCACAGCAATTGTTCCGAGGAACTTGCTTCGATTGTGCCGCCTCTCCACATCTTTCCCCGTAGAACTAGGGCAGCTGAGAGCGCCCATGAATTTACACTTTCTCCTCCACAATGCAGAACTTCTGCTTATCAGAATTCATTTATCCCCAGAGCTACTACTCTTTGGAATTCACTTCCCTCGAATTGCTTTCCACAAACTTACAATCAACAAATGTTTAAATCCAGTTGTTACAAACATTTTATGAATGGAGGATGCCTTTAGGCACATGGACCTTTTTGTTTTATCTGTGTTTTTCCTTCCTCCGTTCATTGTCTCTTAAAAAAAAAAAAAAAAAAAAAAATAAGCTCCGCCCATACACAGTTGCGTATGTATAACACGGTAATAGTGATTATTGTATTCCGATGTATTTATATATACAGTACAGTATATGTATTGTATTTATTTTTTTATATATTTATTTAATGGTTGTGTTTCCTCATAGTTGAAATGATACTGTTTCCATTAACTATTATCAGACTACAACGTGAATTACAACTCCTGTAATTAGGTAGACTACATTTTACAATATCAAATCTGTTAACGCGTGTTTGGAAGACATATTTAGTAATCTTGAATGGGACAATAAAGGAATAAATGTTAATGGGGAACATAGAAGCAACCTTAGATTATCTGATGAAAAAGTTTATCCTAACGACTTTGGGGAAGAGTTACAACCAATGATGGATGATATAAACGATGGAAGCCTTAAAGTTGTGTTAAAAATTAATAGAAACCCAAAAGTATGTTGAATGATCGATCATGTGCAACCACATCAAATTAAGTTAGAGGATTATGTGCCAGATTCAGTGGAGGAATATAATACCTAGGCCAGGTTATAAAAACAAACTCAGATCACTCTAGAGAAATCAGACCAAGGATAAATATGGAATGGAGCACATTTGGTAAGCAGAATTTGATTATGAAAAGCTAGTTAACCCTTGCATTTAAGAGAAAAGTATGCAAGCAATGTGTCATTCCTGTACTAATTAATGGATCATAAACTTGGAGTATAACAAAGTTTCATTAATGAACACTTTGTATTGCCAATTAAGATTAGAGAGGATAATGTTAGGGATAACTTGGAGCGACAAAAAGAGCCTCATGGATAAGAGAAGAAACACAAGTTGTTGTTGTTGCTCCCCAAGCTGCCTGGCCGAACAGCCCCAAGGCCCCGAGTAAGGCCATAAACGAGCGCCCCCACAGAACCCTCCCTGCCGACCACAATAAAGCCTGGGTGACCGAAGCCACTCCATGGCGGGGAGCTGAGAGGGTGCGTAAACGCCCGGGAAACCAAAGCCCCACCCAGGGCCCTGTGCCCCTCAGCAATTATGAAGAGAATAATGTGACGCTTTAGCTTCCAATCTTGGTAGATTGGGAGGTCAATCCACGGAAGAGACGCCGTCACTTGAGATCTAGAAAATATATAAGTAAAAGGAACAGTCAGAGTAAGCTATGGGTATGGCAGAGATCGCTCAGGTCTCACTCTGATAGACCAGCCCATCGCCATGACCAGAAACACAAGTAGAAGATAATTGCATTGACAAGAGGAAATGGGCTTGGAAAGATCATATCTTTAGAACAGATTATAGCAGATGGACAAATAATGGATTACAATAGGAATCTAGAGATGGAGGTAGATCAAGGGATAAACAGAGAACTAGATGGAGGGATGAGATCGGAAGCTTTGCTAAAGTGGAATGAAACAGGATAACATCTGACCAGCTAGATTATAAACGTTTGGGAGAGGCCTTCGGCTTGCAGTAGACTAACTAAGGCTGCTGATGGTGATGATTATGATAATATAATAATACAAATATATAACTAAAATTAACTACTGTTAATGAAAAAAAATAATAATAATATAGTATTATCCTACCGTAGGCCAATTTACAGGTATACAATAAACTCACGTGACAGGAGGTAATTGACAGTGTTACGAGCGCTACCAAACGTATCACCTAGCAATTTTACTGAGACAACCAGGGATTTGGACGTAATTAACACAGCAATATAAGTATTTCTCCATACACATTAACATTTTACCGAATACAAATAACAATAAGGGACTGGCTTAAAAATCTAGCAGGGCTGATAGCAACTAAGCCCTACTTTAACTAATTATTTTAACTACGAATACAAATGTGTATATTTTACACCATTATTATGGAAATGAAGGAATACATTAATATAATTTACACTTATAAAACTTTTTCATGGGATAGTGATAGGCCCTATATGGAAAGTAACCTTTAGAATATAAAGTGGTAACGATAGTGGTAGTTAGTAAAAATAGGACTTGGGAGAATATGAACCCTTGCACGCACGCACGCACGCACGCACTCACTCACTCGATCGGAAGATTTGCTTTTAAAGTACCAGCAGCTGATCAAGTCGTTTAAGGAGAAGTCATCAAGGATCATCGTCTCAGGAATCGTCCCCCGGCTCGGTGTAGAGAGCCGATTTACAACATAGCCACCAGCACAAATCGTTGTCTAGCAAACCTCTGCAGGAAGGAGAACGTGGGATTCGTCGACACCTGGGACAATTTCTACTACGATGACTACTTGTTTTTGGACGATGGAGTTCATCTGAACCAGGTGGGAGCAGCACGTTTTGGGCGTCTTCTCAACGATGCGGTGACGGATTTTCGGAGAAAAAATCGACTCGGCACAGGACAACCAGGAAGGAGGACCGAAGACAGCGAGGACGGCAACCTACAAAGGAATTAAATACTAATCCGTCAAGAACCGCGAATTTGGATAAAGCTCTACCAACACGACCCAAATTCAAAACCGCCAGGGATAACGACCGAGGACCGAGGACAGCCATGAATGTAAATGTAGATCCGACCAGAACCAAAAATTTGATGAAAGAACGTTCTGTGAGTTCTAAAACCGCAACTTTAAAGGTTTTCTATGCAAATGCTCGTAGCATACGCAATAAATTTTCAGATTTAGAGGAACTAGTGTTTACAGAAAATTATGATGTGATTGGCATAACAGAATCTTGGCTCAATACAGAAGATAGACTTTTTAGCAGAGTATTCACTTCCCGGATATGTAATGTTTGAGAACAGCCGAATAAATAAAAATGGAGGTGGCGTTTTATTTTATATCAAAGAAAGTCTTAACCCGACCCTCGTGTCAAAACCTCAAATTGTGAACGTCGACACATCTTTTGTGCTAATAAAGAATAATAAAGGTACAAAAATAATACTTGCGTTAATATACAGACCTCCACCTCAATCAGTGCAAACTGACCGAGAAATTTACGAACAAATTGCAGATGTAAGTAAGTCACGAGATACCGTCATTTTTGGCGACTTTAATTTACCTGTGACCAAGTGGGGCGATACTCTTACTTCACACTCCGGACATGACTTGTATACGAACTTGCAAGAGAGTTCGCTTTATCAATTTGTTCGAACGCCGACCCGTGGTAATAACGTTCTTGACGTTTTTGAATGTTGGTGATGAATTCAGTAACAGCGACCATCGTACGATAACTTTCACTTTAAAGTTTACTAGTAACGAACCAAATAGTAGCATCGAAAAAGTCCCTAATTTCAAGAAAGCAAACTTCCATAAACTTAGAGCTATGTTTAAAGAAACTGACTGGAGCTTTTTAATTAACAATAACGACATAAATACATCTTGGAGGTTATTCGAAACCACTTACCTAAAAGCAGTGCAAGACTGCATACCATCGAAAATACGGCGTCCAGGCCATAATAATAAGCCCAAATAGTGGAATAAAGATATTTCAAACTGCCTGCTTGCTAAAAAATTTGCTAATGATAGATTAAAATCCTCACAAAATGACGAAGAACGGGTGAAATTTGTAGAGCTACGACGCAAAGCCAAAAAGTTAATTAAGCAGAGTAAAAAGACCTTAGAGTTACATATTGCGAATCAAAGTAAAACAAACCCGAAAGAATTCTATAGTTATATCAGAAAGAAAAAAGTAGTTACTTCAACTGTTGGACCGTTAGTCGATGAAAATGGAGAATACACCAAAGACGAAGTACAAATGAGTAATGCCCTCAATACCTTCTTTGCATCAGTTTTTACAACAGAAGACCTCAGTGATATCCCTACACCATCGCCGATTCAGATTGATAATTCAGATGTTCTAAGCAATATCACCGTTACAGAGAGAGAAGTATTGAATTGTTTAGATAAACTCAAGGTAAATAAAACGCCAGGACCTGATACAATCTCGCCTAGAGTTCTAAAGGAAGCTAAGGATGAGCTCTCCAAACCACTGACATTACTATTCAATAAATCCTTGCAGTCTGGAACTATGCCTGATCAGTGGAAGCTAGCCAACGTAACACCGATATTAAAAAAAGGCAGCAAATCCCTACCCAGTAACTATCGTCCAATTAGCTTAACCTCAGTTGTTTGTAAAATGCTAGAAACGGTCATACGAGACAGACTCGTAAATCACTTAGAGGAAAAACATACTTAAAGATACTCAACACGGCTTTCGTAAAAAACGTTCCTGTTTAACAAACCTCTTAGACTTCTTCCACGATATCCTCAACCTCTACGATGAGAGTAAAGCTGTAGATATTATACCTTGATTTTCAAAGGCCTTTGACAAAGTTCCCCACAAACGTTTACTGCTAAAACTAAAAGCGCATGGAATACAAGACGGTGTGTTGAAATGGATAGAAAATTGGCTCAGCAACAGAAAGCAAAGGGTAGTCATAAACGGTAAGGCATCTAAATGGACCAATGTAAGTAGCGGGGTATCCCAGGGATCGGTACTAGGACCAATTCTCTTTCTAATTTACATCAACGACATAGATGAGGGTCTCACCTGTACAATCTCAAAATTTGCTGACAATACAAAAATTGCAAATAGCGTACTCTCAAAAGAACAAGTTGACGATATGCAACACAATCTAGATAAATTGTCATGTTGGGCCCAAATTTGGCAAATGAGTTTCAATGCGGATAAATGTAAAGTACACTCGACCCTCCATTTAACGGACAAATGCGTGCAAGCACCTGTCCGTTCCTGCTAAATGTCCGTTGCTGCTAAATTATAGGTTTGACTGTAAGGAGATAAAGAAAACCTAATATTTAGTAGTGGCCCCGTAATCATTGACGAACATGCCTATTACATAAGGCATCCTCTTCAAACACTAATCCGCCGTAGTTTGAATCTACCGCGCAGAGCATTTAAAACTGAGGAGCCTTCATCATGAGCGCATGCGACCTCACTCATGGCTTCAGTCATTATGAATTGGGTTCTCACTACGAAAAAACTTCGTAAAAAATAAAAACAAAAACAAAATAAGAATAACTATCTAATAAGCTTTCCATCATATCGTGGATGTACTTGTGTGGATTTCTGACCAGACGCTGATTCAGGCGTCATTCCTCCTTCACTGACATATCAAGTAAACCAAAATCCTTAATACATCAACGAATGGGAAGGGGACGGTCGGGAGGGCCCCAGTCGTCAATGATTACGGGGCCACTACTAAATATTAGGTTTTCTTTATCTCCTTACAGGAGTCAAACCTATAATTTATCAGTGGCCCCTCCATCATTGACGAACATGCCTGATTTCTAAGACTGGAGGGGGACATTCGTAATCATATCATAACTCTATAAAAGCAGATAATAAAAACAACCACATAGTATTCTTACTTTTGAAAATATATTTAAATATGGCGTAGACCAAAAATATACAAGAAAAAGGGGTTCAGGCAGGTGCGTGCTTCAAAGAAGCCTGCCTGACAAAAAAGGGTAACCCTGAAGATTCTGAACACAGATCTGTAGTTACAAAGGCACCCCACTCAACGAGTGGTGACAAAAATAACAAGTTATAAGTTTATATGTGCACATAATAAACCCCAAAATAATCGTGGAGAGAAATTGCAAAGGATCTCCACTGTTCTAATATTAGAGTGCTTTCGCAGCTAAAACTACTATAACAACTCCGTTGTTTTGTACTAACATTGTACTAGCACAATTTCTCACTGAGAAATTTTCATATCACATTAACCTTGAATTATATCACAGCTCTCATACTCCGGCGGGGTCTAGGGTGTCCTATGTCAACTGACTGCACCCCCCCCCCCCCCCCCCCTTTCTCGTGAAAATAAACAAAAGTGACTGCAGGGCCACCTAGACCCTCTGCCTTAAAGCTATACATGGTAAGGAAGGTTTGTCTAGAGCAACTGATAAGTATCTAGACAAAAACGTATGATTAGACGCCCACAACTGAGTGGACGCGATATCTTCTACTGAAATTTTTTTCAGGAAACGTAAAGAGGCTGCCCATTTGCGTAAATCGTGGGCCCTACCCACAACGCCGGGATTACTCTCTTTAATGACTTCGACCAGAAGAGAGGCTAATCGTCGTTTAAGTAAGCGTTTACCCGTACTTGCTACCCATAAAGCACCTTGGGGGTTAAGAGGAGCTACTCTCAAATATTTGGTTAGAGCTTGCACTGGACATAGATTATGATGCACCTTCCCCCTTTTTAACGCCGGCACCGTGAACTCAGAAAACACGTGTGCACTGTGCTCATTCTTGGCTACAAAACCTGGGGAAGGTGCAATGTAAATACATTCATTAAGTCTGCCAAACCTAAGGCAATTAGGTGTGTTGCTCATCGCCGCCAGCTCAGACACTCTGTTCCCGGTGGCCAAAGCCATAAGGAAAACCGCCTTTTTTAAGAGTAATGCAAAGTCTGCAGTATTTTGGTAGAGACGAGAGTGAAGTAAAGACAAAGCTTTGTCGAGAGACCAAGTAGGCATGAGCTGACGGGGAGGTGGGCGAAGTTTAAAACAAGCTCTCATAAAACCTGTTTCCTCCGCCACCGGTATGGAGAGACCTGTAAGGTCTAAAAAGGGCACTCTAATCGCAGTTAAGTGATTTTTTAATGTTACCACAGAAAAATGTTTCTGCTCAAACAGATAATTTAAATAATTGAAAACTAAAGCCACTGACGGCACATTCTGTTCCGTTCTGATGATCCAGGAAGTAAAGGCTTGCCAATGTGAGTGATACTGTCGTTTCGTAGACTGAGTATATTGATTGATGAATTTATTGGTCACATCTCTACCGTATGGTGCTAGCCACTTGGCCTCCTGAATGTCCATAATGCAAAAGTCAGCGAGGTCGCTAGATTGCCAATCGTGTCTAAGTGGAAATACCCGACCGGGAGCAATACCGGGTCCGGGCACCACGTTTTCAATTGCTGGTACCACAACTGCGCCGGCCACAGGGGCGCGATTAGCGAGACTAAGCCTCGATAATCTCGTAGTTTGTTCACTACGTGGCACATTAGTGACGCATCTGGCGGCGGAAACAGATAGATGGAGCTCCATCTGTTCCAGTCTGTCACTAGGGCGTCTGGCCCCCCTGCCGGCGTTTTCGCCCGGCGGGTGAGGTATAGAGGGAGTTTGTGAGTCTCCTCGGACGCAAATAGATCCACTTGTGGATGGGAGAGCTCTGCAATCATTAGGTTGAAAATGGGTTGCTTGAGCTCCCATTCTACTGTCGTGCTCTGTCTCCGGGACAGAGCGTCTGCCCAGACGTTCGCTACGCCTGGGAGATAAGATGCGTGAAGGTAAATGTCTAGTCTGTTGGCGAGAGTAAAAATCTCTTCCGACACGTTTAGCAACCCCCTTGACCTCGTTGATCCTTGTTTCTGAATACAGTGAACTGCATTCAGATTGTCCATTCTGAAGGCCACCGACTTGCCCCGTAGCGCCGGGCCGTGAGCCTGAAGGAAATACAAGGGGACTAGTAATTCTTTGACATTGATGTGAGAGATTTCTAAGTGGGACCAAAGCCCCTGACCCTGGTGCCCCTGATTTGACTGAAATCCCCACCCTATTGTGCCTGACGCATCCGTGTCTACCCATACCGTTGGTGGAGGAGAGGTCCATGACATTATTGAGTGCAACGTTTCCCTCCTTGCCCAGACCGCTAGCAAGGTGTGGATTAATTTCGGGATGGGCCATAATTTTCCCGCCGGTAAGAGCGGGAAATATTTGTTGCCTTCCAATATTAATCGTTTTACTTTCAACCGGCCCAACTTGACAGTTAGTTGAATCCAGTTGAGAGAGCCTATCAGAGACTCCCAGACCCTCCGCGTCATAGTCAGACTGTGAAGAAACATGAACAGTTTCCTGCGAAACCTGTTGCGATTGTCCACACTCTGACTCAGAGTGAGAGCGGCCGTGTCCCAGACCAGCCCTATCCACTGAATTACTCGTGAGGGAACAAGGTTTGACTTTACCAGATTTACCTTGAAGCCTAGAGTTTTGACATGATTTAAAATAATATTGACATGTTTGTCGCATAATTGTTGTGTCTCTGCCACCACCAGCCAGTCGTCTAGGTACCACAACACTCTGATCCCCTGTTTTAACAATGGCATCAGGGCTTGCCTGACTAATTTCGTGAATAATCGAGGTGCTAGGTTCAAGCCGAACGGCATCCTTTGAAAAACAAAATTTTGGTGCCTGATCCTTAAGGCCAAAAACCTTTGAAATCTTTTGTTGACCGAGACGTGCCAATAGGCGTCTGTCAGGTCTAGTGAACACATCCAACCTCCCGGCGGAAGTGTTAGCCTGATTTGGTGTACTGTTAACATTCTGAAAGATTCGTTGTGAATGTGAAGGTTCAGATAAGACAGGTCTACGACCGGCCTCATCTGAACACTGTCCCTTTTTGGAACCAAAAATAGTTTGGACGTGAATACAGGGTAATTTGGGGGGACCGGGATGATGACATTCTTGGCAATCATTTCCTGGACCAGTGACTCCACCTCTAAAGAAACAAAATTCGCCGTTGTCGGCTGACGTAAGCGAGGTCGCCGGAGCCACTGCCAAGTGATGCCTTTGCGTGCCACCATCCGTGCCCAAGTGTTTAATGGCCATGCTTGGTGACACGTTCGGAACGACCCAGTTAGCAGACAAGGGTTCGCCGGCTGTACTACCCTCGGTTCCTCCGGCCTTAAGGTTGGCACCGGGAGTGAGAGAGACTTTAGTTTTTTGATGGTGGGGTTGGTGGTGCTGGACGCTTTGCCGGCTGGCTGGTGTTGGCCGAAGAATGGCCCTGACCTGGCTTATGCTGGCCGCGTCCTCTCTGACCTGAAAACCTACCCTGTCTATGCCTGTACTGACCTTGGGGGGAGTGGGAGGACTTAGGCAGAAGAAAGGGTTTAGATCCCCCTGGCTGAGCTTTAGCGGTTGGCCTGGGTTTGGGGAAGTTAAATGCAGGTTTCTTAGAAGGGGTGGGACTGTGCTTAACGGCCTGTGCCATATTGAACACCGTTCGCCACACTTCAGGGGACATTAAAGAGGGAGTAAGCACTGGTGACATGATCACCTGATTCGCAATGCGATCAGGTAGCTTGCGAACTAAAGACATTCTGAGATCTTGTCTTGCTCGTACCGCCTCAAGCAAGGCGGTGCGTATGTCACCCAAGGATTGGATCGACGACTGGAGGAGCAGTCGCCGGGATAACTCAACCGATCTTCTGGCATCCGCGTCTGCGATTGCCTGAGTGGACCGCAGTAAAGATTTAGCCACCTGTTGAGACACTATGTACTGAGAGAACAGGCGAAAAGCTTTCCCCCTTAGCCTAAATTCTCTGTCTAGGTGAGTAGGGGTAGGGGTAGTGAAAGGGTCTTTTAGCTCACAAAGATTAATCTTAGGGGCAGCTAGGAAAGAAAACAAAGCTGACGGGACTCCGCCGGCAGAACCTACCGGCATGGAGAACCATGAATGAGTATCCTGAGGGATCTGGTGGGAAGATTTAGAAGTAAATGTGGTTGCAAAGTTTTGAGCCTCTATCTCCCAATCTACCCAAGGTCCTGGACCCAACTGCCCCACCTTCAAAACTGGATTAGCTGCTTCGTCTGTGACGGTCTGTAAATCAAGTTCAGGAGTGAGAGCTGACAGAGTCTTAATATCATTAAACCCATCCAGCTTAGACCAGTCTGAAAATAGTTTCGAAGCTGAGGCAGGGGGTAAAGCTGGCTTAGTAGCATACACAAAATAGTCTTGGTGATAATAACTAGGTATAGCCTTGATGTTTACGTCCAGTACATTTCCCAAATTATCCAGGGCCCTTAATTTCTTTGATTTATTGCCCTGGATGACCCACTCACGCGGTACCGGGAGTTCCCCTGACAAGGTAGGTTGGGCGAGCTCTGGGTTAGTGGGGGTCAAAGGGACCCATGACTCGTCTGGTCCATAAAGCAAGGGCATAGCCACCTTTCTGAGAGGCGCCTTGTCTAGAGGGGGTGGATTGACATCCGTGATGACCCTGACATTTGAAGTTGTCAATGCCGCCGTAGCAGGCTTAGTAACCACTGATGGTGACAGAGTGGGTGGGTTAGGGATCTTAGATAAAGCAATCGAAGTCATCAGAGGCCGTACCGTAGAGCTTGTCATGGGAGACCCCAAGTCCATTGTGGGGTTTTCCTGTTGTTGGCCAAAAAATTTAGATAAAGCCTCAGTAAGTAGCCCATTAATTTCTTGCGCAGTAACAAATTGGTTAGATGATGAACTTACAGGTGAATCATTAATATCCTGCGCGGCGTCTAAGCCTGAGCCTGACTCTTGCCCTTCCATCTCCGAAATAATTGAAACCTCGTCTTTCTCCTCCTGATCCTCCTGAGAAGACCCCGCCGAAACTGGGGTACCTTGTTGCCAAGATAAGTCAGGAATAGAGGATGGGATCGCCGCGTCCCTGTGGACATCAGCTACTGTGTGACTCGTTTGAGTCGGACGTGGGTGGTCAGACCCTGGCTGAGCAAACCGCCAAACACCGAGGCCCTGGCCTACACTCTCTTGGGAGTCTGAAACATTCTCAATTATTGAACCCCCTGAACTTTCCAATTCCAGGGTTAAAATATTAATAGGTAAATCCTCTTTAGGGACAGGCACTGCACTGGACCCTTGAGACCTAACACAAACTTTGTCTGGGGTAGAGGTACGATGAGAGGCACTAGAAGCTGGTGAATGTAGGGAGGACTTTCGTTTCTGGGAATCCTTTTTGGAGGATTTATGGCTACGGTGTGACCGAGAACTACTCCTAGATTTGGAGGATTCATCGCCGTGACCACTGGTGGAACTATCCGTCCTACTCTTCTTACTCGCTGGTGAAGAAGCAAGACTAGAAGACTGGCGTCTGAGAGGTGACCTAGACCGAGATCTCGCCCGAGACGAGGAGGCGGATGCCGGGGGTGTAGGCTCTCTTGGATGTTTTGGTGTAGTAGCAGAAGATACAGAACCCTGACCAGTCTCCGCCGGCTTATAACTCGTGACTCTAGAGGAACGTTTAGGGGGAGGGTGTTCAAATAGAAATCTATCCCAAAGAGGGACGTTGTCACATTGAAGTGATTTATGCGCAACAATCGTAGTGTAGGCTGCCATCTGTTGCCGTACTTCTCTTAAAGCTACTGCCGCGGTCTTATCATTGTCGCAAAGGACCTTGACAGCTAATTGAGAGCAAAAAGAACAATTGCGCATTACCCAGAGACTCCTTGAACGGTCTAGACATTTAACACACCTTATGCAAAGGGTATGCGCAAAAATAGGGATACCGGCACAAGCAGGGGTAGTGCATAAAGCAAAGACTGGGGCTGAGGTAGCCATGACAGAGACTGGTGGGGAAAACTACCGCCGGAGCCCAGCTCTGGAAAAAAAAAAAAAAAATCCAGGAATTAACACCTTACGAGCGGCCTATGCGGTTTATTTATGTGTACCGCACAGCGGGGTGTTTTTAGCCAAAATAGGGCTGTTTACGTGATCATTTTCATGCCTAAATAAGACCCAGAACGTAAAACAAGTACCTATCCCTGAAAGGGCATAAACAGAGCTTTCGAATGACACCATAACGATCCTTGTATGATGGATAGTTTTCTTGCAATAACCGTGCAACGCGAGTGCAAAAAGCAGGTAATTCGGTACTTTCAGTACATAATTGAGTATGTAGCGAGTGAGAGAGGGAGGAGGGAGCTGAGATTTGTGTCAGTAGGTTCGCCGCGGTGGTCTGGAGCAGTCATACGCTCGCTAGTCTCCTGCCACCACTTGTCTCTCTCTCTCAGCCACATTACGTGCTGAAATTGCCACTCGACCTATGTCGAGCGCCGCCACATAGTCCAGCTTTATTTAACTCGACTTATGTTGCTCGCCGCTAATTAAGGGTTTGCTCATAAGGTTAACCCAACATGTTCGCATACAAGTGTTAATAACCCACCGGATAACGAGATGTAATGACACAACGATCACAGCTCGCTACGCGGCGGGGTTCAGAATATCTAAACAAATCTTTTGACGAAAGTGAAGAATACCCTCTGACATAATATAATTGTCCAGCATGGCGATTATAGTCTTTCTGGTGGTGACTGTCTTAAGATTCAATTTTTGGAACAAAAACAACCCCTCATAAAGACGCCGGCCCTTGAAATATTTTAGTAGAATAACACAGGGCAGGCTGACACGAGATCTGATTGCTAACGAATTGTCACAAAAAGAGCGCCGTAAGGTTGAAGGCGGCGATACCTAATTGTATCACTAAATTAAGTGGTTAAATCGAAATTGAATTTGTAAATTCCTTATTTCCTCCACCTAGGAGCACCCCCCGGGTGTGAAAAAAAAACGATGTTAACCCTAATTGAACCTTCAATCGCCGTAAATATAAAGGCGGCGATACATATAGCATCACTTAAAATGGATTGGTTAAAGAACTAAATGACTTAGTTGTTCATCCCACCCTACCAAGGTACACCCGCCGGGTGAGATGTCAAAAAGTTAACCCCATAAGTTCCTGTCCCCACTTCTTTGTAAAAGATCGCCGGGGAGGAAAGCCCTTAACAACAGCTAGGTTTTTCATGTGGTTTTGTAAAACCTGGTAGAAAAACTACATAACGTATGTTCGCATGAACAAAGTTTTATAGATGGGTACAGCCATTTCCGCCGGGAATCAAAGGGTGCCTGAAACCAGGTACCAACAGAGACGCAGTCCTGGAGAGCCACAAACACCTCATCGCCGGGGACACCAGCCTGTGTTAAAACCACGTGTGGCCCAACACGGCTCTCGGCCGGGTTTTTTTCATGGTGAAACCGAGAAAAAACCCGCCGGAAGGAAACCCACCCCGATCAGACACCATCTGAACGTACAACGGACACGAAGGAAGCCACGCACGACTAACCTAAGTCCACACAATAATCCGTGGAATTAGCCAATACACAACTAAACCAGGAACAAACATAGTCCGAGGAATTAGCCAATACACAACTAAAATCCGGATACACATGGCACAGTATGGCATATTTATAAATAATAAACAATAACACTTGTACATGTGGCAAAGCTACGAGCGGCTGGCTAGGCCTAAGTAGACGGCATAATAAAAGTTGAAATATACACCAAACACTGGAAATATCACAACAGGAACCACCGCCAACACACCACTGTAGCAAATACTTCCGGCAAAGGGAAGACTGACACGGGACCCAGAAAAAACTTCACTAAGTGAAGAAAAATACCAAGGGAACGTCAGTAAGCAAAGCATACCTCATCAGAAAGATAAAAGGCAGCAATAACTAACGCGTAATAAAAGCCGCCTGCAACACAAGCTAACTAACTGTGAAAAAGTTCACATGTCCACAACAGGACCACGAGGGAACATCCGAAATAGATGCCCCAAACACACGACCCAAAATACACTGCACTGCGGGCAACCAGCCCAGGACACTCCTGCTACACATATCCTAACCTTACTCGATACATCCCGGAGTAAACAAATGAGAAAAAACTCACTAGGGACGCAACAAATGCGGAATCAGCGGAGCGTGGGGAGACACGTCCGGGCAGGCTGAACGCAGAGCAGGAGGAATGACGCCTGAATCAGCGTCTGGTCAGAAATCCACGATATGATGGAAAGCTTATTAGATAGTTATTCTTATTTTCTTTTTGTTTTTATTTTTTACGAAGTTTTTTCGTAGTGAGAACCCAATTCATAATGACTGAAGCCATGAGTGAGGTCGCGTGCGCTCATGATGAAGGCTCCTCAGTTTTAAATGCTCTGCGCGGTAGATTCAAACTACGGCGGATTAGTGTTTGAAGAGGATGCCTTATGTAATAGGCATGTTCGTCAATGATGGAGGGGCCACTGATAAATACTGTCCAGTCCGGATGTAATCCGGAAATTCCTTGAGAAAAATTCGGTGTGGAGTACAGGTGTCCGGATCGTGACATTTAACTGTTATGCATCCTTTTTTTTACTGTACCTGAAATAAATCCTGGTAATCCCTTGTGCTACACCCTATTGATAATGCAAAACTATTGAACACACTTAAAAGTGTATATTATTTGGTCTCTATATAATCTGTGAATCATTTCCGATATGATAGAATTAAAGATTTTATTTTCCACCAACTCATAATCAGCAAAAACGACACAAATGTCAATTAAAAACATGTTATAATATTTCCCCATCATTTTGTGTATACCGTGGGAACAAAAAAAAACTAAAATCTATCAAACGTAAATCTCCCGTCTGGGAAGCTCGGCGCATAGACGGAGGGGAGGGTTGAAATATTTTGTTGACTATCTCATTTATTATTTATCTATGTGCTGGAAGGATATTATATTTTTCAATTCCATCACACTAGAAATTATTCAAAGATTACAAAAAGTCCAAATAAGACATAGTTATGTTAATGTATAAGGGATTTAGGTAGATGAATTAGAGAGATAGATAGATAGAAAGAGTGTGTATATCGAGGGAAAAAAACAAAACAAAAAATCTATCAAACGTAAATCTTCCGTCTCGGAAGCTCGGCGTCTAGACTGAGGGGAGGGTTGAACTTTTTTTGACTATCTTATTTATTATTTATCTATGTGCTGGAAAGATATTATATTTTTCAATTCCATCACATTAGAAATTATTCAAAGATTACAAAAAGTCCAAATAAGACATAGTTATGTTAATGTATAAGGGATTTAGGTAGATGAATTAGAGAGATAGATAAATAGAAAGAGTGTGTATATCGAGGGAAAAAAACAAAACAAAAAATCTATCAAACGTAAATCTTCCATCTCTGCTGGCACGGAGGGGAGAGTTGAAATATTTTGTTGACTAGAGAGTTGAAATATTTTGTTGACTATCTTATTTATTATTTATCTATGTTCTGGAAGGATATTATATTTTTCAATTCCATCATATTATAAATGATTCAAAGATTACAAAAAGTCCAAATAAGACATAGTTATGTTAATGTATAAGGGATTTAGGTAGGTGCATTAGAGAGATAAATAGATAGAGCAACGGACTTTGCTCCAACTTTTTTATAGCAACGGACTGGGTCCATTGTCCGGCCTACATTTTTTGACCGTTATTGCCGGAATCCGTTAAATGGAGGTTAGAGTGTACTACATGTCGGATACCTAAATGAGAAAGCAAACTATTCGATGAATGGCACTCAGCTTAAGAATGTAAACAGAGAAACCGATCTGGGAGTAACAATATCGAGTAACCTAAAACCGAGTCAACAATGTTCAGAAGTTGTTAAGAAGGCAAACAAAATAATTGGCTTTATAGGCAGGTCATTTGAGCATAAATCCAAAGAAGTTATCCTAACCCTTTACAATTCCTTAGTCCGCCCTCTTCTGGAATACTGCGTTCAATCCTGGTGCCCTTATTACCAAAAGATATAAACAAGCTAGAACGAGTTCAACGTAGAGTTACCAAAATGATACCTAGCCTAAAGAACAAACCATACGAAGAGCGTCTTAGAGAATTAAATCTATTTCCTTTAACCCAGCGCAGATTAAGAGGTGACTTAATTCAAGTGTTCAAAATCATCAAAGGCATCGACAATATGAACTGTAGTAAGTACTTCACTATCGACCAATCTAATTACACGCGGGGAAACGGTTGCAAAATTATTGGTAAATCTTTTAACTCGCACGAATCTAAGAATTTCTTCTTCAATCGAGTTGTCAACTTGTGGAATGGGCTTCCCCGAAACGTTATAGACTGCATCACCGTTACTTCATTTAAACTCCGCCTAGACAAATATCTCTCATTAAACCCGCGACTGACTGCGTTTGTAAATAAATAACTTTATTTTATCCCCCCCTCAGTTACTAACCCATCTGTCCTCTACTAACTTCCTAATCCTGCCACGGACATTAGTTCCAGGGCAGTAATTCCCTTTCCAATGTTTCCTTACCCACTCTAAACCACTGTTTGGACACTTGATCCTCAGTGTTTTGGAGGACAAGCGACCTAGAAGGGTCACTAGACCTGTTGTTGCTTGATTTCCTTTGTACTCCTTTGTACTTTGTACTCACTCACTCACTCTCTCTCACTCTCACACTCTCTCTCTCTCTCTCTCTCCCTCTCCCTCGCTTCCGCCAGACGCTGCAGACGCTCTGTCAACGCTCTCACGATATCGATCATAATTTGAGTATTAACTACTCATCCTCTTCATTCTTGTGCATGAAAGGTGGTTAACCGAAACGTCAATAAAATACCCTCATTGTTCCCTGATTAAATAGCACTGTATGAATATTCCCATATTCAAAATATGCTATAGGGGTGCAATGCCTGGTGAGTTATCTGCTCAACAGGTGGCGTTGTGTGTGTGTAAGTGTGAGAGTCCGAGTGTAGGGGTTGAGACGGTGAAGCACAGGAACGAGGTGGCTTCAGAGATGGGGTCGTGTCGGGCCATGAGTGAGCACCGTGCCTCATGTGAAGGCAAGATGGCAGGTGCTCGTTGTACTCTACGTGCTTCACATGTCTCACTCCCTAGACTGGAACAAGACCTCACGGGCTTCACTGTTCATTGTAAAGCGGTGAATGTTAAGGCTCTCAGCCTATGCCCGAGAGGAAGTAAGTTGGAATAAAAAAAAAAAAAAAAAAAAAAAAAAAAAAAAAAGAGCACGTTTAACCATCCTGTAGCTTAGTAACACTGCACGATATTTCGCTGTGTAACTTTGTGTTTATCACAAGACTCATGCTCGGACAGGGCGCCACTAGCGCCATCTATTGTTTTGTTTTGTTTTGTAAACAAACGCTCTCTTACTATTTTATATAAAATCGTAGTCCCTCATTTTATCCATTACCTACTGTAGTAAGTATCTATTTAACTGCCTTGTATGTAAGTAAAGCTTTGCATATTAATTTGCTATTCTATCTATCTATATGCTCAGGCCCAATCCCCATTTTGGGGGTAGCCGACTCAAGACAGAGCAAGAACAGGGAAAACACAAAAACAACATAAAACAACAAATAAACACAGATAAAAAGCACAAACTCACACACATCCAGGTCACCCAGGAGAAGACCCAGAGACCAGGGTCACCAAGGTCGCTCCAGCACTCCCCGACCACCCGGAGAGGTTCTGATCTTGGCAGGCAGACATGCAGCGGAGCCAAAGCCACAAGCCCTCCCACCACACTTCCAGGCGCACCCTTCATATTAATCGTCTCCCCGGGCCAGGCGCCTGATGGACTATTATCTAGTCCAACTTGTGCCCGACCCCTTACTCCAAATGACCACGTGTTCACTCAACTATTCACAAGCATTCTCCATTCACTCCTGTCCACCACCACTTCCCCTGCCTGATCTATAGTCATTCCTCTATCATCCAAAGCCTTTCTTACACAGTCTCTCCATCTAAATGGGGGTCTTCCTGCCCATCTATCTCCCCTTGTACCTGACTCACATATTCTCTTTGTAAGCCTTTCATCTCCCATTCGTTCAACATGACCATACCAGCTCAGCACCCTTCTGTCCACTCTGGCTGACAAATGTTTCTGCTGCCCCAATCTCCTACGTATCTCTTCATTCCTCAATCTGTCTCTACGAGTAACTCCACACATACTCCTCAAGCAGCTCATCTCCATCACATCCAGCCCTCTTTTCTCCTTCTTCTTCAGAGCTCATGTCTCAGCCCCATACATCACTGTTAGCACAACAATTCCTTGATACAGTGCACTTTTTACTTTCACTCCGAGATTTCTCGTCCTCCACATACTGTACTTCCCATTGCTCCGAAAACCTTCCTTCCTTCACACACTCTCTGTTTTACCTCCACTTCCACACCTCCACTCCTGCCTATCGTTCCTCCTAGATATTTAAAACACTCTACTTGTTCCAATTCTACTTGTTTTAATTTGCTAATAAACAATATTGTTTACTAACTAACCTGCCTACAGGGACTAACGCCGACGCCATTTTGTAAACAAACTTTTTTGGGGGATTATACATATTAAATTCCAGCCAATTTTGTACAAAATTTAAGTGCATTCATTTATCTTTTCCCCCTATTCTTGACTTTTTCTCCTCAGACTGATTTTACTTTAATTAAGCTAAGGGTGGTATTTATTAGTGGCCCCTCCATCATTGACGAACATGCCTATTACATAAGGCATCCTCTTCAAACACTCATCCGCCGTAGTTTGAATCTACCGCACAGAGCATAAAAAATTGAGGAGCCTTCATCATGAGCACACGCGACCTCACTCATGGCTTCAGTCATTATGAATTGGGTTCTCACTACGAAAAAACTTCGTAAAAAATAAAAACAAAAAGAAAATAAGAATAACTATTCAATAAGCTTTCCATAATATCGTGGATGTACTTGTGTGGATCTTTGACCAGACGCTGACTCAGGCGTCATTCTTCCTTCCTTCTCTGCTCTGCGCTCAGCCTGCCCGGACGTGTCTCCCCACGCTCCGCTGGTTCCGCATTTGTTGCGTCCCTAGTGAGTTTTTTCTCATTTGTTTACTCCGGGATGTATCGAGTAAGGTTAGGATATGCGTAGCAGGAGTGTCCTGGGCTGGTTGCCCGCAGTGCAGTGTATTTTGGGTCGTGTGTTTGGGGCATCTATTTTGGGTGTACCCTCGTGGTCCTGTTGTGGACTTGTGAACTTTTTCACAATTAGCTAGCTTTGTGATGCAGGCGGCTTTCATTACGCGTTATTATTGCTTCCTTTTATCTTTCTGATGAGGTAGCTTATTTTTGCCGACGTTCCCAGCGTATTTTTCTTCACTTAGTGAATTTTTTTCTGGGTCCCGAGTCAGTTCTTCCCTTGGCTGGAAGTGTTTGCTACAGTGGTGTGTTGGCAGTGGTTCCTGTTGTGATATAATTCAGTGCTTTTTGTTTATACTGTATTCCGACATGTTACTTTTTCCGTCTGCCTAGGCCTAGCCAGCCTCTCGTAGCTTTGCCACATGTACAAGTGTTATTGATTTATTTTATAAATATGTACTACTGTGTCATGTGTGTCCTGGTTTAGTTGTGTATTGGCTAATTCCACGGACTATTTATGTGTCCTGGGTTAGTTGTGTATTGGCTATTTCCACGGACTATTTTGGGCCCGGCGTTAGTGGTGTATTGGCTATCGCCTCGGTCCTGTGTTACGTTCAGATGGTATCTGGACGGGGTGGGTTACTTCCGGCGGGTTTTTCTCGGTTACACCGTGAAAAACCCGGCTGGTTGCCGAGTTTTGGCCACGCGTGGTTTTAAAAACAGGCTTGTTTCCCCGGCGAGTGGGTGTCTGTGGCTCTCCAGGACTGCGTCTCTGTGGTGCCTGTTTCAGGCTCCTTATGAATCCCGGCGGGATGGCTGTACCCATCTAACAGTGTTCATACGGACACATGTTGTTTGTAGTTTTTCCCGGTTTTGCAAAGCCAATAAAAAACTAAGCTGTTGTTGTTTGTTTTCCTTCCCCGGCGATCTTTTACAAAGAAGCGGGGATAGGAACAATTGGGGTTAACTTTATAAAACTTAAAATCACACCCGGCGGGTGCAACCTGGAAGAGTGGGATGAACGAATTTGCAAAATTCAGTTTAGTTGACCAGACAATTGAGGGATGCATTGTGTATCGCCGCCTTCAACATACGGCGATTTAGGGCACAATTGGGGTTAACGTTTTTAAAACTTATATTCACACCCGGCGGGTGCTCCTTGGAAGGGTGGGAATAACGAATTTACAATTCAGTTAGTTAAAAAGACAATTGAGGGATACGTTTTGTATCGCCGCCTTCAACAATACGGCGATCTAAAAGACACTTCGGGAGAAGTCAGATCTCGTATATTTGTCAGGCTTCCCAGTTTTTTGATCTGCAAGATAATTCGGAGGCCGGCGTCTTTTTAGTTTTTTTTTTTCCAAAATTGAATCTTGAAACAAACACCACCGGAAAGACTAAATAAGTTATAAACGCCATGCTGGTCTTTATATTATGTCAGAGGGTATTCATAAATCTTTTGGACAAGTTAAGATATTCTGAAATCTTTTACTTAGGAACCCCACCGCGTAGCGTTGAGTATTGCGTCTCGTTACCCGGCGGGTTATTAAACACTTGTGTGCGAACATGTTGGGTTAACCTTATGAGCATTAATTCCTGGAAATTTTCTTTTTTTCCAGAGCTGGGTCCCGGCGGGTCTATACAGAACCTGGAGTAAGTTTCCCACCAGCCTCTGTCATGGCTACCTTTGCCCCTGTCTTTGCTTTGTGCATTACGCCCACCTGTTCAGGTATCCCTATTTTTGCACACACCCTTTGCATTAAATGTGTTAAATGTCTCGACCGCTCAAGGGGTCTGTGGGTTATGAGGAACTGTACCTTTTGCTCTCAATTAAGCCATAAAGTGCTTCAAGACAATGATAAGACCGCAGCGGTCGCTTTACGGGAGGTCAGGCAGCAGATGACCACTTATACAGTAAAAGTCCGTTAATCCGACGACTGATGATTCGAATCTCCCAATAGTCCGAATTTTTCAATTTGAGGCCAAATCCGAATTCACCCGATGGTCCGAATTTCAAGAAGTCCCAAAGTCCCCTTTTTGAGGCATTAGGCCACTTAAATGACACATAATGGAGCACACACATATCATATGTTCATGAATTCACTTTAAAAGTTTACCATTGTCATTGTAGCCTATTATCTACTTCAAAACATTCAGATTAATGGTCAAAGGAAGCTACTGATATAATCGTAAACACCTTCGTCTTCTTCTTCTTCCACATCGTCTGCTAGAGAGTTTGTTTTGCTCTTGAACGCATCCTTGGGACGCTCCGATGCGCTACTGGCTTGCACCGCATTTTCTGCAAGCGCATTCAGTCTTGAGTTTGAAAACGCACCTTTGGACGTATTAGTCTTGAGCTTGAAAACGCACCTTTGGATGTTCCGATACGCTACTATTTATAGTTCAGTGATCGGAGCATCCCAAGGGTGCTTTCAAGACAACAAGACAAGGGTGCTTTCAATACAATATAATATAACAGAGCACGTCACAAAAGGAAAATCACAAAAGGAAAATTACAAGAACCTCTCAGGGAAGTGCCGTTGTTAAGGCATTACTTCCCGAACCACATCTGATCTTCAAGAGCAAGACAAACTCGCTAGTAGACGGAAGAAGAAGAAGACGTTTATATCAGCAGATTCCTTTGACCATTAATCTGAATGTTTTGAAGTAGGTAATAGGCTACAATGACAATGGTAAACTTTTGAAGTGATTTCATGAACATATGATATGTGTGTGTGCACCATTGTGTCATTTGGGTGGCCTAATGTCTCAATGTTTTCGTCATACACAGGTTCATAGGGGTAAAGTCCGATAATCCGAAAAATCCACTAATCCGAACGAGAGCCGGTCCGCTGCCCTTCGGATTAACGGAAGTTTACTGTACTACTACCGTGGCTCATAAGTCACTTCAATGCGATAACGTACCTCTTTGGGATAAGTTACTAATTGAGCACCCCCCCATTAAACGTCCCTCTAGAGTAACTGCACGAAGGTCAGCAGAGACTGGACAGGGTCTTACACTTTCTCCAGCCCCAGGCACATCTAAGAGACAGCGAGAACCTACGCCCCCGGTGGCAGCGTCACGGTCGCGGTCCAGGTCCAGGCCCCCTCTTCGGCAGCAGCCGCCTCGTCTCTCGTCTTCGCCGGCGAGTAAGAAGAGCAAGACAGAGGGGTCCACCAGTGGTTATAGCGAGAAATCGTCAAAATCCAAGGGCAGTTCTAGGTCGCACCGGAGCCACAAATCTTCTAGAAGAGACTCACATGATCGAAAGGCCTCCCGGCGTTCACCGGAGTCTAGTGCCTCTCATCATACCTCTACCCCCGACAAAGCTAGTATTCAATCGGATGAGGCTAGTGTAGTGTCAGCAACCAAAGATAGTTTGCCAATTAGTATTCTAACCTTAGAATTGGAGAGTTCGGTGGACAGTGATCGTCCTATTGAGAGTGTATCGGACTCCCAAGGGAGTGCAGGCCAAGGCCTAGGTGTATGGCGTTTTTCTCGACCAGGGACTGAAGGCCCACGTCTGGCTCAAGATACACAAACAGTGGCTGATGTCCACCGGGACGCGGCGATCCCATCATCCATTCCCGACTTGTCTTGGCAACGCGACGGGACTCCGGCTTCGGCGGAATCCTCTCACGGGGAGCCAGATGACAAAGACGAGGTATCAATAATCTCGGACATGGAAGTGCAAGAGTCGGGTTCAGTTTTAGACGACGCACAGGATCGGAATGATTCACCTCTGAGTTCGTCATCAACCAAATATGTCACGGCAGAAGAAATAGATGGTTTACTGGTTAATGCTCTAACTAAAAAATTTGGCCAACAGCCGGAGACTCCTACAGTGGACCTGGGAGCTTCCATGACAGGTTCCAATGTTCGGCCTATGATGACTTCTATTGCTTTGACTAAGATTCCTCACCCTCCCTCTATATCACCATCTGTGGTCACTAGGCCTGCTTCGGCGGCACTCACCACTTCTAGTGTAAGGGTTATAACGGACGTGAATCCACCCCCGTTAGACAAAGAACCAATAAAGAAGCTAGCAATGCCCCTTTTATACGGTCCAGACGAATCATGGGTACAATTGATCCCCACTAAACCAGAGGTCGCTCAACCCACCTTGTCAGGGGAACTTCCAGTGCCACGAGAGTGGGTAATCCAAGGCAATAAATCTAAAAAGTTACGAGCCTTGGATTCTTTGGGTAATGTACTAGATGTTAATGTTAAGGCCATTCCTAACTATTATCACCAGGACTATTTTGTATATACTGCTACACCTGCCCTGCCCCCTGCCTCAGCTTCAAAACTGTTTTCTGACTGGTCCAAGCACGATGGTTTTAATGACATAAAAACTCTGTCAGCTCTCACTCCAGAACTAGATTTGCAAACTGTCACAGACTCAGCCGCTAATCCAGTGTTGAAGGTGGGGGAGTTGGGCCCGGGACCTTGGGTGGAATGGGAGACGGAGGCTCAGAACTTTGCGACCACCTTCACCTCAAAATCTTCCCACCAAATTCCTCACGATAGTCATTCTTGGTTCTCTATGCCAGTGTGTTCTGCCGGCGGAGTCCCTTCGGCTTTGTTTGCTTTCTTAGCTGCCCCTAAAATCAATCTATGTGAACTCAAGGACCCTTTCACTACTCCTACCCCAACTCACCTAGACCGGGAATTTAGGCTACGAGGGAAAGCGTTTAGACTTTTCTCTCAGTACATTGTGACGCACCAGGTGGCAAAATCAATGCTCCGATCCACTCAGGCAATCGCAGACGCGGATGCCAGAAGGTCGGTTGAACTATCTCGGTGATTGCTCCTTCAGACGTCGATTCAGTCGTTGGGTGACATCCGCACAAAGTAGAAGTTTTGTCCGATATGTGTGGCGTTACTAGCGGGGTGGATAGGCCTAGGCCAGTAAGTGACAGCCTAGAGGCAGTGATGGCCAGAGTAGACGAGTTAGCGGCGGAAAATGTGGCACTCAAGGCTCAGCTTAAGGAATATGAGTGAGGAAGTAAAAGGAATTAGTGAGGTAAAAAATGAGTGGACAAGGGTAGAGAGTGCCACGATGGTAGCCCTTGAAGAAATTGTGAAGGAGCAGAAGGAAGAGAGAGAAAAGGAAAAGAAAGAGTTTGAAAAAAATGTAGTGCAAGTTTTAAAGAAGAAAGAGAAGGTAGTGAGAGAGACAATAGATAGAGGTAAGTGTGTAGTAATCTTTGGAGATGTGGAAGAGCACCTGGCAGATATGAAGGTAAGAAAGGAAAGGGATGTTGTGAAAGTCAAGGGGATACTGGATTACTTAGACGAGGGTTATGGATGGGTAAAATAACTGGAGGAGGTGAGACGGTTAGGAATATATAAGAAGGGCGAGATGAGACCACTAAGAGTGGAACTAAAGTTTAGATCAACAGCAGAAGCAGTAGCCAATGTGAGCTGGAAATTAAATTCGACAGAGCTGAATCATATAAGGGTAAAAAAGGACCTAAGTGTAGAAGAACGAGAACAGTTAAGGGAACTCCAAGCTAAGGCTGATGAAGAGAATGGAAAGTTGTCTGAAGAGCAAAAGAAGAATTTTTTTTGGAGAATAAGGGAAGGGCAAGTAAGGAAGTGGTACATCAGGAGCCACCAAGAACCGAAAGTAAGAGGAGTGATAGGGAAAGAGACAGAGAGACAAGTACGAAGTCAAAGCAAGGAGACGGAGCGAGAGATAATGCAGGGAGCAGGGGACCGGAGAGAGAGCCAGGATGTGGTGGAGAGGGTGGAACAGAGGGAGAGAGAGGGGGGAGGAGAATAGAATTAGCGGGGGAGGTGGAACTGGGTCAGGGAAGGGATGGAGGAGTAGGTGAACCTGGTAGGAGGCAGAGAGGGAAGAGAAACAAGGAGGTGGATTCAAATATACTGTGCTACTACACTAATATAGATGGAATAAACAGTAAAAAGGTAGAGTTAGATAATATATTAAGAAAAGATCAACCACAGATAGTCTGTTTGACAGAGACAAAGCTGAACCAGGACTTTGACAGCAACATAGTGTTTAGTGAAGGATATAATATATGGAGATATGATAGAAAGGGTAAAAGGGGAGGTGGAGTGGCAGTATTAGTTAAGAACCCTATGACAGCAAAGCACGTGGAGTTAAATAATGACAAGGCAGAAATAATGGCAGTTGAACTCAATGATATAGAAGGAAAAAAGCTAGACATAGCAGTAGCTTACATGCCACCAAAGACCAGAGCATGGAGGGAGTTGGAGTTTGAGGAGATGGTAGAGGATATGATTCAGTCGTTGAGAAGATTGCTTTTAAGGAAGAATCGATTGATCTTGGTAGGAGATTTCAACTGTAGTGAGGTTGATTGGGAATCGGGAGATGCAGGGCCAAATCAGAGATCTTGGGGAAATCGGCTAGAGGAGTTGGTTACGGAAAATGTACTTGCACAACATGTGAAGGAAAATACAAGAATGAGGGGTAATAACGAACCTTCTAAACTCGATCTGATTTTTACAAAAGATCCTCACGAAATTAGTGATATAAACTATCTATGTCCTGTAGGTAAAAGTGATCACCTATTACTAAAATGGAAGTTGACCTCGAGTAATGCCAATAGATTAGACAATAGCTACATAAATGACAGATTAAATTATAGTAAAGCTGATTATGTATCCTTGAAAAGATATTTAGAGGGAGTAGATTGGGATCTTATTTTGAAGGAACGGGACGTACAAGGTAAATATAGTAGATTCCTCGAAATTTATAGAGTAGGAACCAATCTGTTTGTCCCAAGATATAAAACTGGAAATTT
Source organism: Paralithodes platypus (assembly GCA_032716605.1). Lineage (NCBI taxonomy): Eukaryota > Metazoa > Arthropoda > Malacostraca > Decapoda > Lithodidae > Paralithodes > Paralithodes platypus. The sequence continues at coordinate 75,549,786 of CM064487.1, forward strand.
TACTAAGCAGAAAGATTGGTTTAATTTGAAATGCAAGAGCTTTGGGTAGGCGTGATGCAGCTTGGGCTAGATTAAGAAGAAGGAACACTGAGAGTAATCGGAATAAATATAAACAGGAGAAGAATAGATATGTTAACATAATTAGGCAAGTTAAAATGAACTATGAGCAGAACATAGTAAATAAATGTGAAAGTGACCCTAGATTATTTTATAAATATATAAACAGTAAGTTGAAGGTAAAGAAACAAATGACTAAATTAAATTAAACAAACTCAAATTAAGAGTTGATGCTAGGACATATGAAAATGTATCGGACATGTGTGAGGTAATGAATAACAAATTGGGGTCAGTTTTTACTAGAGAGGAAGGTTTTGACGAACCACAGGCGGGAGTACTGGAGAGTGGTCTTAGTAAGATTGAAATAACTAGAGATGAGCTGTTATCTGCGATGAGAGGACTTGAAGTAAGGAAAGCTATGGGACCGGATGAAGTGTCTGCCTGGGTTTTAAAGGAGTGTGCAGAGCAATTAGTGGAGCCAGTGAGGGACATAATTCAAGCTTCCTTAGATAAAGGACAGGTTCCTGTTGAATGGAAAAGAGCTAATATCATTCCGATATACAAGAATGGAAATCCTGAGGACCCTCTAAACTATAGACCAGTTTCACTTACTAGTATTGTATGCAAGATTTGTGAAAAGCTAATTAGGAAGAGATGGATGAAAATGTTGGAGAGAAAGAAGATAATAACCCCAAAGCAATTTGGATTCAGAGAAGGGACATCTTGTGTTACCAGTTTGCTATGTTATTACAGTAGGGTGATAGATGTACTCCAAGAAAGAGGCGGATGGGTGGACTGCGTCTACTTAGACCTTTCCAAAGCATTCGATAAGGTACCACATAAGAGATTGTTATCTAAGCTTGAGACGCTAGGATGTGTCAGGGGGAGTTTGCTGAAATGGATGGAGAGCTATTTAACAGATAGGGAAATGAGGACCAACATTAGAGGAACTTACTCATCGTGGCGGAAAGTTGAGAGTGGTGTGCCGCAGGGATCTGTGTTGGCACCCCTCATGTTCCTTATGTACGTGAATGACCTGCCGATAGGCATAAACTCTTACATGTCAATGTTTGCAGATGACGTAAAAATTATGAGACAAATAACAAATAAAAGTAGTTGTGAGGAGCTGCAAGGGGATTTAGATAAAATATACGAATGGAGCACCAAGTGGAAAATGAAATTTAATATAAGTAAATGCCATGTGTTAAATATGGGAAGAAGTGTGAATAGACCAAATTGGGAGTACAGGATGGGAGATAATATAATTAGCAAGGCCGAAAAAGAAAAAGATTTAGGGTTGATGATACAAGATAATTTGTCGCCAGAGAAACATATTAACAAGCTCTTTAGCGGAATGTATGCAATGGCCGGGAATATGAAAGTTGCTCTGAACTACTTGGATGAGACCATGGTAGCGAAAATTATGAAGAGTATGATTAGACCAAGATTGGAGTATGCAGCAGTGGTGTGGTCCCTGCATCTAAAGAAGCATATTCACAAGTTAGAAAGAATCCAGAGAGCAGTCACTAGATTGGTTCCAAGTCTCAGAGAACTGCCATATGAAGGGAGGCTAGACAAATTAAATCTACCGAGTCTAAAAGAGAGGAGAGAGCGGGGAGACATGATAATGATGTACAAATGTACCCGGGGGCTGGAGAGGCTGGATAGGGAGGATATATTAATTATGGATACAGGAATAACTAGAGGCCACAGCTACAAAGTAAAAAGACCTACCTGCAAGAACGATATCAGGAAGTTTAGCTTCCCCTTTAGATGTATTGACAAATGGAATGGGCTGGAGGAGGAGGTGGTAGGGGCAAGGAACATCCAAATTTTCAAGAAAAAATTGGATAAAAAGTAGACTGAGAGACGGGACAACACGAGCTTAGCTCAACTCCTGTAAACTACAATTAGGTAAATACAGCCTTGCTTGAGGCGGTCCGGGCGAGACAAGATCTCAGAATGTCCTTGGTACAAAAACTTCCTGATCGAATTGCGAATCAGGTGGTCATGTCACCAGTGCTCACTCCCTCTTTAATGTCCCCTGATGTGTGGAGAACTGTGTTTAATATGGCTCAAGCCTTTAAACATAGTCCCGCCCCTTCTAAGAAACCTGCCTTTAACTTCCCCAAACCCAAGCCAGTCGCAAAAGCACAGCCGGGGGGATCTAAGCCCTTTCATCTACCTGCATCCTCCTCCCCCCAAGGTCAGTACAGGTATAGACAGGGTAAGTTTACAGGTCAGAAAGGACGAGGCTATAACAAACCAGGTCAGAGCTCGTCTTCTGCCAACGCCGGCCAGCCGGCTAAGCGTCCACCACCACCATCAAAAAACTAAAGTCTCTCTCACTCCCGGGGCCGGTTTCAAGGCGGGTGGATCCGAGGATAGTACAGCCGGCGAACCCTTGTCTGCTAACTGGGTCGTTCTGAACGTGTCACCAAGCATGGCCGTTAAACACTTGGACAAGGATGGTGGCACGCAAAGACATCACTTGGCAGTGGCTCCGGCGACCTCGTTTACGTCAGCCGACTACGGCGAATCTAGTTTCATTAGAGGTGGAGTCACTAGTCAAGGAAATGATAGCCAAGAATGTCATCATCCCGGTCCCTCAAAATTACCCAGTCTTCACATCCAAGCTATTTTTGGTACCCAAAAGGGACAGTGTTCAGATGAGACCCGTCGTAGACCTGTCGTATCTGAACCTTCACATTCACAACGAGTCATTCAGGATGTTAACTGTACACCAAATCAGGCTAACACTTCCGCCGGGAGGATGGATGTGTTCCTTAGACCTGACAGACGCTTATTGGCACGTCTCGGTAAACAAAAGATTTCAAAGATTTCTGGCCTTACGGATCAGGCATCAAACTTATGTTTTTCAGAAGATGCCATTCGGGTTAAACCTGGCACCTCGCTTATTCACAAAATTAGTCCGGCAAGCCCTGATGCCATTGTTAAAACAAGGGATCAGGATTTTGTGGTACCTAGACGACTGGCTAGTGGTGGCAGAGACGGAGCAAGTATGCATAAATCATGTCAACATAACATTAAAACATGTCAAAACTCTAGGGTTCAAGGTAAATCTGGTAAAGTCAAACCTTGTTCCCTCACGAGTAGTTCAGTGGATAGGGCTGGTTTGGGACACAGCTGCTCTTACTCTGAGTCAGAGTGTGGACAATCGAAACAGATTTCGCAGGAAACTGTTCCTGTTCCTTCACAGTCTGACTACGACACGGAGAATCTGGGAGTCTCTGGTCGGCTCTCTCAACTGGATCCAACTAACTGTAATGTTGGGCCGGTTGAAAGTAAAGCATTTAATATTGGAGGGCAACAAATATTTTCCACTATTACCGGCGGAAAAATGATGGCCCATACCAAAATTAATCCACAACTTACTAGCGGTCTGGGCGAAGAGGGAAATGTTGCACTCAGTAATGTCATGGACCTCTCCTCCGCCGACGGTATGGGTAGACACGGATGCGTCAGGAACGATAGGGTGGGGTTTTCAGTCAAACCGAGGGCACCAGGGTCAAGGGCTTTGGTCCCATTTAGAAATCTCCCACATCAATGTCAAAGAATTACTAGTCCCCTTATATTTCCTTCAGGCTCACGGCTCTACTTTACGGGGCAAGTCGGTGGCCTTCAGAATGGACAATCTGAATGCGGTTCACTGTATTCAGAAACAAGGGTCAACGAGATCTCGGAAGTTGCTAATCGTGTCAGAAGAGATTTTTATTCTAGCCAACAGGCTGGACATTCATCTTCACGCATCCTATCTCCCAGGCGTAGCAAACGTCTGGGCAGACGCTCTGTCTCGGAGACAAAGCACAACAGTAGAATGGGCGCTCAAGCAACCCATTTTCAACCAAATGATTGCAGAGCTTTACCATCCACAAGTGGATCTGTTCGCGTCCGAGGAGACTCACAAACTCCCAATGTACCTCACCTGCCGGACGATAACGCCGGCATGGGGGCCAGACGCCCTGGTGACAGACTGGAACAGGTGGAGTTCCATCTATCTGTTTCCGCCGCCAGACGCGTCTCTAATGTGCCATGTAGTAAACAAACTACGAGATTATCGGGGCTTAGTCTCGATAATCGCGCCCCTGTGGCCGGCGCAGTTGTGGTACCAGCAATTGAAAACGTGGTGCCCGCACCCGGTGTCGCTCCCGGTCGGGTTTTTCCACTTAGACACGATTGGCAACCTAGCGACCTCGCTGACTTTTGCATTATGGACATTCAGGAGGCCAAGTGGCTAGCACCATATGGTAGAGACGTGACCAATAAATTCATGAATCAATATACTCAGTCTACAAAACAACAGTATCAGTCACATTGGCAAGCCTTTACTTCTTGGATCCTTAGGACAGAACAAACTGTGCCCTCAGTGGCTTTAGTTTTTAATTATTTAAATTATCTGTTCGAACAGAAACGTTTATCTGTGGTAACGTTAAAAAATCACTTAACAGCGATTAGGATGCCATTTTGGGACCTTACCGGTCTCACCATACCAGTCGCGGAGGAAACAGGTTTTATGAGGGCATGTTTTAAACTCCGTCCACCTCCCCGTCAGCTCATGCCTACTTGGTCTCTGGACAAAGCATTGTCGTTACTTCATTCCCGTCTGTACCAAAATACTGCAGATTTTACATTACTATTAAAAAAGGCAGTATTCCTTTTGGCTTTGGCCACCGGGAACAGAGTGTCTGAGCTGGCGGCGATGAGCAACACACCTAATTGCCTCAGGTTTGGTAGGCTTAATGAGTGTATTCACATTGCACCTTCCCCGGGGTTCATAGCCAAGAATGAGCACAGTGAACACGTGTTTTCAGAGTTCACAGTGCCGGCGTTGAAAAGGGGAAAGGTGCACCATAATTTATGTCCAGTGCAGGCTCTAACCAAATATTTGAGAGTAGCTCCTCTAAACCCCCAGGGTGCTTTATGGGTAGCAAGTACGGGTAAGCGCTTGCTGAAACGTAGATTGGCTTCTCTTTTGGTCGAAGTCATTAAAGAGAGTAATCCCGGCGTTGTGGGTAGGGCCCACGATTTACGCAAATGGGCAGCCTCTTTGCGTTTCCTTAAGAATTTTTCTGTGGAAGATATTACGTCCACACATTTGTGGGCCTCTAATCATACGTTTTTGACTCGATACCTGTCAGTAGCTCTAGACAAACCTTCCTTGCCATGTATAGCTTTAAGGCAAAGGGTCTAGGTGGCCCTTAAATAACTTTTTGTTTAATTTCAAGGAAAAGGGTGGGGGGGGGGGTGCAGTCAGTGTAACATAGGACACCCTAGACCCCGCCGGAGTATAAGAGCTGTGATACTAGTTATGGGTATTGTGATATGAAAAAAATTCTCTGTACTATTCAGTGCAGGAAATTGTGCTAGTACAATGATAGTACAAACAACAGTGTTGTTGTAAGTAGTTTTAGCTGTGAAGCAATTAATTTTAAGTATTGGTTATATTTTGCGAGATATATCCACTACTATTATGGGGTTATATGTGCACATATAAATTTATACGTTTCATTTTTCACCACTTATGTTGAGTGGGGTGCCTTTTTAACTTACAGATCTGTTCGCAGAGTCTCAAGAGTTAACCCTTTTTATCAAGCAGGCTTCTTTGAAGCACGCACCTGCTTGAAATCCCTTTTGTATATATCTATCTATCTATCTATTGCCTGACGCCGTGATCCCCGAAGGGGTGGCCACGAACGAACCGCCCCCATGCACCTCTGTCCCCAGTCAGTCGACGCCCCTCCCGCCAACCAGCACCGCCTTCGTTCATGTACTTCCTCACTCCATCCTTCCACCTCATATTCGGTCTACCTCTCCCCCTCTGTCCCTCCACCTCGCTCTCGTACACCCTCTTAGTCATTCTCTCGCTTTCCATACGTTCCATATGGCCGAACCATCTCAAGTTGTTCCTTTTCACACTTTCCAGCACATCTACCTCCACACCACACCTCCTTCTTACTTCCTCATTAGTCTGTCTATCCCTCCATGTAACTCCGCACGCACTCCTTAAGTAATTCATTTCCACTGCTCTCACTCTTGGTCCGAGTCTCTCAACCAACGTCCATGCTTCGCTTCCGTAAGTCAGTGTCGGGATTACCACACGGTCATGCAAGGACTTCTTCACTTCCATACTGACCACCCTATTTCTTGTTACTGCTTTTAGCGTTCCTACAACCCTCTTCCCCTGTTGTACCCTCTCCCGCACCTCTTCATCCATAGTCCCATCTTTACTCAACACACTGCCCAGATACTTAAAAGAGTTGACGATCTCCATAGCCTGACCGTTCAGCTTCACCTCACACTCTGTGACTTCACCCCTTTCGAAGACCATAACCTTGCTCTTCCCCGTATTTACCTTCAAATTCCGTTTTTTGCACACTGTTCCAAACTCATTTACCAGACCCTGCAACTCCCATTCATTATCACTCATCAGAACTGTATCATCCGCAAACAGCAGTATAGGTAGCTTCCACTCAATTCCCTCCCTTTTCAGCGATACACCAACATCCACTGCTCTTGATAGTATTTCTTTCATAACTCCATCCATATATACAGTAAACAACCACGGGGACATCACACACCCCTGTTTCAAACCAACATTCAGGTCAAAGAACTCGCTCTGCTCACTCTCCACACGTACTGCCGCCTTTGCACCCTCATACATGCTCTTCACTGCTTTCAGCAACTTGCCCTCTACTCCGTATATTCTAAGTACTTTCCACAAACCTTCCCTATCCACTCTGTCATAGGCCTTCTCCAAGTCCATAAAGGCAACATACACCTTTTGTTTCTTCTCCAGATACTTCTCCACAACACAATTCAGGGTAAAAATCTGATCTACACATCCTCTTCCCTTCCTAAAACCTCCCTGCTCGTCGCCTATCCATTTCTCCGTTCTCACTCTCACTCTCTCAATCACTACCCTACTGTATATCTTCCCTACTACGCTTAGAAGACATATTCCTCGGTGGTTACCACACACTCCTCTTTCCCCTTTGCCCTTATATAGGGGGACTATTATGCCAGTCTTCCAGTCATCGGGTGCACTCCCCTTCTCCCATGCTAGTTTGCACATTTTCCATACCCATTCTATCACTATCTCACCACCATACCTCAACATTTCCCCACACACTCCATCTGTTCCTGGTGCTTCCCCCAACTTCACTCTTTTCATGGCTTCCCACACTTCTGACCTCCTGATCCCCACCTCCTCCTCCACTACTTCTCTTCTTCTCCCTCCCATACCATATCCAGCTATGTTTGCTGGCTCTTCATTCCTTTCATTTAGCAACTCACTGAAGTACTCCCTCCATCTTTCGACTCTCTCTTGCTTCTCGGCTAGCATTCTCCCATTCTTATCTTTCACACCCTTACTGTTTCCCTTGCTACCTTCCCTAACTTTCTTGACTTCTTTCCAGAACAGTTTCTTACTCTCCCTCCATTTTACACTCAGATTCCTTCCAAATTCCTCATCTACTCTTCTCTTACTTTCCTTCACTACTCTCTTCACCACCCTCTTACTCTCCACGTACCTCGCTCGTTTCTGTCTCTCGGAATCTTCATTCCCTCTACTACCCAACCACTCTCTATATGCTTTCTTCTTTTCTTCCACAGCTATTCTTACCTCTTCTGTCCACCATGCTGTACCTTTCACTCCCCTCCCTCTTCTCCTCACTCCACACACCTCCTCACATGCTGCACAGATCTCATCCTTAAACACCTTGCTCATCTCCTCCACTTCCTCCATAACTTCCAGGTCGAATATATGTATCCAGGTTTGTATATATGTGCTGCGCCAATAAATATATATTTTTTCAAAGTAAGAATACTATGTGGTTGTTTGATTATCTGCTTTTATTAGAGTTATGATATGATTACGAATGTCCCCCTCCAGTCTTAGATATCAGGCATGTTCGTCAATGATGGAGGGGCCACTAATAAATTATAGGTTTGACTCCTGTAAGATCAAGAAAACCTAATATTTAGTAGTGGCCCCGTAATCATTGACGACTGGGGCCCTCCCGACCATCCCCTTCCCATTCGTCAATGTATTAAGGATTTTGGTTTACTTGATATGTCAGTGAAGGAAGAATGACGCCTGAGTCAGCGTCTGGTCAAAGATCCACACAAGTACATCCACGATATTATGGAAAGCTTATTGAATAGTTATTCTTATTTTCTTTTTGTTTTTATTTTTTACGAAGTTTTTTCGTAGTGAGAACCCAATTCATAATGACTGAAGCCATGAGTGAGGTCGCGTGCGCTCATGATGAAGGCTCCTCAATTTTTTATGCTCTGCGCGGTAGATTCAAACTACGGCGGATGAGTGTTTGAAGAGGATGCCTTATGTAATAGGCATGTTCGTCAATGATTACGGGGCCACTACTAAATATTAGGTTTTCTTTATCTCCTTATATAGGAGTCAAACCTATAATTTGTACAAACTAACCTAGCCTAACCCAACCTGCCAAGCTTTTAACCTAGCCTAGCCTATAGGCAGCCAATCTGTTTTTATTACTAACTCTTGTAGATATTGTATTTAGTATCCTACTGTAGCTATATATATCTGTAATTTTAGTTGTTGCTTGCACTATCTTGTAGTAACCTTTGACTGATACATTTTTTTATCTAAAAAGAGTAGGCTACCAGTACTGCTTTCCTAGGCTACAGCGACACCAGGGCCATCTGTTGACACAGTATATTAACCCCTTGTGTGCAGTCACACTTTATTTTTATATAATCTCTATTTGGTGAATTGTATATTTAGTTACATATTCTGTTATATATATATTTGTTTAAGGTTAGGTTATCACACCTGGTAGCCTATTTCTGTGTATTTCAATTTTATTATTTTCGGTTAGGCTATTCAACGCTGGTAGCCTATTGTTGTGTATTTCAATTTTTAAAAAAAATTTTGGTTAGGCTATCGCCCCTGGAAGCCTAATTCTGCGTATCTCAACATTTTTGTTTTCGGTTAGGCTATCACCCCTGATAACCTATTTCTGCGTATTTCAACATATTTGTTTACGGTTGAAGTGATTGAAGTGTTTTTAAAGTGAGTGAAGTGTTTTAAAGTGAGTTAAGTGTTTTAATTAAAGTGAGTGGTTTTTTTTTTAAGTGAGTGAAGTGATCTGAAGAAAGTGACTGTCACCATGCCTCGCGCTTGTACGAACTGCGCCGGTAGGTTTGGTGAGTCCATGTTTGCTACTGTCGATCTTCAAGTCTGCCGGCTCTGCCAGCAACGAGAGAATTTTAGTGAAATTAGATGAAGCCTACAACAAGATCAACGTCCTCACCATGAAGCTGGAATCACTCCAAGAGTTTGTAACACTCAACGTTGGACTACCACAAACTTCAATTGTCACCGCAACTCCAGCAGCCACCAACGCCCCAACGTCAACTGCCAACAATTCAACGCCTCCAGTAGCCACTTCAGCTGATGGTTCCGATACTCAAGAAACAAATAGTGACTCTCTTCCCCCTCAAGACAACTTCCGTGTCGTGAGGAACAACGTTTGCCCCAAGACCAGGAAACCCATACCGATTACCGAGTGTCAAAACCGTTTCCAGATACTGTACTCACAGACTCAGATGACGAAGAGGAAATAGAAGAAGTCCAGCTCGTGGGAGACTCGATGATACGTGGTCAGCTCACAGAGTTTTGCGCCAGGGCACCTAAGACCAGGAAGCGTTTTTGTATCCCTGGTGGTGGTGTGGATGACGTAGTTGCTGCAGTTGACGAAGTATCAAAGCTAATACAATGTACGTCATCCACGTTGGATCCAACGATGTACAGCGAACCCGGTCGGAAGATTTGCTTTTAACCCTCCTGGCCCGGGCAGGCTCTCAAAATGACAGTGTGGGCTAACCGGGCGATCTGGCCGAAAAACGCCTAGGCTACTGTATTTTTGTTTAGTTTAACTGCTAGAAATTTCCCACTCATCTATAAATGTAGTGCAGTTTCCAATCTGTAGACTGGCGTTGAGTAGAGCTCTCTATGTCAACTGGTTCAGTTGTGATGACGATTTCAGTGAAGAGCACTTGCAGGCGATGTTAGCAATATGACGATCTTTTCACTACTGAAACAACGACATACAGACGTACAATAACAAACGAGTCTTCTCCTTCTTGTTTTCGGAGGTGCGGTGACGTAACGATCGGCTTTGTTTACATGCGTCGGACGCACGGCGTTCAGACCAAGCTGAATAGGCTTTCAAGCTTACAGATTTTAAAATGACACCCGGGCTCCTGCCCTTAGTTTGTGTTGTCATTTTAAAATGACAACCGGGCCAGGAGGGTTAAAGTACAGTAAACCCTCGCCATCTCGGACCTCTAGAAGTCGGAAACCTGTACTAGTCGGACTGGCTACGGCCTCTCGGACATGCACTTCCGTATTTCGGACATTTCCGTCATCGTTCCGACAGTCTCTGACGTTGTCGGACTTTATATAAGTATTCGAAAAATGTCCGATATTATATTTTTCAATTCCATTGCATTAGAAATGATTCAAAGATTACAAGAAGTCCAAATAAGACATAGTTATGTTAATGTATAAGGGAGTTACGTAGATGCATTAGAGAGATAGATAGATAGAAAGAGAGTTACAGAGGGGGAGTGAGCGATAAACACGAACTATTATGAGACGGACTTAATTGGTTCTGAAAAGACAAGATAGATAGAAAGAGTTGCAGAAGGGGAAGTGAGCGATAAACACGAACTATTATGAGACGGACTTAATTGGTTCTGAAAAGACAAGATAGATAGAAAGAGAGTTGCAGAACGGGAAGTGAACGATAAACACGAACTATTATGAGACGGACTTAATTGGTTCTGAAAAGACAAAGGAGACTTTTATATTGACTCTTTTTCATGTTATTATTTGTGTGCTAGAAGGATAATATTGTTTTCAATTCCATTGCATTAGAAATGATTCAAAGATTACAAAAAGTCCAAATAAGACATAGTTATGTTAATGTATAAGGGAGTTATGTAGATGCATTAGAGAGATAGATAGATAGAAAGAGAGAGTTACAGAGGGGGAGTGAGCGATAAACACGAACTATTATGAGACGGACTTAATTGGTTCTGAAAAGACAAGATAGATAGAAAGAGTTGCAGAAGGGGAAGTGAGTGATAAACACAAACTATTATGAGACAGACTTAATTAGTTCTGAAAAGACAAAGGAGACATTTTTATTGACTCTTTTTCATGTTATTATTTGTGTGCTAGAAGGATAATATTGTTTTCAATTCCATCCCATTAGAAATTATTTATAGATTACAAAAAGTCCAAATAAGACATAGTTATGTTAATGTATAAGGGAGTTAGTTAGATGCATTAGAGAGATAAATAGATAGAGAGAGTGGCTAGGGGCGAGCGAGCGAGCGAGCGAGCGATAAAATACTAACATATACGAGACGGACTTATGTTTCTGAAAGACAAAGGAGACATTTCTATTTACTCTCTTTTTCATTTTATTATTTGTGTGTTAGAAGGGTAATATTGTTTTCAATTCCATCGTATTAGAGTTGATTCATAGATTAAAAAAAGACCAAATAAGACATAGTTATATATATGTATAAAGGAGATAGATGCATTAAATAGATAGATGATAAAAAAAAAAAAAAAAAAAAAAAAAATCTCAATTTCTCTGGTGACGCGGACTTTCCTCTTCTAATTCGGAATTTTCCCTCTCTTAAGTCGGACATAAGTCGGACTTCAGACATCTCGGATTTTCGGTCATCTCGGACTGGGTCTCCCCCCAATTAGTCCGAGATAGCGAGGGTTTACTGTACCAGCAGCTGATCAAGTCGTTTAAGGAGAAGTCATCAAGGATCATCGTCTCAGGAATCATCCCCCGGCTCGGTGTAGAGAGCCGATTTTACAAAATAGCCACCAGCACAAATCGTTGTCTAGCAAACCTCTGCAGGAAGGTGAACGTGGGATTCGTCGACACCTGGGACAATTTCTACTACGATGACTATTTGTTTTTGGACGATGGAGTTCATCTGAACCAGGTGGGAGCAGCATGTTTTGGGCGTCTTCTCAACGATGCGGTGAAGGATTTTCGGAGAAGAAATCGACTCAGTACAGGACAACCAGGAAGGAGGACCGAAGACAGCTAGGACGGCAACCTGCAAAGGAATTAAATGCTAATCCGTCAAGAACCGCGAATTTGGATAAGCTCCACCAACAGGACCCAAATTCAAAACCGCCAGGGATAACGACCGAGGCCCGAGGACAGCCATGAATGTAAATGTAGATCCGACCAGAACCAAAAATTTGATTAAAGAACATTCTGTGAGTTCTAAAACCGCAACTTTAAAGGTTTTCTATGCAAACGCTCGTAGCACACGCAATAAATTTTCAGATTTAGAGGAACTAGTGTTTACAGAAAATTATGATGTGATTGGCAGGGTGTCAAACCAGAGCAATTTTGTTTGAGACTTGAATAAATATAAGAAGAAATACAAGAAAATTCATGTGAAATAGCATTGTTTTGGCTATTTCATCACTGCCAAATACATAATTTGAACTATAAACCACAATGTTATCTTTGCATAGACAATAATAAAGACTAAAAAGAAACTATTTGGCTTTCATTTGACACCCTGGTGATTGGCATAACAGAATCTTGGCTCAATACAGAAGATAGAGACTTTTTAGCAGAGTATTCACTTCCCGGTTATGTAATGTTTGAGAAAAGCCGAATAAATAAAAATGGAGGTGGTGTTTTATTTTATATCAAAGAAAGTCTTAACCCGACCCTCTTGTCAAAACCTCAAATTGTGAACGTCGACACATCTGTGCTAATAAAGAATAATAAAGGTACAAAAATAATACTTGCATTAGTATACAGACCTCCAGCTCAATCAGTGCAAACTGACCGAGAAATTTATGAACAAATTGCAGATGTAAGTAACTCACAAGATGCCGTATTTTTTGGCAACTTTAATTTACCTGTGACCAAGTGGGGCGATACTCTTACTTCACATTCCGGACATGACTTGTATGCGAACTTGCAAGAGAGTTCACTCTATCAATTTGTTCGATCGCCGACCCGTGGTAATAACGTTCTTGACCTTGTACTTGCAACAAAAGAAGAATTAATAGAGAATTTGAATGTTGGTGATGAATTCAGTAACAGCGACCATCGTACAATAACTTTCACTTTAAAGTTTACTAGTAACGAACCAAATAGTAGCATCGAAAAAGTCCCTAATTTCAAGAAAGCAAACTTGCATAAACTTAGAGCTATGTTAAAAGAAACTGACTGGAGCTTTTTAATTAACAATAACGACATAAATACATCTTGGGAATTATTCGAAACCACTTACCTAAAAGCAGTGCAGGACTGCATACCATCGAAAATACGGCGTACAGGCCATAATAATAAGCCCAAATGGTGGAATAAAGATATTTCAAACTGTCTGCTTGCTAAAAAGTTTGCTAATGATAGATTAAAATCCTTACAAAATGACGAAGAACGGGTGAAATTTGTAGAGCTACGACGCAAAGGCAAAAAGTTAATTAAGCAAAGTAAAAAGACCCTGGAGTTACATGTTGCGAATCAAAGTAAAACAAACCCGAAAGAATTCTATAGTTATATCAGAAAGAAAAAAGTAGTTACTTCAACTGTTGGACCGTTAGTCGATGAAAATGGAGAATACAGTAAAGACGAAGTACAAATGAGTAATGCCCTCAATACCTTCTTTGCATCAGTTTTTACAACGGAAGACCTCAGTGATATCCCTACACCATCGCCGATTCAGATTGATAATTCAGATGTTCTAAGCAATATCACCGTTACAGAGAGAGGAGTATTGAATTGTTTAGATAAACACAAGGTAAATAAAACACCTGGACCTGATACAATCTCACCTAGAGTCCTAAAGGAAGCTAAGGATGAGCTCTCTAAACCACTGACATTGCTATTCAATAAATCCTTGCAGTCTGGAACTATGCCTGATCAGTGGAAGCTAGCCAACGTAACACCGATATTCAAAAAAGGCAGCAAATCCCTACCCAGTAACTATCGTCCAATTAGCTTAACCTCAGTTGTATGTAAAATGCTAGAAACTCATAAGAGACAGACTCGTAAATCACTTAGAGGAAAATAACATACTTAAATATACTCAACACGGCTTTCGTAAAAAACGTTCCTGTTTAACAAACCTCTTAGACTTCTTCCACGATATGCTCAACCTCTACGATGAGAGTAAAGCTGTAGATATTATATACCTTGATTTTCAAAAGGCCTTTGACAAAGTTCCCCACAAACGTTTACTGCTAAAACTAAAAGCGCATGGAATACAAGATGGTTTGTTGAAATGGATAGAAAATTGGCTCAGCGACAGAAAGCAAAGAGTAGTCATAAACGGTAAGGCATCTAAATGGACCAATGTAAGTAGCGGGGTACCCCAGGGATCGGTACTAGGACCAATTCTCTTTCTAATTTACATCAACGACATAGATGAGGGTCTCACCTGTACAATCTCAAAATTTGCTGACGATACAAAAATTGCAAATAGCGTACTCTCAAAAGAACAAGTTGACGATATGCAACACAATCTAGATAAGTTGTCATGTTTGGCCCAAATTTGGCAAATGAGTTTCAATGCGGATAAATGTAAAGTACCCGGTACTACATATCGGATACCAAAATGAGAAAGCAAACTATTTGATGAATGGCACTCAGCTTAAGAATGTAAACAGAGAAACCGATCTGGGAGTAACAATATTGAGTAGGCCCTAACCTAAAACCTAGTCAACAATGTTCAGAAGTTGTTAAGAAGCCAAACAAAATAATTGGCTTTATAGGCAGGTCATTTGAGCATAAATCCAAAGACGTTATCCTAACCCTTTACAATTGCTTAGTCCGCCCTCTTCTGGAATACTGCGTTCAATCCTGGTGCCCTTATTACCAAAAAGATATAGACAAGCTAGAACGAGTTCAACGTTGAGTTACCAAAATGATACCTAGCCTAAAGAACAAACCATACGAGGAGCGTCTTAGAGAATTAAATCTATTTCCTTTAACCCAGCGCAGATTAAGAGGCGACTTAATTCAAGTGTTCAAAATCATCAAAGGCATCGACAATATGAACTGTAGTAAGTACAGTACTTCACTATCGACCAATCTAATTACACGCGGGGAAACGGGTGCAAAATTATTGGTAAATCTTTTAACTCACACGAAGCTAAAAATGTCTTCTTCAATCGAGTTGTCAACTTATGGAATGGGCTTCCCCGAGATGTTATAGACTGCAGCACCGTTGATTCATTCAAACTTCGCCTAGACAAATATCTCGCATCAAACCCGCGACTGACTGCGTTTGTAAATGAATAATTTTATTTTATCCTCCCCTCAGTTACTAACCCATCTGTCCCCTACTAACTTCCTAATCCTGCCACGGACATTAGTTCCAGGGCAGTAGTTCCCTTTCCAATGTTCCCTTACCCACTCTAAGCCACTGTTTGGACACTTGATCCTCAGTGTTTTGGAGGACAAGCAGCCTAGAAGGGTCACTAGACCTGTTGTTGCTTGATTTCCTTTGTACTCTCTCTCTCTCTCAGAAAATTGGCAGATGTAATGTAAATATAATGTAAATGTAATGTAAGCAAATGTTAGATACTGTACTACAAATATGCTACCAAAAACAATGAATGCGAATATCACATGAAGGATGAAACGGTAGAGAGCGTATCACAGATATAAGACTAAGAAGTGCTTATACACGGAAATCTAAAATCCACAAGCCAGTGCACCGCAGCAGCTAGCAGAGCAAACAGAGCTCTAGGATTCATTAGAAGAAATTTTCATTGTCATAGTAAAGACATAGTTCTACCATTATACAAAAGTATTGTGAGGCCGTATCTGGAGTATGCTGTGCAGTTTTGGTTTCCCTACTTAATAACAAACATATAAAAACTCGAAGCCGTTCAGTGCAACAAGTTTGATCCCACCCCTTAAAAATAAACAACACAATGAGAGATTAACCCTTAAAGAGCGGCGCGCAACATAAGTAGAGTTAAAGAAACTGGCAAAAAACGGGTGAAAAAAGGGTGAAAATCTAGTGAAAATGGGTGAAACAGTAATGAACCATACGTCCGACATCTGTGGCCTCCCGGCCCACACTAACTCCAGTTCCCCCACCGCACGGGAGGATGACAGTGTGACCAATAGTTCGCTAAAAGTGAACAATGTAGCAAAATCCGCTAAACTTCCATCTTTGAGGTAACACTGTCAGGGCTCCACGAGTGCTACGTAGCTGTATGTGGTGTCATTGTGTAGCGATTTCCCCCTAGTTTTCGGCACAATACAGTTCCTTTCATGCTGATGGTTGATATAGCAGTCAGAATGGCCTGAAAAGGCCCAAAACGGCCACAGACCCCCCGCTAGACAAGGGTTAAGGGAACTTGATCTCTTTTTGTATATAAAGGAGAATAAGTGGACAGCTTATAAGAGATTTTGAAAGGATTTAGTAACGAAAGTTCCAATAATCTACTTATGATAGCCAATGACAGTTCCATAAGAGGAAACAAATTAAAGCTACTAGGCAGGAAAGTAAACCTAGACACAACTAAAGATGTCTTCACCCAAATTATAATTGGTGAGTGGAATGAGCTCCCTAATGCAGTTATAGACAGTGGCTTAAAATACAGGTTAGACTCATACCACAGAGAGGTTGGTCTGGAGTAGGAAACGATTAATGATAAGAGAACCTGGCAGAAATGAACACTGTTTTAAATTGAAGAGAGCAGAAACAAAAAGAGTTGAAGGTATGCATAACATATCCGTTCCATTTCTAGCGATATCAAAGCCCTGCAAGGTTATTCACTTCTGTTTTAATGTGCGGCAAATTGCCGGTGGGAGTGGAGGAGAGAGAGAGAGAGAGAGACAGGGGGGGGGGGGGGGGAGAGAGAGAGAGAGAGAGAGAGAGAGAGAGAGAGAGAGAGAGAACCTTCATATTTGCTATCCTTTCCTTGACTTCCTCTTACTCTTAGGGTTGCTATATCTACTAAGATTAATTCCTGGCCACCTCGCAGGGATCGTAAGATCTGTGTGGCCAGTGTATCTATGCAAATATATATAAATCTCTCTCTCTTTCTCTTAGTATGACTAATATTATTCAAAAATATGTCACGACACTGACGTATTCTAAACGAGGTCAGAAAATGGTAGTTTACATATCAGGTAACATAGCCCTATTGTGTTTCGCCTTCCACTTTTACTAATCTCTATGATAATAGTAGAGGTCCTGATGTGGCGGCGTCTACGCCGTGGGACTACCTCCCGGAGCTGCCAACCGCGGATGGCTGCCGACCCTCCACGGCCGGAGACAAGATCAAGTACCAGTGGAGGACAACCGGATGCCGGCCGCGGGGAGCAGTTTCGGGAGCCAAACCGTCACAACCATCCCCTGCCCCCTCCCTGGGGGCACGGGTCCTTGGAGCGGCTTCGGTCGCGCCGGGAATTTCCACACCTCTCACACCACACACACACATCACACAGTTTGTCCTACACCGAGAAATGACTCTCCGGCTGTCATCTCTCGAAGACTTCTTCTAGCCGGAGACATTGAGACCAACCCAGGACCAACCTACACATACATATGTCCAACTTGCTCAAAACCCATCACTTCGAGTCGCCACACTAAGGGTCCAGTTCTCTGCAATTCATGCAGGAACTGGACCCACTTCACCTGCACAACACTTGCCTCCAAGAAACACTACACGAACACCTGGACCTGTTCCTCATGCCCCTCCCTCTCCCAGTCAAATCCCTCACCTAAAACCCGTCCACCTCTCCTCCCAAACCCACCTAACCTTTCCATATCATCCACTCCCCCCTCTAAAACCGGTCCACCTCTCCTCCCTAACCCACCTAACCTTCCCATACCATCCACATCCTCAATTCAACACACCACACCACACCCCATCCTAATCCATTCCCCCCGATCTCCTGCACCCCTATCCCCACCCCCACCTCACCCATCCCAACCCCCACCCCCTCCCTCACCCCCACCCCCACCCCCTCCCTCACCCCACCCCATCCTCGTGCAACAGCACCCAACATACATCGTGCACATAACATTAACATTCTCCAATTGAACATAGATGGCATCAACACAAAGAAACACAAACTCTCACACTTCATCAAACAACATAACATACACATTGCCATCTTACAAGAAACAAAACTCCGAACAACACAAAAAAACCATACATTTCATGATTTCACCACCATCAGACAAGACCGGGTGGACTCATCACCCTGGTACACAAAGAAATATTATACATAGTTACCAGTATACAAACCTCCCCTCAAGACGGTGGACTCATCACCCTGGTACACAAAGAAATATTATACATAGTTACCAGTATACAAACCTCCCCAAACATCCCCTACAGTACCAAATGAATACAGACCACACTTACAACACATCACAAACACCCCACACATCATCCTGGGTGGTGACTTCAACGCCAAGACGTCGGCCTGGTTTGTCGACAACCCCGACACAGACAGAGGGCTGGTACTACAAAACCAAACTGATAACCTCATCATCCTTAACGACATGCATCAACATACCCATATTCCTCACCAAGCCCTCTATAACCCATCATCTCCAGACATCACCTTTTGCTCCCCAGAACTCGCCCCCACAACATCCTGGAGGGTGGTCAGAACCTTAGGCTCTGACCACCTCCCGATCATTATCACCACCAAAACCAGACTCACTCCAGCTAGGCACAAACACACATACACCAATTATAAAAGAGCTAACTGGGAAGCATTCACAAATGAGACAGAACAACACTTCACAACTCTAAACAGTACACCCATCACTAACATCAACAATGCTGTACACATACTCAATAAAACTATCCAAAATGCTGACAAGAAACACATTCCAAGAGGTAACAGAAAAAGACACAACCCCAACTTCACACCAGAAATTCAAAACCTCATCAGACAACGCGACATACTGAAACACTCCCCAGCACCCCACACACAAGACATCACACAACAAATCCAAGCACTCAACACCCATACTAACAACAAAATACAAGAACAACAAAAACTAAATTGGAATAACTTCCTACAAACACTTGATCACAAAACAAACCCCAAAAAAATCTACAAAACACTAAACAGCATCACACTTTCCAACAGCAACACAACACAATTACATGCTGCAATCACAACAATAGACTCTACTCCTTCATGTAAACAACAAGCAAACACTCTCATCAATCACTTCTCACATGTCAGCCACCTAAAACCTCACAAAGACGACCGACGTGTCATCCGACGTAAGAGACAATTCCCCACAGACCCTGACTATACACCCTTCACCAATCACCAGACAAAGCATATCATCAACAATCTCAAGCACTCACCCGCTTGTGGCCTAGACAACATAAGCAACATACACCTCAGACACCTGGGACCACAAGGCATACAAGCACTCACTAACATATCAAACTACAGTTATTCACACAACACAATACCAGACATTTGGAAGCATGGTATCATCACCACATTCCCCAAACCCAACAAAGACCCCACGCTACCCTCCTCGCACCGCCCCATCACACTCCTTTGCACCCCCTCCAAAGTCATGGAACGCATAGTATTACAACTAATTACACCCGACCTACCCCTAGCTCCAACACAACATGGCTTTAGGCCACTGCACTCCACAAAAACTCTTCTCACAGACCTTACACACAGAGCTTTTGACGGCATCAACTCAGCTAGACCACCACACAGATCACTATTAGCCACACTCGACATTAGTAAAGCCTTCGATGCCATCCCCCGCCACAACCTAACAAACAAAATCTACAACACAAACATGCACAACAACACAAAAAGGTGGTTGGCCAACTTCCTAGCAGGCAGATGTGCACACGTATCTTTTGCCGGTCAGTCATCTAG
Source organism: Paralithodes platypus (assembly GCA_032716605.1). NCBI lineage: Eukaryota > Metazoa > Arthropoda > Malacostraca > Decapoda > Lithodidae > Paralithodes > Paralithodes platypus. The sequence goes on from CM064487.1 coordinate 75,569,810, forward strand.
AATCAGAAACTTTCCAAACGGAGTCCCACAAGGATCCGTCCTATCCCCCGCACTCTTCAATCTGTACATGCACGATATAACTACACCCAATACGCCCCAAATAAACTTAGCCTCCTATGCAGATGACATAACACTCACATGCACACACCATGACCCAAAAAGAGCAACAGATCTCCTTCAACCCTATCTCAACACACTACATGGCTGGTGCACTACAAACAGACTTAATCTAGCCCCAGCCAAATCCACCGCAACCCTGCTCACAAGCTGGACAGGAGAACACGAATACATCCCTCAACTCACCATAAACAACACACCCCTAACACATACACACACACCCAAAATCCTAGGAGTAACATATGATACTCATATGACATTCAAACAGCACACCACAAACATTAAAAAGAAACTGACACCCAGACTTAACGCCCTTAGGTCACTTGCTCACACACAATTTGGACACAACAAAGAAACCACCACCACAGTATATAAACAATACATAAGATCAGTGATGAAATATGCAAGCCCAGCCTGGGCTTCTAACCTAGCTGAAACACATCATAAGACCTTACAGACTATTCAAAACAAAGCCCTGAAGATCATTACAGGCTGCACAGCTACTGCACCCACAGATCACCTACATCAAGAAACCAAAATCCTCAAAGTCAAAGACCATCTGGACATGAGAGGCACTCAATTCCTGGCAGCAGCCTCGATGAACCAGGACCACCCACTAAACTACATGGCAACACACTCACAGACACCAAGAAATATCAAAACAACACCCAGCACACGGTATCACACACAATTACTGTCCTCTCTCCCTCCCTGCCCACCCCGAACCAACTTCCAGAAGCACATTCATACTCATATCTCTCGCCGATCTATCCACTCACTCACAGACAACACGCAGCTGCAAGCACGACCTCCCGAAATCCATCCTTCCGAAGCCTCCCTTCCTCGCGAGGACAGAGTCCACCTGGCCAGGCTGAGATGCGGACACCATCCAGCTCTCCTGAGCTATCAGAAGAGACTGGATGACTCCGTTGTCGACACCTGCCCGGGATGTAACACAGCACCCCATACCATTAACCCTCCAGCCCCGGCTATGTATTATATATATATTCCTCGAAACCCGGGTGTTTTGGCCGAAAAACGTCTAGGCTAGGCTACCGTATATTCGTTAATCAGACTGCTTCCCGCATTCCCGCGCATCCCCAAGCGTAGCTGTGTTATTTACCTGTAGAATGGCATTAAGTAGAGCTCTCTAAGTCAACTGGTTGAGCTGTGATGATGATTTCATTGGAGATAACTTTATGGCCAAAACAGCCACTTTACACCACTTTTCGATACTTAACAACAACATACAGGCACACACGAACAAGCGACGCTCTCCTTCTTGTGGCCGGAGATGCGGGGCGTCGGTCCAGCCGGCTGTTGTTTACATGCGTCGTACCGACGCCTCGCACACGAAGCTCACAGGCTTTCAACCACTGGGCGTTCAAGAGGCCTTCCGGGTACCTGTTATATGCTTTTTTATGGGCGTTCAAGAGGTCTTCCGTGGTGAGAGGGTTAAACACATCATAGAAGACTGCATTTCACACAACCACTTACGCCAACAACACAATCTACACTCAATGAGAGCTCTGTGGGAAAGCCCGATCGTGGCCATGGCCTTCCTCAGGGACTCGGGGCTGTTCGGCCAGGCAGCTTAGGGAACAACAACAACAACTAATCTCTATGATAAATTATACGTAAGAGCGTTAACCCTTTCAATCTGGGAGACGTCTTTTCTATTTAATTGTAGCTATATTTAGACGGTTTTATGCAGCTTTGGAGAGGTTTGTGTTAGCTATAAGGATTTAATAAACAAATAATAGCCTTTAATCGGTAGAAGTCCTTCCTAATCTGAATAATATCGTTTAATGGTAACTAGAATACAGTTGGCCTCCGGTAACGCTTGTTTTAGAAACGCGGATTTGGTGGCACGCGGTACACCCCAAATATCCAAAATGTTAATAACGCGGTCAATACTTACAATGACGCGGGGTCCAGCTGGGCAGTTTTCTCTCTCCTGGGCCGGGCGAGGCTGTTCAGTCTCCCTCCCTGGTCCAGTGACGTCATTTGCGGCTCGTCCGGGTATGTTATTCCCTCCCCAGCGTCCTTCCCCAGTTCCACCATTGTTCGCCTCACGTACCGACCCCCCCCCACCGCGTGTGTTGTAACACAGGCCGTGGTTCTCAAAGTGCCTTTTTTTCTGTGACCTAACCTCGCCGCCATGCCGCCCAAGAAGCGCCGTATCTTTACGTACGCACAGAAATATGACATCGTGAAGGAGTTAGAAAAGGGGAAGAGACAAGCTGAGTTGGCAAGACGACATGAAGTTAACGAGAGTACAATTCGCACCATTTGGAAGGACAGGGAGAAGATTGCCAACATTATGAAAGGAAACCCTGCAGAGGGTACTCAGGCGTCGATAAAAGTGGGAAATGTCATCCTAAAGAAGACAGAGAAGCTAATGGTGCGGTATTTGGCGAGGCAAAACAAGAATCATGTGCCGACAGACGGACGGATGATCAGAGAAAAAGCTAAGAAATATTATGCAGCAGTGGCTCGAATGAACAATGTGCAGAACCCCAAACCCTTTAAGGCATCTGCTGGGTGGTTGATGTCCTTCAATAAATGAAACAAAATTAAAAGTGTTCGGATAACAGGAGAGACAGCAAGCGCCGACAATGCTGCAGCCAACGAATACCCTGCTTTCTTACGTGAGGTTATTGTGGCCGATGGCTACAACTTGGATCAGATTTTTAACTGCGATGAGTTGGGAGTCAACTGGAAGAAAATGCTTAAAAGGTCTTACATTTCTCGCAAGGAGAAGGCAGCAAGGGGCTACAAAATGGCCAAAGAACGTGTAACCATCTTGTTGACTTGCAATGCTTCCGGCACCTGCAAGATGAAGCCTCTAATCATCCATAAGGCAAAGCGGCCAAGGCCTTATCGCAATATGGACATGGCCAAGTTGAATGTGCATTGGATGAGCAACAAAAAGGCCTGGATGTCATCAGCGTTGAGCCTCGAATGGTTCGATAATCATTTTGTGAAGGACTTGGAAACATTTTGTGCCCGCCAAAACATTGCTTTTAAAGCACTGTTATTGCTTGACAACGCACCCGGACATTCCCGATTGTTGGTTGATCAGCACCCTAACGTAAAAGTGATGTTCATGCCCCCGAATACTACGTCTCTCCTACAGCCCCTGGACCAGGAGGTGATAGCGTGTTTTAAGGGTGCGTATGCCACTAAGACTTTCCTAATGCTCGACACTGCCACTGACACCCAAGAAGAACTGCTACAGATGTCAGACGATGAATCAGTCCCTGACTCTCTCCCACCACTCGAAGAACTGTCTGCCCCAGACTCTCCCCCACCACTGAATGAGCAGGCACCAAACGCGCCTCCACCACAACAACAACGACCACAACACCAACAGGAACCCGCCGACGGAGCAGCTATGACAGTGCATGCCCTTTGGAAAAGGTTTCATATTAAGAATGCAGTGGATACGATGGTGGAAGCGTGGGCTAATGTGACAAGAGCTACAATCCACCATGCCTGGAGGAATGTTCTAGAGGGGTTACCTGGGCACAAGCTGGATTTACCTGATCAGCCAGTCAGGCTTGAGGCAGTGGTGGAGAGAGCAGTCGAGGTTGCCAGACATATGAACTACAACATATGGAAGAGGAGAGGAAAGCTATTGCAGGTATAAAGGAAAATTCCAAATACTTCTTTTCATACGCCAAACAAAAGGCTAAAACAACATCAAACATCGGCCCACTGAGCAAAGGGGACGGCTCTTTCACAGGGGACAAAAAGGAAATGAGCGAACTCTTAAGCAGGCAGTATGAAATGGCATTCAGTGAGCCTGATGAAACAAAAGTCATCAGAGACCAAAATATATTTTTCATGGAAACCTCCCCCACGGAAACCCCTCAGATGCTGGATATTGATTTCGGTCCAAAAGACATAGAAGAGGCCATTTCCAACATGCCATCCCACTCGGCACCAGGCCCGGACTCTTGGAATTCGATCCTAATGAAAAAATGTAAGGAAAACCTCTCAAAACCCCTGGCTATAATGTGGAGAAGGAGTCTAGACACTGGTGACATACCAGATAGCTTGAAAAACACAATAATTGCCCCACTGCATAAAGGAGGGAGTAAAGCACTACCAAAAAACTACCGCCCGGTAGCTCTAACCTCTCACATCATTAAAGTTTTCGAGCGAGTCCTGCGAAGCAAAATTTCAACATTCATGGAGACAAATGAACTACACAACACCAGTCAACATGGGTTCAGAGCGGGAAGATCATGTCTCTCACAACTTTTGGAACACTATGACAAAATTCTTAAAGCGCTAGAAGAAAAGAAAAACGTGGATGTCATTTACACCGATTTTGCTAAGGCATTTGATAAATGTGACCATGGTATAATAGCCCACAAACTGAAAGCAAAAGGTATAACTGGGAAAATCGGACGGTGGATATACAATTTCCTCGTAAACCGAAAACAATCGGTAGCAGTAAACCAAGTCACTTCTGAGCCTTCGGATGTCAGAAGCTCAGTGCCCCAAGGAACAGTGCTAGCGCCCCTTCTGTTCCTCATACTAATTTGCGACATAGATACCAACACCAGACACAGTACGGTGTCGTCTTTTGCTGATGACACAAAATTAAGCAAGATAGTAAACACACAAGAGGACACGGGCCGACTGCAGGAAGACATGAATGTAGTGTTCCAGTGGACCAGGGAAAACAACATGCAATTCAATGAGGAAAAATTCCAATTAATACAGTACGGAGATAATAATGGTGTTAAAGAAATTACAAATTACTTAACAGAATCTAACCACATAATAGAACGGAAAGACAATGTGAAAGACCTCGGGGTATTAATGTCTGAAAATATGGGTTTCAAAGTACATAACCAGGTCAAAGTGGCGGCTGCGAAACGTCTAACGGGTTGGATTCTGCGTACTTTTAAAACACGCGGTGAATTGCCTATGATAACGCTCTTCAAATCTCTAGTGCTACCGCGGCTTGAATACTGTAGCGTATTAACATCCCCATACAAAGCAGGTGAAATAAATGACGTAGAGAGTGTACAAAGAAATTTCACTTCGCATATAAGTTCGATAAAACATCTACACTATTGGGAGCGTTTAAGAGCACTGAATCTGTACTCACTGGAACGTAGAAGAGAACGTTACCTAATAATATACACGTGGAAAATCGCAGAGGGTTTAGTACCAAACCTACATACTCCGATAGTCATGAAATTCAGTGATAGGAGAGGCTGGGAATGCGAAATCCCCCGGATGAATAACAGGGGTGCTATGGGCTCTCTGCGAGAGGGCTGGTTATCACACAGAGGCCCACGTCTCTTCAACAAACTCCCACGGCGAGTAAGAGACATGAGGGACATCTCGTTAGACAACTTCAAGAGAGCCCTAGATGTCGAACTGCAAAAAGTGCCAGACGAGCCCATCCTCGCAAGGGAGCGAGCTGTCGCTTCAAACAGTCTACTGCACCAAATCACCACCCATAACGAGGGGCGTCGCGCTCCTTGGTGCCGCTAGAGGAGCGGCGAACACATCCAAAGGTAAGGATAAGGTGTGCCTGGGATGGGTGAAGTGGGGCCAGAAGATATTCAAGGTTTGATTCAGCCACCACAGGAGCCTGATGCCGAGGACCTAATGCAGGATTTGGAAGAGGAAGAGCAGGCAGAGGAAGAACATCGAGAAGAAGACGAACCCCAGGAAGAGCCGAACACTCCTGGTCTACGGGAATTTGTAGAATTGTCACAACGCCTCAGCCATCACATGAACAACTTTGATCCCAAACATGATCGTTCAGCACAGATAATAGCAAGCTTCACTGCTTCTATCCAGCCGTACTTCGACATGTTTCACGACAGGATAAATGCACGCCAGCAGACACGAATAACAGATTTCTTTCGACAACGAGCACAGCAACAGGAACAAGTGGCGTCGAGTGACTCCGACCCTCAGCCACCAGATGATTTACTGTCGGGTGTATCAGATGCCGACTACAGTGGCTTCGAGGACTCTGATGCTAAAGCTGGGGAGGGACCTCGCCTTATCAACGAATGGCTGGCGGCGAGAGCTACCAGACCATCAACTTCATCGCAGTGACGGCGATGGATCCGGGGGGGAGGGGACGGGGGGGATGCAACACTTCATTTATTCAGAGGTAAGAGTTGCAATGGGCAAATCAACCCAATGCACATGTAAAATAACCTTTATAATTGAATTTATTATTATAACATAGGCTTCTATGGAGAAAAAGCGGACTTTGTGGAAATCCCCAGAACACCAAGGTACCTTTAACATGTAAACATATGGGTTCGGTAACGCGGATTTGGCTAACACGGGCGGTAACCAGAACACATTGGCCGCGTTATTGGAGGACCAACTGTATATCAAAACAGACGTTACTCGTGCTAAAAAGGTTAAAACCTAACTATAGTAGGCATTCTGCAAGGGACTTGGGTATTGAACATAACACTTGTCTTCATCTTTATGCCTATTCCGTTATGTGCCTGAACGTAATATAGTAGTCGATACATAACTAAAACCGTCTCCGCAATATATAACATTGAATATAAAACTTGGCATACCTACGATATACATTTTATACAACGTCAAATTTACATTCACTCCGGGACTTAATGCCCTAAATATTGTCAGTGTATACATACTCTTTCTAAAAGCATATAGTGAAGTGTGTGTGTATGTGTGTATCTAAACGATTTCTCTACTTAATGTGTTCTGCCAACTGACTGGCGACCCCGTAGTGGGCGGGGCCTGGCACTCTAAACTACCCAGTTTCACTGAATGTAGACTGTGTTCGGATGAGATACACGTGCGGGGTGTCTAGAAAGGGGTTCATCGCCTGGTCCACAATTTACCGCCGTGACTGTACTCCATGGATCGCCTATAGAAGGCCACTACATCTTCCTGGGTGACAGATTGTACACTCATCTCTGTTACCTGCTGGAGGTGATGTTCCCTCCAAGCCTTCATGCTATAACCTACCTCCCGGCTGCCCTCTCATTATCCACAAGTTGATGAATTAGACTTAACCTGTGTTTTACCTTGCATTTTACATTTGAGAAATAATTTTCTATAAGCTTAAGGAAAGGACTGTAAGGAGGGAGCTTCCGGACAGGGCAGTGCTCAACATAGTTCAGGTTGCTGTGTACTCTAGCATTATCCAGGATTAGGATCACCCTTTCCTCATCTTGTATATAAGCGGCTCCGAAATTTAGTGCTTCATTAACTGTTATATAATAATATAAGCATTTATAACCTACTTTTGAATAATAAAATGGTATTATGCCTGTAATGTACAATTAAGTACTGTAATAAAATTTCAAATGTAGCATTGTCGAAATTGGTGTAAATTCTATTTGCAGATGTCGAAATGTACATACAAAATATCCATTTGGTGTGTTAGAACTGTCGAATTTGATAGCTGCATGACTATCTTGACTTCACTCTGTCGAAGTCAGGCTTCGAAATGACGAAAATTGTGGGATTTGCCGATTTCAACTGCATTACACTCGACCCTCCATTTAACGGACAAATGCGTGCAAGCACCTGTCCGTTCCTGCTAAATGTCCGTTGCTGCTAAATACTGTCCAGTCCGGATATAATCCGGAAATTCCTTGAGAAAAATCCGGTGTTGAGTACACTGTTATGCATCCTTTTTTTTACTGTACCTGAAATAAATCCTGGTAATCCCTTGTGCTACACCCTATTGATAATGCAAAACTATTGAACACACTTAAAAGTGTATATTATTTGGTCTCTATATAATCTGTGAATCATTTCCGATATGATAGAATTAAAGATTTTATTTTCCACCAACTCATAATCAGCAAAAACGACACAAATGTCAATTAAAAACATGTTATAATATTTTCCCATCATTTTGTGTATACCGTGGGGAAAAAAAAAAAAAAATCTATCAAACGTAAATCTCCCGTCTGGGAAGCTCGGCGCCTAGACGGAGGGGAGAGTTGAAATATTTTGTTGACTATCTCATTTATTATTTATCTATGTGCTGGAAGGATATTATATTTTTCAATTCCATCACATTAGAAATTATTCAAAGATTACAAAAAGTCCAAATAAGACATAGTTATGTTAATGTATAAGGGATTTAGGTAGATGAATTAGAGAGATAGATAGATAGAAAGAGTGTGTATATCGAGGGAAAAAAACAAAACAAAAAATCTATCAAAAGTAAATCTTCCGTCTCTGCTGGCAAGGAGGGGAGAGTTGAAATATTTTGTTGACTATCTTATTTATTATTTATCTATGTGCTGGAAGGATATTATATTTTTCAATTCCATCATATTAGAAATTATTCAAAGATTACAAAAAGTCCAAATAAGACATAGTTATGTTAATGTATAAGGGATTTAGGTAGGTGCATTAGAGAGATAAATAGATAGAGCAACGGACTTTGCTCCAACTTTTTTTCGCAACGGACTGTCCGGCCTGCATATTTCCAAAGTCGAGACTAGTATATATCATAGGGGAAATTAGGACCAATCAGAGGCCGCAGTGGCAGTGACGTCACCCACAAGGGGAGGAGCCAGTCTGTCTCTCTCTCTCTCTCTCTGGGTGAGGAGCCTGCCTGCCTCTCGTTTGTTTATCTCTCTCTCTGGTAAATAGAAGAAGTAAGTCACCTAGTATAACAAGTCGGTCCTGATGTGGCGGCGTCTACGCCGTGGGGCCACCTCCCGAGGCTGCCAACCGCGGATGGCTGCCGACCCTCCACAGCCGAAGACAAAATCAACGACCAGTGGAGGAAAACCGGATGCCGGCCGCGGGGAGCAGTTTCGGGAGCCAAACCGTCACAACCATCCCCTGCCCCCTCCCTGGGGGCACGGGTCCTTGGAGCGGCTTCGGTCGCGCCGGGAATTTCCACACCTCTCACACCACACACACACACATCACACAGTTTTTCCTACACCGAGAAATGACTCTCCGGCTGTCATTTCTCGAAGACTTCTTCTAGCCGGAGACATTGAGAGCAACCCAGGACCCACGTTCACATACATATGTCCAACTTGCTCAAAACCCATCACTTCGAGTCGCCATACTAAGGGTTCAGTTCTCTGCAATTCATGTGGGAACTGGACCCACTTCACCTGCACAACACTTGCCTCCAAGAAACACTACACAAACACCTGGACCTGTTCCTCATGCCCCTCCCTCTCCCAGTCAAATCCCTCGCCTAAAACCCGTCCACCTCTCCTCCCCAACCCACCTAACCTTCCCATATCATCCACTCCCCCCCCTAAAACCCGTCCACCTCTCCTCCCTAACCCACCTAATCTTCCCATACCATCCACATCCTCAACTCAACACACCACACCCCATCCTAATCCATTCCAACCCCCATCTCCTGCTCCCCAATCCCCCCCCCCACCTCACCCATCCCAACCCCCAGCCCCTCCCTCACCCCCACCCCCACCATCACCCCCACCCCCACCCCATCCTCGTGCAGCAGCACCCAACGTACATCGTGCACATAACATTAACATTCTTCAACTGAACATAGATGGCATCAACACAAAGAAACACGAACTCTCACACTTCATCAAACAACACAACATACACATTGCCATCTTACAAGAAACAAAACTCCGCACAACACAAAAAACACCCACATTTCATAATTTCACCACCATCAGACAAGACCGGGCTGTCGGCGGGGGCGGTGGACTCATCACCCTGGTACACAAAGAAATATCATACATAGTAACCAGTGTACAAACCAAATCACTCCTCCCCCCAAATGATAACACAACAGAAATACAGTCAATTAAAATACGCACTGGCAACAACTCCAACATAACCATCATAAACACATACATCCCTCCCCAAACATCCCCTACAGTACCAAATGAATACAGACCACACTTACAACACATCACAAACACCCCACACACCCCACACATCATCCTGGGTGGTGACTTCAACGCCAAGACGTCGGCCTGGTTTGTCGACAACCCCGACACAGACAGAGGGCTGGTACTACAAAACCAAACCGATAACCTCATCATCCTTAACGACATCCATCAACATACCCATATTCCTCACCAAGCCCTCTATAACCCATCATCTCCAGACATCACCTTTTGCTCCCCAGAACTCGCCCCCACAACATCCTGGAGGGTGGTCAGAACCTTAGGCTCTGACCACCTCCCGATCATTATCACCACCAAAACCAGACTCACCCCAGCTAGCCACAAACACACATACACCAATTATAAAAGAGCTAACTGGGAAGCATTCACAAATGAGACAGAACAACACTTCACAACTCTAAACAGTACACCCATCACTAACATCAACAATGCTGTACACATACTCAATAAAACTATCCAAAACGCTGACAAGAAACACATTCCAAGAGGTAACAGAAAAAGACACAACCCCAACTTCACACCAGAAATTCAAAACCTCATCAGACAACGCGACATACTGAAACACTCCCCAGCACCCCACACACAAGACATCACACAACAAATTCAAGCACTCAACACCCAAACTAACAACAAAATACAAGAACAACAAAAACTAAATTGGAATAACTTCCTACAAACACTTGATCACAAAACAAACCCCAAAAAACTATACAAAACACTAAACAGCATCACACTTTCCAACAGCAACACAACACAATCACATGCTGCAATCACAACAACAGACTCTACTCCTTCATGTAAACAACAAGCAAACACTCTCATCAATCACTTTTCACATGTCAGCCACCTAAAACCTCACAAAGACGACCGACGTGTCATCCGACGTAAGAGACAATTCCCCACAGACCCTGACTATACACCCTTCACCAATCACCAGACAAAGCATATCATCAACAATCTCAAGCACTCACCCGCCTGTGGCCTAGACAACATAAGCAACATACACCTCAGACACCTGGGACCACAAGGCATACAAGCACTCACTAACATATCAAACTACAGCTATTCACACAACACAATACCAGACATTTGGAAGCATGGTATCATCATCACTTTCCCCAAACCCAACAAAGACCCCACGCTACCCTCCTCGCACCGCCCCATCACACTCCTTTGCTCCCCCTCCAAAGTCATGGAACGCCTAGTATTACAACTAATTACACCTGACCTACCCCTAGCTCCAACACAACATGGCTTTAGGCCACTGCACTCCACAAACACTCTTCTCACAGACCTTACACAAAGAGATTTCGACGGCATCAATTCAGCTAGACCACCACACAGATCACTATTAGCCACACTCGACATTAGTAAAGCTTTCGATGCCATCCCCCGCCACAACCTAACAAACAAAATCTACAACACAAACATGCACAACAACACAAAACGGTGGCTGGCCAACTTCCTAGCAGGCAGATGTGCACACGTATCTTTTGCCGGTCAGTCATCTAAAATCAGAAACTTTCCAAACGGAGTCCCACAAGGATCCGTCCTATCGCCCGCACTCTTCAATCTGTACATGCACGATATAACTACACCCAATACGCCCCAAATAAACTTAGCCTCCTATGCAGATGACATAACACTCACATGCACACACCATGACCCAAAAAGAGCAACAGATCTCCTTCAACCCTATCTCAACACACTACATGGCTGGTGCACTACAAACAGACTTAATCTAGCCCCAGCCAAATCCACCGCAACCCTGCTCACAAGTTGGACAGGAGAACACGAATACATCCCTCAACTCACCATAAACAACACACCCCTAACACATACACACACACCCAAAATCCTAGGAGTAACATATGATACTCATATGACATTCAAACAGCACACCACAAACATTAAAAAGAAACTGACACCCAGACTTAACGCCCTCAGGTCACTTGCTCACACAAAATTTGGACACAACAAAGAAACTACCACCACAGTATATAAACAATACATAAGATCAGTGATGGAATACGCAAGCCCAGCCTGGGCTTCTAACCTAGCTGAAACACATCATAAGACCTTACAGACTATTCAAAACAAAGCCCTGAAGATCATTACAGGCTGCACAGCTACTGCACCCACAGATCACCTACATCAAGCAACCAAAATCCTCAAAGTCAAAGACCATCTGGACATGAGAGGCACTCAATTCCTAGCAGCAGCCTCCACGAACCAAGACCACCCACTAAACTACATGGCAACACACCCACAGACACCAAGAAATATCAAAACAACACCCAGCACACGGTATCACACACAATTATTGTCCTCTCTCCCTCCCTGCCCACCCCGAACCAACATCCAGAAGCACATCCATACTCATATCTCTCACCGATCCATCCACTCACTCACAGACAACACACAGCTGCATGCACGACCTCCCGAAATCCATCCTTCCGAATCCTCCCTTCCTCGCGAGGACAGAGTCCACCTGGCCAGGCTGAGATGCGGACACCATCCAGCTCTCCTGAGCTATCAGAAGAGACTGGATGACTCCGTTGTCGACGCCTGCCCGGGATGTAACACAGCACCCCATACCATTAAACACATCATAGAAGACTGCATTTCACACAACCACTTACGCCAACAACACAATCTACACTCAATGAGAGCTCTGTGGGAAAGCCCGATCGTGGCCATGGCCTTTCTCAGGGACTCGGGGCTGTTCGGCCAGGCAGCTTAGGGAACAACAACAACAACAACAACAAGTCGTCAATATTTATTCGCATAGTATCTGTCTAGATTAAATAAGCATCCAGAGTACAATATGTTATTCCCATTAATTATAGTTTTACTTGAAAAGCAATGAGTAAACAATGAAAATTTTGCGATTCTGGCATCTTTCGTCCCAAGATTTTAGGAGGAGGGTGTTGCCAGTTCTCCTTAGACAGTTAAATTGTTTCAAATAGTTCTTGTTTTATTTATCATTATCATTTAAATTTACATTCATGCACAACGTAAATAAACTATAAATGGTCACTTTTCACTCTCTCTCTCCGCATATGTAATGATCTCATTCCATAATATTATGTATGTAGGCCTACAGATGTATGTCTGTATGTATGGATGTATGTACAGTATGTATGTATACACTCAGGCACATACCCCATAGCTGGGGGTGGCTGAATTGAGACATAGACTAAGGGAATAAGTAAAGATAGGAGAAAGTGATAGATTGATATGAAGGGAATAACAAAATTCACAATTATATCTCATCGTACATCTGGAATCACAGTCCAACCTTACAGGTGAGTGTAACCTTTATGCCAAATGTCTCACTTCATATCGTATGGTTTCTTTATGTTCAGCGCCTTTCACGATAAAAATCGTTAATATTAGAGAACAGGCTGATTGAACTCATTGTTTTTTTGCTTAAAATCATTATTTGTTGTGTTCCCAGTGTCTTGATCAGGATTATTTGTAACATTGTGCTTTATTTAAAAATTACATATTATATTGGCTTAAAGTACCGAGGGCAGTACAATATTGTACCGCCCTGGATATAATGGGGTTAAGAGGTGTTCAAGTAGCCCTAACCACTACTGTACTTATATAAATATTCATTAACATTGTCACATCATAACATATCGACTACAATAAAAGTAATATTTAGCAAAATATAGAAATAGCTGTCATACATAAGAATAAAAGAAAATGGGAGTCTACAGAAAGTTGATTGGCTCACACAAGGCAGATCCCCTTCACACCCAACCCTAATGGGGGACAATAAAAAAATTGTCTGCTATTTTTCCCGCCTTTGGTTCACACCAACCTAAATTTGTTGCCATCGAGTGAATTGAATTTTTAAAATCTCAGTCATCAAAATATCACTGGATTTCTATAGTCATGAATGTTACAGACATATTACTCTAACATTCTATTCAGTACATTGTCCAATATACAAAGTATTTATGATTAATAAAACATATTTGATTAGGCCCATAAAAACACATGGCAGTCATTCGAAAAATATTCCTGTTAATATTTTAATAGATAGGTAGCCATGTCCTAAAATTAAAATGATATGTATAAAAACTCGAGATGAACTTATAAATAATCGGCATTAGCCACTTTACTGGATATTAGATTATACAATTATAAACTAGTTTCAGATCTGGCAAGCGCATAATAAATTGATGCCAGTGTTCGCTACCCATAATAGTCATTATACGAAACTTCTCGGACAGTAAACATCTCTTCCCCACTTAACTTACTTTGTTAAATTTGACATTAGTTGTGCATCTATGTGCACATTAGCAGTAATGGTGGTAGATATTTGTTTCTCACGATGGAAATCTTAATATAATGTGGATTATAGTCTTAATAAAGGTAAAATTTTCAGTTATAGATTGTGTCGTGCGTGCGTGTGTGTGTGTGTGTGTGTGTATTCCAAAGTTGCCAGCGCACATCACATCTCCAAACTCGCCCAAAAGTAGCCCAATCACTTAATACCGCATAACAGACAATTTCAGCTATTTTAATCCTATCACACACATTTTCTGATATGTTTATCTTTAACAGCCATGCATGCATGATACTATGAGTTCCCCAAATATAACTAGGCCTAGTCCCATATAGCCTACTGTATGAGTAGTGGCCTACGTGTCACATCATTTAAATATTAATGAAATACCACATACATTATTATCACCATCATGCACTCATCAAATCTGCATCAATGTCCCAATCCCCCCTCACAAACAATCACTTTATTAGGCTATGCAGTCACCACCACATAGGCTACCATACATGTATAGTACAACCAACAGAAAGCCATGATGAACGTTTGTATGAAATGTAGCCTAGCTATAGGCTACTCAACACTCGATACCTCTACAACTTTAATAGTATATAGAACCAGCCCAATTCCGCTTTCCTAAATGTTAGTTAGTTAGGATAATACTTCAGAGGCTATCCACCCCATCACACTGTAAATCAAGAATATAATATCGTTTGAAATGGAAACTCGCAAATCTACGCTTCTGAACGAATCCTAACTAGCCCAATGGTGCGAACAAAAGAAGACCTTGGCAACACTGTGTACGTATATCCCCGCCGCGGTCAGCTGACGACCTAAACAGTCGCCCGTGGAAAAGGCAGTGTTGTAATTTTTTTTTGTCATCATCTTTTTCGAATTTCCGGCATCTCCACGTATGTAATTTGCTGCCTCTGTGTTCTATGACATTCTGATTCACATTGATTGATTTCCTGTCACTGGTCTAATAAGAAATATAGCCGGTAACATATTTAGCTGCCCGATTTGATAGTGGATTATAAATTGGTAACTTAAAAGCGCACGATAGCTAGTTTTGTGGGAAAGAAACTATAGTGTGCAGGCGCAGACATTCAACCTGCCAAATTCTACAGCTACAGAATATAATACCGTATGTTCAGCCAATTTCTACTGAAACACGTATTTGTTAGTAACTAAAAAAGAAGTAAATGCAATACTTCAATGAGTATTACAATTTCGCCCAGCCTATCACACCACATTAGATGAAACTAAATTTCTTGTTCAATAAGCTGATATTTATGTATCAAATTATGTTAATTATTATATATTCACTGCATTAACCCTTATTTAGCGGCGAGCAACATAAGTCGAGTTAAATAAAGCTGGACTATGTGGCGGCGCTCGACATAACTCAAGTGGCAATTTCAGCACGTAATGTGGCTGAGAGAGAGAGACAAGTGGTGGCAGGAGACTAGCGAGCGTATGACTGCTCCAGACCACCGCGGCGAACCTACTGACACAAATCTCAGCTCCCTCCTCCCTCTCTCACTCGCTACATACTCAATTATGTACTGAAAGTACCGAATTACCTGCTTTTTGCACTCGCGTTGCACGGTTATTGCAAGAAAACTATCCATCATACAAGGATCGTTATGGTGTCATTCGAAAGCTCTGTTTATGCCCTTTCAGGGATAGGTACTTGTTTTACGTTCTGGGTCTTATTTAGGCATGAAAATGATCACGTAAACAGCCCTATTTTGGCTAAAAACACCCCGCTGTGCGGTACACATAAATAAACCGCATAGGCCGCTCGTAAGGTGTTAAAGAGTATATAACCATCATATTATGAATCTAGTAAAAATATACTACACAACTATGTGTCATAGATAGTTGAGAACTGTATTAAACCTCTTATATCACGAAAACCATCAAAACACCTCAATGGTGTATCACACACGATAGTCATTTGAATAAGACCCCCAGCGTCATCTGGATTTTTAGTACGGTTTTTCCTCATTATAAGGCCTAAGTAGCCTATAGGCCTAGGCCCAACTCACTAACACGTATCGTATAATTATATAGCCTACTAATTAGCCTTTGGCTCTACCTTATGCACTTAAACCATTAACTATTTCATAACATTTGATGCTTAATATATTTTGTACTACAGTATCTGATAATGTTAATGTGTTAATGACATTTAAAATAAAGTAATGTATAGGCTATGTATATACTGTATATATAACCCTTTAGATATATGAGTGACTTAAGTTCCTTCTTGAAATTATCAGCACAGGTTAACTGCTTAAGTGTCACAGGAATCAATATAGTTCGCCAGTGTAATAATATTGTGCCTTCTAAAATTGTCAAGGAATTTCTGTCCATGGCTGTGCAATACGCGTAATACGGTAGGCTACTCTTATTTACTCATAACCATAACATAGCACAATCATAATGTATCCTTAATGTAGTTAATATATGAAATAACTTGTTATACTAGGTGACTGCTTCTTCTATTTACCAGAGAGAGAGAGAAACCAAAGAGAGGAGGCAGGCTCCTCACCCAAAGAGAGGAGGCAGGCTCCTCACCCAGAGAGAGAGAGAGAGAGAGAAAGAGAGAGTGACAGACAGACTGGCTCCTCCCCTTGTGGGTGACGTCACTGCCACTGCGGCCTCTGATTGGTCCTAATTTCCCCTATGATATCAACTAGTCTCGACTTCGGAAATATGCGTCCGGCCTACATTTTTTGACCGTTATTGCCGATATCCGTTATATCGGAGTCCGTTAAATGGAGGTTAGAGTGTACGTCGAAACAAATGAATCATTTTCATTTCAATATTGTATTTTGCCTCTTTTTAGTGCAGATTGTCGAAACTCAATGGAAATTTATCGAATAAATATGATTAACATTTTAAACTAGCAGCTATAGTGTCATTTCATACTGAGAAATGGCAAAAAATATCAAACAGTATTGTACTGGAGTAATATCTCAGAAAAACATACAAACGTTACAACTAAATACTTTACATGTACAGTATTTCATGACCTTTATCATACACAAAAATGCATATCCAAAACCCTCTAGTTCCTTGATGAAAGTCTCTTGTCATGCACGAAAATGCGTATAAAAACTCATTAGGCCTACTGCGATATCCTTAAAAATTAGTGTGATTTTAATATTGGAAAATGAGTTTTCACTTGCAAATGTAAAACATTGTATTACCCGATTTTACAATCCATGACCGAGAGAAAATCGGTAGCATCCAAGAGAGCTAATATTTACAATTATTATCTACTGCAGATCTTATTGTCTTATTGTCTTATTGTCGATATGTTATTTCCAGTGAATAATCTTTGTCAATCAGTACCGTCAACCGGGGCGAATTCGAACAATTTTTGTGTATTTCCGTAGCATGCAGTCTTGTTTTTATCTCAATGTAAGATCTTAAGTATTGTATGTGTAGCTGGTACATTGGGGGATACAATCATAGCATTAAAGAAATTAAAATACATTGCATATATCTATTATAAATATAAGAAAGGTGTCCGAATTCGGACACAATTTCAGGCAATTTCGGACACCTAGCCTGAATTCGGACATGGATTTAAAATACACCCAAAGGACTAACCAGTGATCCCAGTACAGTATAGATTCGGACCTTTCAGGGGGCAATTCGGACATCATTGAACATTTTAAAAGAGTCTTATCACACTCCCTGAAAACGTAAAGACCATAAATACCATATTGTAAGATACAACACTTTTGGGGCAAATTCGGACATATCTGGATTTATTGACCATACTCTGCGTAGCAGTATGAACCTAATAATGTAAAAGTAAGGATTATTGTGACATAACTCAGAAATACCACGTGTAATAACAACTATAAACCCTGTTACACTCAATATCCGAATCTGACAGGTTGTTGTTGTTGTTGTTCTCTAAGCTGCCTGGCCGAACAGCCCCGAGTCCCTGAGGAAGGCCATGGCCACGATCGGGGTTTCCCACAGAGCTCTCATTGAGTGTAGATTGTGTTGTTGGCGTAAGTGGTTGTGTGAAATTCAGTCTTCTATGATGTGTTTAATGGTATGGGGTGCTGTGTTACATCCCGGGCAGGCGTCGACAACGGAGTCATCCAGTCTCTTCTGATAGATCAGGAGAGCTGGATGATGTCCGCATCTCAGCCTGGCCAGGTGGACTCTGTCCTCGCGAGGAAGGGAGGATTCGGAAGGATGGATTTCGGGAGGTCGTGCATGCAGCTGCGTGTTGCCTGTGAGTGAGTGGATGGATCGGTGAGAGATATGAGTATGGATGTGCTTCTGGAAGTTGGTTCGGGGTGGGCAGGGAGGGAGAGAGGACAATAATTGTGTGATACCGTGTGCTGGGTGTTGTTTTGATATTTCTTGGTGTCTGTGGGTGTGTTGCCATGTAGTTTAGTGGGTGGTCTTGGTTCGTGGAGGCTGCTGCCAGGAATTGAGTGCCTCTCATGTCTTTGACTTTCAGGATTTTGGTTTCTTGATGTAGGTGATCTGTGGGTGCAGTAGCTGTGCAGCCTGTAATGATCTTCAGGGCTTTGTTTTGAATAGTCTGTAAGGTCTTATGATGTGTTTCAGCTAGGTTAGAAGCCCAGGCTGGGCTTGCGTATTCCATCACTGATCTTATGTATTGTTTATATACTGTGGTGGTAGTTTCTTTGTTGTGTCCAAATTTTGTGTGAGCAAGTGACCTGAGGGCGTTAAGTCTGGGTGTCAGTTTCTTTTTAATGTTTGTGGTGTGCTGTTTGAATGTCATATGA
>CM064487.1:75589024-75757463 GCA_032716605.1 Paralithodes platypus
ATCATATGTTACTCGTAGGATTTTGGGTGTGTGTGTATGTGTTAGGGGTGTGTTGTTTATGGTGAGTTGAGGGATGTATTCGTGTTCTCCTGTCTAACTTGTGAGCAGGGTTGCGGTTGGATTTGGCTGGGGCTAGATTAAGTCTGTTTGTAGTGCACCAGCCATGTAGTGTGTTGAGATAGGGTTGAAGGAGATCTGTTGCTCTTTTTGGGTCATGGTGTGTGCATGTGAGTGTTATGTCATCTGCATAGGAGGCTAAGTTTATTTGGGGAGTATTGGGTGTAGTTATATCGTGCATGTACAGATTGAAGAGTGTGGGCGATAGGACGGATCCTTGTGGGACTCCGTTTGGAAAGTTTCTGATTTTAGATGACTGACCGGCAAAAGATACGTGTGCACATCTGCCTGCTAGGAAGTTGGCCAGCCACCGTTTTGTGTTGTTGTGCATGTTTGTGTTGTAGATTTTGTTTGTTAGGTTGTGGCGGGGGATGGCATCGAAGGCTTTACTAATGTCGATTGTGGCTAATAGTGATCTGTGTGGTGGTCTAGCTGAGTTGATGCCGTCGAAAGCTCTTTGTGTAAGGTCTGTGAGAAGAGTGTTTGTGGAGTGCAGTGGCCTAAAGCCATGTTGTGTTGGAGCTAGGGGTAGGTCAGGTGTAATTAGTTGTAATACTAGGCGTTCCGTGACTTTGGAGGGGGAGCAAAGGAGTGTGATGGGGCGGTGCGAGGAGGGTAGCGTGGGGTCTTTGTTGGGTTTGGGGAATGGGATGATGATACCATGCTTCCAAATGTCTGGTATTGTGTTGTGTGAATAGTTGTAGTTTGATATGTTAGTGAGTGCTTGTATGCCTTGTGGTCCCAGGTGTCTGAGGTGTATGTTGCTTATGTTGTCTAGGCCACAGGCGGGTGAGTGCTTGAGATTGTTGATGATATGCTTTGTCTGGTGATTGGTGAAGGGTGTATAGTCAGGGTCTGTGGGGAATTGTCTCTTACGTCGGATGACACGTCGGTCGTCGTTGTGAGGTTTTAGGTGGCTGACATGTGAGAGTGATTGATGAGAGTGTTTGCTTGTTGTTTACATGAAGGAGTAGAGTCTGTTGTTGTGATTGCAGCATGTGATTGTGTTGTGTTGCTGTTGGAAAGTGTGATGCTGTTTAGTGTTTTGTAGAGTTTTTTGGGGTTTGTTTTGTGATCAAGTGTTTGTAGGAAGTTATTCCAATTTAGTTTTTGTTGTTCTTGTATTTTGTGGTTAGTTTGGGTGTGGGGGGCTGGAATTTGTTGTGTGATGTCTTGTGTGTGGGGTGCTGGGGAGTGTTTCAGTGTGTCGCGTTGTCTGATGAGGTTTTGAATTTCTGGTGTGAAGTTGGGGTTGTGTCTTTTTCTGTTACCTCTTGGAAAGTGTTTCTTGTCAGCATTTTGGATAGTTTTATTGAGTATGTGTACAGCATTGTTGATGTTAGTGATGGGTGTACTGTTTAGAGTTGTGAAGTGTTCTGTCTCATTTGTGAATGCTTCCCAGTTAGCTCTTTTATAATTGGTGTATGTGTGTTTGTGCCTAGCTGGGGTGAGTCTGGTTTTGGTGGTGATAATGATCGGGAGGTGGTCAGAGCCTAAGGTTCTGACCACCCGCCAGGATGTTGTGGGGGCGAGTTCTGGGGAGCAAAAGGTGATGTCTGGAGATGATGGGTTATAGAGGGCTTGGTGAGGAATATGGGTATGTTGATGGATGTCGTTAAGGATGATGAGGTTATCGGTTTGGTTTTGTAGTACCAGCCCTCTGTCTGTGTCGGGGTTGTCGACAAACCAGGCCGACGTCTTGGCGTTGAAGTCACCACCCAGGATGATGTGTGGGGTGTTTGTGATGTGTTGTAAGTGTGGTCTGTATTAATTTGGTACTGTAGGGGATGTTTGGGGAGGGCTGTATGTGTTTATGATGGTTATGTTGGAGTTGTTGCCAGTGCGTATTTTAATTGACTGTATTTCTGTTGTGTTATCATTTGGGGGGAGGAGGGATTTGGTTTGTACACTGGTTACTACGCATGATATTTCTTTGTGTACCAGGGTGATGAGTCCACCGCCCCCGCCGACAGCCCGGTCTTGTCTGATGGTGGTGAAATTATGAAATTTGGGTGTTTTTTGTGTTGTGCGGAGTTTTGTTTCTTGTAAGATGGCAATGTGTATGTTGTGTTGTTTGATGAAGTGTAAGAGTTCGTGTTTCTTTGTGTTGATGCCATCTATGTTCAGTTGAAGAATGTTAATGTTATCTGCGTGCACGTAATGTTTGTTGAGAGAGGAGCACGTAATGTGGTGAGAGAGAGGAGAGGGGGGTGGGGGTGAGGGAGGGGCTGGGGGTTGGGATGGGTGAGGTGGGGGTGGGGATTGGGGAGCAGGAGATGGGAGTTGGAATGGATTAGGGTGGGGTGTGGTGTGTTGAGTTGAGGATGTGGATGGTATGGGAAGGTTAGGTGGGTTAGGGAGGAGAGGTGGACGGGTTTTAGGGGGGGGAGTGGATGATATGGGAAGGTTAGGTGGGTTGGGGAGGAGAGGTGGACGGGTTTTAGGTGAGGGATTTGACTGGGAGAGGGAGGGGCATGAGGAACAGGTCCAGGTGGTTGTGTAGTGTTTCTTGGTGGCAAGAGTTGGGCCGGTGAAGTGGGTCCAGTTCCCGCATGAATTGCAGAGAACTGAACCCTTAGTATGGCGACTCAAAGTGATGGGTTTTGAGCAAGTTGGACATATGTATGTGTACGTGGGTCCTGGGTTGCTCTCAATGTCTCCGGCTAGAAGAAGTCTTCGAGAAATGACAGCCGGAGAGTCATTTCTCGGTGTAGGAAAAACTGTGTGATGTGTGTGTGTGGTGTGAGAGGTTGTGGAAATTCCCGGCGCGACCGAAGCCGCTCCAAGGACCCGTGCCCCCAGGGAGGGGGCAGGGGATGGTTGTGACGGTTTGGCTCCCGAAACTTCTCCCCGCGGCCGGCATCCGGTTTTCCTCCACTGGTCGTTGATTTTGTCTTCGGCCGTGGAGGGTCGGCAGCCATCCGCGGTTGGCAGCCTCGGGAGGTGGCCCCACGGCGTAGACGCCGCCACATCAGGACAGGTTATAGCTAAAGTTAGATTAAATAATATTATTTATTCAATTGATTTTTATCCTGTCCGAATTCGCCCCAATTTTACAGAAATTTAAAAAATAATCATTTAACCCTTTCACGCATTTATGACGCAGAGGTTGCCAGATTAGCAATAAGAAATAGTTCTCTCACTCTTATAATTACCTCTCCAAAATTAGTTTTCTGCCCACAGCTAACTCAAAGACAACTGCAGAGGTTGAAGTAACTAAACTAAAGGTTTCTAAATACCCCTGATGGTAACAAAGGCTTTAACCCTTAAAGATCGGGGTCGGACTTAAGTCCGAAACGAGAAAATTGGACTAAATGGCGGGATCGGACTAAAGTCCGTGGGCGTATTCCCGCCCTAATTTAGGTGGAAAGCGAAACTTGGTGGTCAGGCAGTGTACTACAAGGGCCCACCCACACATCCCCACTGCGTGACCGTGACTCGGTAACCCTCAAGCAGCCGTAATGGAAGGTCTAGATTTGCCCGTGTTCGATTTGGTGGCCGCCATCCCTAGTGCGTCGCGCCACCCTACTAATCACGCCCGGCTCACCAGCCAGGAACTAGATATCATGCTGAACTCTTCAGAACTTTCTAATAAGCTGTTGGATGAAACCGTCGAAGGTCTGGGTGAGAGTTATGGTAATGTGAATGACTCGGAAGACGAAAATAACCCGATCATAGGCTTTCACCCCAAGCATAATTTGCGTGGGGTGGATGTTGTGGTTGATGTTGGACAGACCCTTGAGCAAATTGGAGACGTTCCTGACGAAGAACATACTGGTATGGGTGTTGGCAAGTACAATTTACATTTTATAATTGCTTGAAAGTTTGATTGCAAGTATTTTATCACCTTACGAGCGGGTGGTGGAGTATATTTCACTGTGCCGCCCAGCGGGTTTTTTTTTTACCCTAAATGGGGTTGTTTCCGTGCTCTTTTTCATGCATAAACAAGATCCAGAGCGTAATACAAATATGTATCCCTGAAAGGGCGTAAATTGAGCTTTCCAATGACACCCGAACCATCCTTCTACGATCACTGGTTGTCTTGTAACGATCGTGCAACACGAGTGCAAAAACCCTAAACTACGGTAATTTCCTTATAATTCCCTGTAGTAGGTCCACGGCGGCCGTGCGAGCGGTCAGGAGGTAATTTATGCTAATCACTGCTCCGCTCTCTCTCAGAGCATTACGTCCTCAAAATTGCACTCTACAAGAATCCTTTGCATTTTATAGATACTTTTGCAGGCGTTCGGTAAATTTCTCACGATAACCAGGGTGTACGGTACATTTCTCACGATAATACAAGCAACAACGAAGCTTGGCGAAGATTGTGGTCTACAATATACCTTTTTATAATTGCATGTGACCTTGTAATTGCTTGAAAGTTTGATTACTAGCATTTTATAGCGTATTATTTGCAGGCGTTCAGTAAATTTCTTACGGTAGGCTAATACAAACAACGAAAGATTGAATATTTGTGCTTGGCATTATATGATTGTGTGGAACAGATGTAGGCCTACCGTAGTATATTTCACATATATATGATACATAGGTAACATTTTATATTATCACGACACCTCTCTCTCTCTCTGTCTCACTCTCTTGTTTGTTTTAACTCCTTTGTACTCCATTTGTACTCCTCTTTGTCTGGTATGGTAGGCACAGGGCACTCCCCTAAAACAAAACACTAATCTGCTCACTCCCAGGGCAAATCACACCTATGAAGAAGTCTTCGGGACCTCCTCTCTCGCCTCTCTCTCGGGTTGCCCCTCTTCCCTCTCTGGGGTCACATATTCATTTAATAAATTGCATGTGGACATTGAAATTGCTTGAGAGTTTGATTGCCAAGCATTTTGATAGCGTAATTTATTTGCAGGCGTTCGGTAAAATTTCTCACGATAAAACCAGTTTGTACGGTACATTTCCTCACACGATAATACAAGCATGACAACGAAGCTTGGGCGCAAAGGGGATTTGGTGGTCTACAATATAAAGCCTTTTTCGATCATAATTGCCATGTGAGCATGGTAATTGCGGTGAAAGTTTGATTGCAGCCAGCTTGGGGGTATTGAGCGGTGGGATTATTTTAAGGCGTTCAGTAAATTTCTTACGGATAATAGTGGCAACATTACCCTGTCATTACCAGGTCATAAAAATATATCAAAATAAGGTCCTGTGGGACTATATTATCGCTATTATTGGACAACGAAAAGGTAATTGTTTGGGATTCGATCCCTCCACTGGGAAACATCCAACTTAACAATGTCGGAAGTGTGCAAGTACTGTCGCCAATACGTATAGAGACTTTCCAGCTAGACTAGAGGACCTTTACTTTCGATCTAGCCAGCAGCAATGAACTTACCACTAGCGGTTTTGTTTTGAAATTTTAGAACAATTTGGAAGTGATTATTATATGGATTTTGCCAATTCATATTTCCTAGTGGTATTTTATCATGTCTTCCTATCTTATCTATCTATTGGCCTGACGCCGTGATCCCCGCAAGGGGTGGCCACCGAACGAACCGGGCCCCCATGCTCCTCTGTCCCCAGAGAGTCGACGCCCCTCCCCCCAACCAAGCACCACCTTCGTTCTGTAGTTCCTCACTCCATCATTCACACTCATATTCGGTTCTACCTCTACGTCCCCCTTTCTGTCCCTCCACCCGCTCGCCTCGTACACCGTTTAGTCATTCTCTCCGCTTTCCCATTAACGTTCCATATGGCCGAACCATCTCAAGGTTGTTCCTTTTCACACTTTGCCAGCACATATACCTCCCAACACCACCACCTCCTTCTTACTTCCTCAATTAGTCCTGTCCTACCCTCCATGGTAACTCCGCACGACACCTTAAGTACGTAATTCATTTACACTGCTCTCACTCTTGGTCTGAGTCCTCTCAACCAAAGTCCATGAGTTCGTTTCCGTAAGTCAGTGTCGTGATTACCACACTTGTTCATGCAAGGACTTCTTCACTTCCCAATGAATGACGCAGCGCCTATTTCTGTGTACTTGCTTTTAAGCGTTCCATTACAAGCCCTCTCTCCCCGTTGTATCCCCATCAGCCTTCCCAGCACCTCCGTCATCCATATGCCCCATCTTTTACTCACACACACTGCCCCAGATACTTAAAAGAGTTGACGATCTCCATAGCCTGACCGTTCAGCTTCACCTCACACTCTGTGACTTCACCCCCCTTTGCGAAGACCATAAACCATGGCTCATTTCCCGTATTTACCTTCAAATTCCGTTTTTAGCACACTGTTCCAAACTCATTTTACCAGAATCCCTGCAACTCTCCCAATTCATTATCACTCATCAGGAACTGTGTTTCATGCCGCAAACAGCAGTATCATGTCCTTACAATCTAACAATATATGGCTAGCGGATTTAACTTCAATTGGTTAAGGCCCCTCCCCCCGCTCGATTGGCGGCCGAAGAGAAAATCGATATATGGTGGCAATTTAGTAAAACAGGTATTAAAAAACAAAACCAGCATGCGTATCGGTATTTATGGGGTAAGTTGGCTACCTACTATTTGTTATACCGGATATAGTAAGTAATGATAAGTAAAAAATGCTTAGATAATATTAAAACAAGAAACAAACAATTCCTCTAAAGCAAGCGAACCAGAGAGAGAGAGAGACGAGGAGAGAGAGAGAGTAGAGAGAATGCAGAAGAAACTGAACTGAAGAAAGAGTGAAAAAGATATAATATACATACATACATAACATTTTAAACCGAGTGTTCCACACATCAGTGCAGTTTCAGTCTCTTGTCCTAATGGCGGCATTCCAGGCAACCCTGTTAAGGGCTGTTTCACTTGTCAAGTTCTTGGATTTGGGATCGGCGCGTATAGTCCGATCCCAGGTAGGCCACCCCTTGGTGCAGCTCCCTCCACAATCACAGACCTGCATTTTTTCACCCAATTTTGTTCATCCATTCTCTCCACATGTCCATACCATCCCAGTCTACTTGTACGCATCACCTCGCTAATACTCTTTATACCTAAACGTCTCCTCAGCTCAACATTTGTTATTCTAATACAGAAATATTACAAGCAAATGAAGAAAGAGGGATTAGAGAAAATAATAATGAGAATTACATATACGGATGAGGAAGAGAAAGAGAGAGAATACAGAAACTGAACTGAAGAAAGAGAGTGAAAAAGATATAATAATACAGAAATATTACAAGCAAATAAATGAAATAGAGGGATTAGTTAGAGAAAATAATAATGAGAATTACATATACGGATGAAGAAGAGAGAGAGAGAGAGAGAGAGAGAGAGAGAGAGAGAGAGAGAGAGAGAGAGAGAGAGAGAGAGAGAGAGAGAGAGAGAGAGAGAGAGAGAGAGAGACACACACAGACAGGAGTGAGAGAGATTAGAGAAAATTGAGAGATTGCAAGCATTTTATAGCGTATTATTTGCAGGCGTTCAGTAAATTTCTTACGGTAATACAAACAACGAAAGATTGAATATTTGTGCTTGGCATTATATGATTGTGGGGAACAGATGTAGGCCTACCGTATATATTATTTTATCATATATATGATACATATGTAACATTGTTATATTATCACGACACTCTCTCTCTCTCTTGTCTCTTCCTCTCTGGGTCTACCTATACATTTATAATTGCATGCGACCTTGAAATTGCTTGAGAGTTTGATTGCAAGCATTTTATAGCGTATTATTTGCAGGCGTTCAGTAAATTTCTTACGGTAATACAAACAACGAAAGATTGAATATTTGTGCTTGGCATTATATGATTGTCTGGATCAGATGTAGGCCTACCGTATATATTATTTTATCATATATACAATATGATACATATGTAACATTGTTATATTATCACGACACTCTCTCTCTCTCTCTTGTCTCTTCCTCTCTGGGTCTACCTATACATTTATAATTGCATGCGACCTTGAAATTGCTTGAGAGTTTGATTGCAAGCATTTTATAGCATATTATTTGCAGGCGTTCAGTAAATTTCTTACGGTAATACAAACAACGAAAGATTGAATATTTGTGCTTGGCATTATATGATTGTGGGGAACAGATGTAGGCCTACCGTATATATTATATCATATATGATACATATGTAACATTGTTATATTATCACGACACTCTCTCTCTCTCTTGTCTCTTCCTCTCTGGGTCTACCTATACATTTATAATTGCATGCGACCTTGAAATTGCTTGAGAGTTTGATTGCAAGCATTTTATAGCGTATTTGCCGGCGTTCAGTAAATTTCTTACGGTAATAAAAAACAAACAACGAAAGATTGAATATTTGTGCTGCACATCCCTCGGTGAAAGAGTGAAAAAGATATAATAATACAGAAATATTACAAGCAAATAAATGAAATAGAGGGATTAGTTAGAAAAAATAATAATGAGAATTACATATACGGATGAGGAAGAGAGAAAGGGAGCGTGAGAGAGGGAAAGCGAGCGAGCCAGAGAGAGATAATAATAATAAATAATAATAATAAAATGTTTATTTCCACTTAAAAGTGGTTATTCTGCTCATAATACAATTACAAAGTGTACATTAAGTATTAACTTAGGTATAAACTTAGGTATAAGGTATAAACTTAGATTGTACATACACATTCAGATGCATATACACGCAATACATATACAGTATATATATGTGCGTGGACTTACATACTTTTACACACACATTCATATTTGTTTGACTGTACATAGTTTATATGCATCTATATTGAAATACCCACATATATACAGTCATAAAAATATGAATAAGAATATACAGGACATCATATTACCATAGAGAACAATGAGGCCCGATATTTAGATTATGTACCGGTATTATTTAATAAGTTCTTTTTCAACTTTGATTTAAATGCATGTACGGTATTTGCCTCTTTGATATCCGATGGTAGTTGATTCCATAACTTAGGACCTGTTACAGACATAGCTCTGGCTCCCGAGTCAGTCTTGGTTCTGGGGACATAAAGATTGTGTCGTTGTCTTGTATTACTATCGGTAATATTGTTAACAGTTGGGAGAGGTAGGAAGTGATCTGGGTAGTGGTGGGTGACTTTTTAAAAAATAGTTACTACTGAATTAAAAGTAATTTGTTTCTTTATGCTTAGCCATTGTAATTCTTTGAAAATGGGTGTATCGTGATCATACTTCCTAGCTTTACCATCTGCGACTCTTGCCGCGAAGTTTTGCAACCTTTGAACCTTCGTGATTAGTGATGCATTAGTCGTCCCCCAAATCATATTACAGTAGTTCAGAATGCTTAATACTAGTGATTGTACAACTGCGATTCGAGTTGATTTATCAAAATAATGTTTTGTTCTATTTATGTATAATATGGCCCCCATTACTTTTGTTGTTGTTTGGCTTATATGTTTGTCGAAGGTCATATACTGATCCAAATGAACACCAAGGTTTTTTACGTGGATGGAGAGAGACAGACAGACAGGAGTGAGAGAGATTAGAGAAAATAATAATGAGAATTACATATACGGATGAGAGAGAGAGAGAGAGAGAGAGAGAGAGAGATAGCGGAGAGAGAGAGATAGCGGAGAGAGAGAGAGAGCGGAGAGAGAGAGAGCGGAGAGAGAGAGAGAGAGAGAGAGAGAGAGAGAGAGAGAGAGAGAGAGAGAGAGAGAGAGAGAGAGAGAGAGAGAGAGAGAGAGAGAGAGAGAGAGAGAGAGAGAGAGAGAGAGAGAGAGAGAGAGAGAGAGAGAGAGAGAGAGAGAGAGAGAGAGAGAGAGAGAGAGAGAGTGAGAGAGAATAAGGAGAAATAAGACCGATTACCGAAGGAATAGTAGACGCGCGAGAGGCCGAAGTCAGGCCAAAGCGAACGCATCCGAACGCGCCTGGGAAATAGACCAAAAAGTACCTCCTCTTCCTAACCTCTTCCCACCCTCCACACTTGCTCATAACATCCATAATATACTTATATGGGGAGACGAAGAGTTGCTCTTTCCAAAAATGATCGTTTCGTTCACATTGGCGCCATAGTAACGGCGCTAGGGCGAGTGAAAGTGAGCGAATATTTCGGGATTATGCCCGCTGAGCGGTACGGTGTAAAATACCTTACTACCCTCTAAATAAGGGTTAATGTATCCCCAATTGGCTCAAAATCGTGTCATATGCGTGAAAGGGTTAATACCCAATTACGGGAATAATATACAAGATAATGCCAATTAATTAATTTGCACTTTCACACTAATTACGAAAGTACATCTTGGCACCGTAGACTTTCCTGCATCTACACACTTCGAGACAGTATAGTTGTTGTTGTTGTTGTTCCCTAAGCTGCCTGGCCGAACAGCCCCGAGTCCTTAAGGAAGGCCATGGCCACGGTCGGGCTTTCCCACAGAGCTCTCAAATAGTGTAAATTGTGTTGTTGGCGTAAGTGGTTCTGTGAAATGCAGTCTTCTATGATGTGTTTTATGGTATGGGGTGCTGTGTTACAACCCGGGCAGGTGTCGACGACGGAATCATCCAGTCTCTTCTGATAGCTCCAGAAGAGCTGGATGGTGTCCGCATCTCAGCCTGGCCAGGTGCACAGTATAGTACGTCTGGGTGTTGTATTAAATTTACATCACACCTTAGGCGGTGGTACCTTGCCTACTTTAAACCTACAAGCAATCGCCAATGCACTTGCTACCTTTCTGCATGCAAGTGGACGGATCCAAGACCTATAAAGTACAAGTAATGTACCAGTATAGTACTGTACTACTGTACAAGATATGACCACCTATCAACATCAATGCCCCTCCTGACTGACATTTAAACACTTGCCATGGAACCCCACCAGTTGCCCCTATCAAACTTAAAACCCTACAACACTTGCACAGTTATTTGGGGAAAGTTACCCTTAGCACACTGTGCATCAACGGTGAAGAAGAAGAATCAACATGTTTGCCAAAGAAAGTTTGCCGATGTTACAATTTTTTATTTTTGTTTTATTTTCGGCTTTTAATTTGTAATCGGTACATAATTATCACATTATACATTAAAACTATTTAACCCTCCGGATCTGGGGACCCTCATATGAGGCGGTTCGCTGTGTCCGGGCCCATTTTCGTACAGTCAAGCTTCATAATTCAGTAGCTACTGATTGAGACCACCTAGAGCAGTCAGGTTTTTTGAAATTGTAGAACATATTGTTGTCTATAAACTGCCATTGAGATGACATCGCTACGACGCGTGGTTGCCGAGTTATGATGATTTTAGCGGCGATTTTTACCTCATATGAGAACTCCCGGACTCCTAACCAAAATACGTTTTGCCTCATATGAGGCCTCCCGAATCCCAAGGGTTAAGCAGGAAAGATAAAAGCATTTCGAACAATCGAGTGAAAACAGATTTCTAATGTGTTTACTCGTTATCTATTTATTAATTTAATTAACTTTTAATTGACATAAGGTCCGAATTCGTCCCACATCCGAATTCGCCCCAGTTGACGGTATATATATTTTAGCTGCAGTGCATTAGAGATTAGACTGATAATTTGCCTATCTTTGATGGTACCGGTACAGATTACTGTAGTAAATTTTCAGGATCGGGTTCATGGACTATTATATACATACCGTACATACTGTATAAGTGTATATTTGTTAGTAGTCTTGGCAAATCCAACGTCAAGGCTATTAACCTAATTGCAATGACGACTTGTCTATTTTGACTGCTATATCGTCATCCCAATCGCGGTTAAGAAAGAAAACGTCTAGTGTCTACTCCTTAACTTGCTCTAGGAGACGTTGTACATTAACCAAAACTACCACCGAAGGTGAAAAACGCATAGAAGAGAAGAAAAAGGGATTTACCTGAGTAACAGCTGACAGCCCATACCGTCTTCTGTCCATGTTGACACCCGGTCCAACTTGAGCGCATGCGCCCCTTTCCAAGTATCATTTTCACCCGCGACCTCATATGATTCAGACGTCTCTGCCTTGTGTTCTTCCATCCACCCTGTCACAGTCATTTTTCGGCTTCTTTAGCCGACAGATTCTACGTGGTTTAGGGCACACGTGAAATGGGCTCCAGAATGTTTAGAATGTATCATATGGAGGTCGCGTGTGATAATAGTCTATACCAAAGGTTCGGGGGTCGCCTTGCTTCCCCCGACATGTTTATTCACTCTTTCTCTTTTCATATTGTCTTTTCTGTTAATTCTGGGCATGGTTTTAGCTTATTAGTAGGTCTAGCCTAACTGGTTTTTTCATTCATGTTTCTGCTATGCCAAGATGAGTTTTCATGTTTCATAGCCTAGGTATTTACGTTTGGTAAAAACTTCAGAAATTTGTGGGTGGCGTTCCAAGTTTTGTAGAGTTTGTGTCGGCCGAATTATAGCGTTATTCCCGAGTCGCCCCTTTCGAGCCTTCATTGTGTCTCAAGGGACCGGGCGTAGTGTGATTCAAGATTCGTCACACCACAGGATTTTTTCGCTCCTGACACATTCTCTGCTGACAGCTATTCCCCCCTTTTTCTCACCAGTGTTCATTTGCTGGTTTTTGTTTTTTGCCTTACTGTTTCACCTCCATCCTTTCGCCCACCTTGATCTCGCGCCCTTTCATGCTGTTGGCGAGTAGTTGCTGTTTTGCTAGCCTATACCTCCCTGGACTTGGTTAGGGTAGTGGGGGGCGGCGCTCCCTGCTGTGTCATCATGTTTTTCCCAGCTGGTGTGTCTTCCTTGCCTCCCCACACTTGACAGGTTGAGATGGGTACAGTACTATTCAAGGAAGATACTGCTCGGCTTGTAGGCTCTCACACAAGCTTGGAGAGCATGCTCAGCTTGTAGGCCCTCGCACAAGCTTGGGGATCATACTCAGCTTGCTGGCCCTCACACAAGCTTGGAGTTCATAGGGGATGACCACATCCTTGCAGCCTGTTTCCCCTGGTGTGTCTCCCTTGTTGCCCCCTCCCTTGCCAGGTTGGGATGGGTGATGTTCTCGGAAGACACTGCTCCGCTTGTAGGCCCTCTCCCAAGCTTGGAGTTCTTAGGAGATGCCTGCGACCTTGCGGCCTGCTTCGGTGTTGTCTCAGAAACTCGATTTGCTTTTTCGGCGTGGACCTGGCCTCGCCACGTTCCCGCAATTTTGTGGGTTTCGTATAGCGCGAATTTGCGGATCCCACATTTTTGCGGGTCTCGTATAGAGCGGATTTGCGGTCCCGCAAATATGCGGGTTGTGGTGTCACATAGGACACACCAACATGGGCCCGCAATTTTGCGGGGGTGGTTAGTTTTTACTTCTAACCAATGCTGTCATTTGTCTTCCCTGACTGCTTTTACAATGACATGGGAGGTGTATAGCTGGTGTTTTACACACACCTTCTACATCTGGTTCCTCGCGAGGACGAGTCCACCTGGCAAGGCTGAGATGCGGACATCATCCAGCTCTGGATGACTCCATCGTTGACACCTGCCCGGGATGTAACACAGCACCCCATACCATCAAACATATCATAGAAGACTGCATTTCACACAACCACCTACACCAACAACACAATCTACACTCAATGAGAGCTCTGTGGGAAAGCCCGATCATGGCCATGGCCTTCCTCAGGGACTCGGGGCTGTTCGGCCAGGCAGCTTAGGGAAGAACAACAACATCTGGTTTTCACTGTTTTTCTGTGTTTTAGACCCTGCATTTTGGATGTTGGGTTAGTGTTTAACGCTTTCTCCATCTTTGCTGATTCTCCCTGGCTTCGACCTGCCCTTCATCACTGCCCCTCCGAGTTGCCGGTTTGGTGTGTTCAGAACCTCAGTTTGCATGCCAACCAGTGTTGCCAGATTCTAAATGCTGAATTATCGTATTGTGACCACAAAATTATGGAATTTGCACCAAAATTATCGTACACACTAATATATATATAATGTACTGTATATATACTGTATACTGTAAAGGGAATGTTGTTAAGCATTTATTAATTTAATTCGTAATTCCCAAAACAAATTCAACATAAAGATGAGATAACAATGTAATAATGGTTTATAGGTCTACTATTATTACTTTAATAAAATTTAATAAGTTCTTCTTAAGAAATGATTACAAAATTTTATCTAGTAGACCTATTGTTCTAAATTATTATGAACTATTCTTCCTAATCCTCGGTTGTCTCAGATGTGTTATATAGTTCCCTTTCCAATTTTGATTAATGCCTTACTCCCTTTATTCATTTATTAACACCTTAAGAGTGGCCTAGGCGGTATATAATATGTAGCCACCAGCGGGGTGTTTTTACCCAAAATAGGGCTGTTTACGTGATCATTTTCATGCCTAAATAAGACCCAGAGCATAAAACAAGTATCTATCCCTGAAAGGGCATAAACAGAGCTTTCCAATGACACCACAACGATCCTTTTATGACCGCTAGTTTTCTTGCAACAACCGCGCAACACGAGTGCAAAAAGCATGTAATTCGGTACTTTCCCCATACAATTCAGTATGTAGAGAGGGAGGGAGGAGGTGGGATTCGTGTCAGTAGGTTCGCCGCGGTGGTCTGGAGCAGTCATACGCTCGCTACTCTCCTGCCACCACTTGTCTCTCTCTCTCAGCAACATTACGTGCTGAAATTGCCACACGACCTATGTCGCGCGCCGCCAGATAGTCCAGATTTATTATACTCGACTTATGTTGCGCGCCGATAGTTAGGCCTCCAGCCCCGGCTATGTATTATATATATATTCCTCGAAACCCGGGTGTTTTGGCCGAAAAACGTCTAGGCTAGGCTACTGTATATGTGTTAATCTGACTGCTTCCTGCATTCCCGCGCATCCCCAAGCGTAGCTATGTTATTTACCTGTAGAATGGCATTAAGTAGAGCTCTCTAAGTCAACTGGTTGAGTTGTGATGATGATTTCATTGGAGATAACTTTATGGCCAAAACAGCCACTTTACACTACTTTTCGATACTTAACAACAACATACAGGCACACGCGAACAAGCGACGCTCTCCTTCTTGTGGCCGGAGATGCGGGGCGTCGGTCCAGCCGGCTGTTGTTTACATGCGTCGGACCGACGCCTCGCACACGAAGCTCACAGGCTTTCAACCACTGGGCGTTCAAGAGCCCTTCCGGGCAGCTGTTATATGCTTTTTTATGGGCGTTCAAGAGCCCTTCCGTGGTGAGAGGGTTAATACGTGTATGAAACAATGTGATTATCTAAGAGATTTATTTGGATGTTCAAAAGTCCCTGAACTATCTCCCAATTTATGTTGCATCTCGGTTTAATTCATATAATAATAGTGCTTTTGTTGAAATCGTAAGATTATCGTACAAAACGTACAATAATGAGAAACACTATCGTACATCGTACCAGGGGTAAAATTCTCGTACATATACGATAGTTATCGTACGTATGGCAACACTGATGCCAACTTGTTCTTCTCCATGCTTCCTTCCTGGTTTCTTGGCCGTTTTACGGTGTACATAGGAGTGACAAGGAGTACCTTGGACGTCAGGCGTTACTCAGGGATTCTGGCGGCAACAGGTCTTCCGACCCTTCACGGTTGCTTGCCCTCCGATGTACTAGGAGTCCACCGGGGTAAAAAGGCCATCAGGCAACACCTGTCTCTTCCTACTTGGCCCACTTACGAACTTCTTTCCTTCATTTCCGACTGTAGCTCTCCTTGGATGCCGAGCACGGTACTTGTCAAGCTGACCTTTGATGGTTTCATCGGTGTTGCAGTCTCCTACGCTTTCTCCATCTCGGTTCGGCTTCTGCTGTCTCTTCATCTGCTTACACCGACTATCGACGGCGAGGTTTTTTTTTCTTCTACCTCCCCCTCATTGTTCCTCTGCTTCCCTGCTTCCCTCTTCCCCTCTATCCAGGGGGGAGCTCCCTGTTGCGGATGCGTTCTTTAGCTGCTGTTCTACCTGGGAGGGGGGGTCGCCCTCCTCCACCGGTGGGGCCCTCCCCCCATCCTCTGCAGGCCTGGAGATCCTCGCAGTTTCGGGGATCTCTTCCTCCAGGGTTGCCTGCTTTTGGAGTGAGGGGGCCCGGATGCTGGTGCCCTCCGAGCCCTGGTGTGACCTCTTCCTTCTGGCAAGTCTGTCCCTCTCCGTGTCTACCTGCTGTGCAGGGCGTTCTGAGGTGACGTTCTGGCTGCGGACGTGGAGGTATAGGCCTTCCCCGAGCAGGGCGGGCCGTCAGTTCTTCTCGGTGGGCCCAGGCCTCCATCTGCCCATAGGCCCCTGATCTGGTCGGACTTCGGCCGCCTGGACGTCCTACTGGTTGTTCGGTCCCTCTCGGTCTTGTCGGGACTGTTCTCCTTGGGGCCGGCCCTGCGCGAGGGCAGTATACCTGCTCTTCCTGCCGTGCTCGCTCAACCGCCCCGTTTGGGGCCTGGTTGTCGGGGTCCTGTTGTTTGCTTCCCGGACCGTCGACGTCGCTGTCTCGCTTGCTGTGCCTGCCTCTTCCTCCCTCTCGTCTCTGTCGGCTGTCTGCGTGGCGTGTTCTGGTCCTGGGTCTGCGCCCCCGGGATCAGTCTCTGTGGCTTCTCTTTTCCCTTCTTCACTATCCCCGAGTGGGCAGCTCTCGGCTTTTGCCTTGCGCCGGCGGGTGGTCGACTTGGTGGCCTATATCATTGGGCACCTGCTGCCCTCAGTTCAACCCCCCCCCCCCTCATCTTGCCGAGGCGGTGCCTCGGAGTACCCTTCGCCACGCTATGGGCTATGTGCGGCGGATATCCCTCCAGCTCGCTATGTCCTTTCTCCCTGTGCTGCCGGTGGTGCTGTGCGAAGCTGCTCGCCTTTGCCTCGCCGTCCAGTCCACGGTCTGCTGTGATGCCCTGTTCGTTGGGCGCCTGGGCCTGCTTACTAGTGGATCAAATCGGGGACAAGGAGATAGTGAGGGAGGAGCAGGAGATAGAGACAGTGAGTCAGGTAGTGGATCAAACCGAAGACCGAGAGATGGTGAGGGAGGAGCAGGGGATGGAGACGGTGAGTCAGGTAGTGGATCAGCCCGAGGACGGAGAGATGGTGAGGGAGGGGCGGGAGATTGTGGAGGGGGGGGGGGGGAGGAGAATAGAAATAGCAGGGAATGTGGAGGTAGGTCAGGGAAGGGATGGAGGAGGAGGTGAACCTGATAGGAGGCAGGGAGGGAAGAGAAACAAGGAGGAGGATTCCAATGATCCCGATGTATCAATGGGAAGATATTATTGGGATAGAATTTGTGCTGTACCTAGTATCAGTGCATTACCACAAGCCCACCGAAACGTCAATAAAATACCCTCATTGTTCCCTGATTAAATAGCACTGGATGAATATTCCCATATTCAAAATATGCTATAGGGGTGCAATGCCTGGTGAGTTATCTGCTCAACAGGTGGCGTTGTGTGTGTGTAAGTGTGAGAGTCCGAGTGTAGGGGGCGAGACAGTGAAGCACGGGAACGAGGTGGCTTCAGAGATGGGGTCGTTTCGGGCCATGATTGAGCACCGTGCCTCATGTGAAGGCAAAATGGCAGGTGCTCGTTGTACTCTACGTGCTTCACATGTCTCACTCCCTAGACTGGAACAAGACCTCACGGGCTTCACTGTTCATTGTAAAGCGGTGAATGTTAAGGCTCTCAGCCTATGCCCGAGAGGAAGTAAGTTGGAATATAGAAGAAAAAAAAAAAAAAAAAATTTTTTTTACTGTGCTACTACACTAATATAGATGGAATAAACAGTAAAAAGGTAGAATTGGATGATATATTAAGAAAGGATCAACCACAGATAGTCTGTTTGACAGAGACAAAGCTGAACCAGGACTTTGACAGCAATATAGTGTTTAGTGAAGGATATAATATATGGAGATATGATAGAAAGGGAAAAAGGGGAGGTGGAGTGGCAGTATTAGTTAAGAACCCTATGACAGCAAAGCAAGTGGAGTTAAATAATGACAAGGCAGAAATAATGGCAGTTGAACTCAATGATATAGAAGGAAAAAAGCTAGACATAGCAGTAGCTTACATGCCACCAAAGACCAGAGCATGGAGGGAGTTGGAGTTTGAGGAGATGGTCGAGGATATGATTCAGTCGTTGAGAAGATTGCTTTTAAGGAAGAATCGATTGATCTTGGTAGGAGATTTCAACTGTAGTGAGGTTGATTGGGAATCGGGAGATGCAGGGCCAAATCAGAGATCTTGGGGAAGTCGGCTAGTGGAGTTGGTTACGGAAAATGTACTTGCACAACATGTGAAGGAAAATACAAGAATGAGGGGTAATAACGAACCTTCTAAACTTGATCTGATTTTTACAAAGGATCCTCACGAAATTAGTGATATAAACTATCTATGTCCTGTAGGTAAAAGTGATCACCTATTACTAAAATGGAAGTTGACCTCGAGTAATGCCATTAGATTAGACAATAGCTACATAAATGACAGATTAAATTATAGTAAAGCTGATTATGTATCCTTGAAAAGATATTTAGAGGGAGTAGATTGGGATCTTATTTTGAAGGAACAGGACGTACAAGGTAAATATAGTAGATTCCTCGAAATTTATAGAGTAGGAACCAATCTGTTTGTCCCAAGATATAAAACTGGAAATTTTACTAAGCAGAAAGATTGGTTTAATTTGAAATGCAAAAGAGCTTTGGGTAGGCGTGATGCAGCTTGGGCTAGATTAAGAAGAAGGAACACTGAGAGTAATCGGAATAAATATAAACAGGAGAGGAATAGATATGTTAACATAATTAGGCAAGTTAAAATGAACTATGAGAAGAACATAGTAAATAAATGTGAAAGTGATCCTAGATTATTTTATAAATATATAAACAGTAAGTTGAAGGTAAAGAAACAAATGACTAAATTAAGAGTTGATGCTAGGACGTATGAAAATGTATCGGACATGTGCGAGGTAATGAATAACAAATTGGGGTCAGTTTTTACTAAAGAGGAAGGTTTTGACGAACCACAGGCGGGAGTACTGGAGAGTGGTCTTAGTAAGATTGAAATAACTAGAGATGAGCTGTTATCTGCGATGAGAGGACTTGAAGTAAGGAAAGCTATGGGACCGGATGAAGTGTCTGCCTGGGTTTTAAAGGAGTGTGCAGAGCAATTAGTGGAGCCAGTGAGGGACATAATTCAAGCTTCCTTAGATAAAGGACAGGTTCCTGTTGAATGGAAAAGAGCTAATATCATTCCGATATACAAGAATGGAAACCCTGAGGACCCTCTAAACTATAGACCAGTTTCACTTACTAGTATTGTATGCAAGATTTGTGAAAAGCTAATTAGGAAGAGATGGATGAAAATGTTGGAGAGAAAGAAGATAATAACCCCAAAGCAATTTGGATTCAGAGAAGGGACATCTTGTGTTACCAGTTTGCTATGTTATTACAGTAGGGTGATAGATGTACTCCAAGAAAGAGGCGGATGGGTGGACTGCGTCTACTTAGACCTTTCCAAAGCATTCGATAAGGTACCACATAAGAGATTGTTATCTAAGCTTGAGACGCTAGGATGTGTCAGGGGGAGTTTGCTGAAATGGATGGAGAGCTATTTAACAGATAGGGAAATGAGGACCAACATTAGAGGAACTTACTCATCGTGGCGGAAAGTTGAGTGTGGTGTGCCGCAGGGATCTGTGTTGGCACCTCTCATGTTCCTTATGTACGTGAATGACCTGCCGATAGGCATAAACTCCTACATGTCAATGTTTGCAGATGACGTAAAAATTATGAGACAAATAACAAATAAAAGTAGTTGTGAGGAACTGCAAGGGGATTTAGATAAAATATACGAATGGAGCACCAAGTGGAAAATGAAATTTAATATAAGTAAATGCCCCGTGTTAAATATGGGAAGAAGTGTGAATAGACCAAATTGGAAGTACAGGATCGGAGATAATATAATTAGCAAGGCCGAAAAAGAAAAGGATTTAGGGTTGATTATACAAGATAATTTGTCGCCAGAGAAACATATTAACAAGCTCTTTAGCGGAATGTATGCAATGGCCGGGAATATGAAAGTTGCTCTGAACTACTTGGATGAGACCATGGTAGCGAAAATTATGAAGAGTATGATTAGACCAAGATTGGAGTATGCAGCAGTGGTGTGGTCCCCGCATCTAAAGAAGCATATTCACAAGTTAGAAAGAATCCAGAGAGCAGTTACTAGATTGGTTCCAAGTCTCAGAGAACTGCCATATGAAGGGAGACTAGACAAATTAAATCTACCGAGTCTAAAAGAGAGGAGAGAGAGGGGAGACATGATAATGATGTACAAATGCACCCGGGGGCTGGAGAGGCTGGATAGGGAGGATATATTAATTATGGATACAGGAATAACTAGAGGCCACAGCTACAAAGTAAAAAGACCTACCTGCAAGAACGATATCAGGAAGTTTAGCTTCCCCTATAGATGTATTGACAAATGGAATGGGCTGGAGGAGGTGGTGGTAGGGGCAAGGAATATCCATATTTTCAAGAAAAAATTGGATAAAAAGTAGACTTGAGAGACGGGACAACACGAGCTTAGCTCAACTCCGGTAAACAACAATTAGGTAAATACTCTGCGCTCTGTCTACAACGGGGTTGTTTGCTCCGTAGCGCCTGGGTGCTGCACGCCTCCCTGTCGGCTGCCCCTGCTTTCGGTTCGCACCGTCATGCCGTGTCATGGTCGGAGTACTGTACGCTGTCCGCCCGCTCGGCCAGGCCTCATCGTGTTGGCCCCGCTGGTGCGAGGCCGATCAGCCCTCTCGCTCTGGTTGTGCTTCGTCGGGGTGGACTCCCCTGGACGGTTGGTGGCGTGTCACGCCCTTTTTCGTCAGAAAATGGGGGGGGGAGTGGTAGAGGTTACTCGTGGCACTCGGAGCTGTTTCGGAGGGGCTTCCACGTCTCAACACGTGTCGGATCTCCAGGTCGGTCTCCTTCTCGCCTCTCAGACAGGGTTGCTTACTTTGTCGCGGGAGTCCCCACTGATTTTTTCTCCCTTGCCCCCATCTTCACTGGCCACGAGGCACGTGGGGCCGAACAGTTACCAGGTGGACTCTACCCTAGCCACCATGGTCGCGTCCATGCACAGAAAAAGGGTAGTTCCGGTGGTGCAAATCGGCCAAAGGATTTTCCTCTCTCATGCATTCCTGGTGCCGTAGACTGCCTGTGACGCGATGAGTCCGGTGCTGGTTCTGTCGGCCCTCGCCTGTTCTCTCATGAGCACTCAGTTTCACGTGCTGTTGGTACTCATGGTCCGACTGACGCTACGACCTCTGTC
This sequence comes from Paralithodes platypus, assembly GCA_032716605.1. Taxonomy (NCBI): domain Eukaryota; kingdom Metazoa; phylum Arthropoda; class Malacostraca; order Decapoda; family Lithodidae; genus Paralithodes; species Paralithodes platypus. Next base: position 75,610,336 of record CM064487.1, read on the forward strand.
GTTGGTGATGTCGCGGAAGCTACCGGGTGCATTTTGGCCCTATACTGGTGATACAGGCTCTGGATCCTCTCCTGCGAGACGGTATCCAGCTCCTGTTTTACCTGGATGTTTGGTGCATAGTCTCCAACACCCTGGCTCGGTACGCACTGGATGCGCTCCCTGTCGGCCGCCACGTTCCAGGTTGTGGCTAGTCCCATGCACCATTTACCGACCCTTTGGGACTCTGGGTCGCTCAGGGCTCTCTCTCGCCACCCGGGCCCTGGTTTGCCCCACCACCGACATTCTGGTTCGTCACAGATTTGTCATGCGTGGTGGCTTGGAGCTCCCGCTATTCCATGGGACTTCACTGTCAGGGCTGGTGGTCGGGCACATGCCCCTGCCCGTCGATGCTCTCGACCTGTTGGTGACATTATTATTCCTGTGGGTTCACGCACTGGCCCTTTGGGCGAGTCGGTGACTTTCGGGGTGGACACTCTGCCTGGGCGTTCTTTGTCACCGCAGTCTGGGGCCCTCCACGTCTCCCTTCGGTCCTGGGTCACTCAGGAAACGCTCTCTTCAGCCGTGCCCTGGCCTGCCCTTCTGCCGACGATCTGGGTGGTCGCAGATACGTTATGCGAGGTGGCTTCGGGCTCCCGGTTGTCCATGGGGCATCAACGTCTGGGCTGGCGATCTGGGCACACGCCCCTACCAATCGATGCTCTCGGCCTGTTGGTGCCGTTGTTCTTCCTGTGGGTTCACGCGTTCGCTCTTTCGGACGAGTCGGTGGCTTTCAGGTTGAACGTTCAGTCGGAGGTCCATGGTCTCCGCGTGCAGAGGTCCTCCAGGTCATGTCTTCTGTTGGGGATTGCAGAGCCATTGTTCTTCCTGGCGGACCGGCACTGCGTGTCCCTGCGCGCTTCCTGCCTGCCCGTGACTACCTGTTGTCCGGACAGGCTGTTCTGGTAGAGTGGATGCTGCCCGCATACTGTCTTCGTCGACCTGACTGCTTCTTGGGGCGTTCAGGGGCTCTCCTTGTTCGCCTCATGGGGGTTGCACACGTTACCTTTGTCCCTCTGCCTCCTGTCTCGCACCCCGGCAATGGTTCTGGTTGCATTCGCGGACGTATGGGGCAAGGGGCGGAGCTCTTTGTACTCCTCCTCCTGTCGCAATCTTGCTGTGCGACATCCCCCTGAAGCTACGACAGTTCCGCGGCTGGGTCTGGTTGTTGCCTCCCCCGTGGCTGCCACTGGCTTGGTGCGCCCAGCTGCGGTGAGGGTGCCCGTTTCCGGTGCCCCTGCCTGTCTCGCGATTCCTCTTGGGCCGGGTTGGCAACCTCGGGCCCTCATTGACGTTCGCGGGCTCGGCTCCCGGTCCACAGTCGGGTCCTCCCTGCCTTCCTCTCCTGTTCCTGGTCGGACTCGCCATGGTCTTCCGTGTCCCGCTGGACGTCTCTTCCGCCCTGGATGCGGGACATACGCCTTTAGTGCTGCTTGCTTCGCTTTTTCCACGCCCGTCACTTCATGTTTCGCTCTGTGCGCTGCCGCCTGTCTGCCATCCATGTAGTCTTTGTGTCTCTGGCTGGGCTGGTCGTTCCACCGACTGTGCTGGTTTCCTTCCAGAAACCAGCCTTCCAGGCTCGCCTGCCGCCACGCCTGCCCCCTCCACTGTGGGTTCTGGTCTGGCCTCTGGACCTTCTGGCATCGCGAATATCCACACAGGACGCGACGCCGGTGCTGTTGCTCGGGAGTCCTTTGTCCTTCGTGGCGCTGGTTTCTGGTAGTCGGGTGGCAGGACTGGCTGCCGCTGGCTTTCCGACGTGGCCGTGCTCGCCTTGTGTGATGCCCGGTGTGCTCCTGGCACGCATTTGTGGAATCTGTGGTGCCGGCTGTGTGGGTGTCACCAAGGCCTGATGTGGGGTTGTCGAGGGTGCCGATTGGCCGCCTCCTTTGTCGGGCACTTCGTGCCGGTTTCCTTGCTTGTGGGGGTTCTGCGCATGTTCTTCGATCCTTTGCAGCCTCCCTCCGGTTCCTGCACTGTCGATCGTTGCCCGACATTGCCTCTGTGAGTTTGTGGTCATCGGTCACACCCTTCGTCTCCTCCTACTTCTCCGTGTCCGTCGTCTGACCCGCCGAGCTGGTGGTCGCTATCGGGAGTCTCGTCTCCTGGTGCCCTGGCTGGGTCACTGGGCTCCCTCCTCGTCATTCTTTATTTTTATTTGTTTTCTTTGGGAAAAGGGAGGGGGTACGGGTTACGGACACTGTGATCACGAGCTTGGGTATACAGTCGACGCTCGATTTAACGGACCCCGATACAACGGATTTCGGATTTAATGGACTCTGTCTGTAGCCGGACAATGGACCCAGCAACGGACAAAGTCCGATGCTCGAAAAAAAAGTTGGAGCAAAGTCCGTTGCTCTATCTATTTGTCTCTCTAATGCACCTACCTAAATCCCTTATACATTAACATAACTTATGTCTTATTTGGACTTTTTGTAATCTTTGAATCATTTCTAATGTGGTGGAATTGAAAAATATAATATCCTTCCAGCACATAGATAAATAATAAGATAGTCAACAAAATATTTCAACTCTCCCCTCCGTGCGAGCAGAGACGGAAGATTTACGTTTGATAGATTTTTTGTTTTGTTTTTTCCCTCGATATACACTCTCTTTCTATCTATCTATCTCTCTAATTCATCTACCTAAATCCCTTATACATTAACATAACTATGTCTTATTTGGACTTTTTGTAATCTTTGAATAATTTCTAATGGGATGGAATTGAAAAATATAATATCCTTCCAGCACATAGATAAACAATAAATAAGATAGTCAAAAAAATAGTTCAACCCTCCCTCCGTCTAGGCGCCGAGCTTCCGAGACGGGAGATTTACATTTGATAGATTTTTGTTTTGTTTTTGTTCCCACGGTATACACAAAATGATGGTGAAATATTATAACATGTTTTTAATTGACATTTGTGTCGTTTTTGCTGATTATGAGTTGGTGGAAAAAAAAATCTTTAGTTCTATCATATCGGAAATGATTCACAGATTATATAGAGACCAAATAACATACACTTTTAAGTGTGTTCAATAGTTTTGCATTATCAATAGGGTGTAGCACAAGGCTTATCAACATATCACAGTAACGGGGTCGGGGTTGAGGCCGGGACGGGGAGGGGAGGGAGTAGGCCTACAGTGGATATACAGGGATATCCTTCCTTTTTTTTTTTTTTTTTTTTTTTTTTCCCATGTGAAATTTATGATATCAATGACAAATACGACCTTTATTATGTTTTCAGGGACAGTACAGCACAACGTGTCCCTCAATCACAAAAAAAAAAAAACAAAAAAAAAAAAACAAAAAAAAAAAATAAATACGAAGGCAATTTTCCAGCTACGGACTTTTTCCAGCAACAGACTCGGTCTCCCCCCTATTAGTCCGTTAAATCGAGCGTCGACTGTATTTATATATTCTGTATACATACATACTGTATGTATGTTGGTATGCTGTAAATATCTGCGCTTCAGAAGAAATGGATTTTTGTACGGTGCTGTTGTAGATTTTTCAAGTTTTCTCCGATGCTATGAATGACAAAGTCACACTGACAAAACTGCTCATGTTAACTACTCCTCAGTTTTTCACTCTTTTTATTAACCCTCTCACCACGGAAGGGCTCTTGAACGCCCATAAAAAAGCATATACAGTAACAGGTACCCGGAAGGGCTCTTGAATGCCCAGTGGTTGAAAGCCTGTGAGCTTCTTGTACGAGGCGTCGGTCCGACACATGTAAACAACAGCCGGCTGGACCGACGCCCCGCATCTCCGGCCACAAGAAGGAGAGCGTCGCTTGTTCGTGTGTGCCTGTATGTTGTTGTTAAGTATCGAAAAGTGGTGTAAAGTGGCTGTTTTGGCCATAAAGTTATCTCCAATGAAATCATCATCACAGCTCAACCAGTTGACTTAGAGAGCTCTACTTAATGCCATTCTACAGGTAAATAACACAGCTACGCTTGGGGATGCGCGGGAATGCGGGAAGCAGTCTGATTAATGAATATACGGTAGCCTAGCCAAGACGTTTTTCGGCCAAAACACCCGGGTTTCGAGGAATATATATATAATACATAGCCGGGGCTGGAGGGTTAAACTCTCTTGTTTATTTTGTGTTCTTTGTCATTAATATTTTTGTTTTGCATCTGTATTTGGTAATTGGGCTTGGATGTCCTCCTCCAATTTGTTACGCAGCCTTGACGTTGGATTTGCCAAGACTACTAACAAATTGGGAGGTTTGACGTACCTCCCAACCTACCAAATAGGAAAACCTACTATTTTGTTAGTAGTCTTGGCAAATCCAACGTCAAGGCTGCGTAACAAATTGGAGGAGGACATCCAAGCCCAATTACCAAATACAGATGCAAAACAAAAATATGAATGACAAAGAACACAAAATATTTTGTGTTAAAAAAACTAGTGTTTGTCAAAACTATTTTGCAGAATCTCTCAGTAGATAAGGCTCCTGGTCCAGATGAAATTCCTCCAATAGTACTTAAGAATTGCTCCTTGGTGCTCGCTCCTGTATTGGCAAAAATTTTCCGTCTGTGTACTCATACCTCATGCTTCCCAGTACCCTGGAAAGAAGCAAACATCCATCCAGTTCCTAAAAAAGGTGCCTCTTCAGATCCATCAAACTACAGACCAATAGCTATAACTTCCACTCTTGGTAAAGTCTTTGAAATTATATTAAATAATCACATAATTAAGCATCTTGAGAATAATAAATTAATCAGTGATAGGCAATATGGTTTTAGACGATGTCGATCAACTGCAGACATTCTTTGCCTTCTTACGCATCAAATCAACCAAGCTACAGACCAACATGGTGAAACACATACAATAGCACTGGATATATCAAAGGCATTTGATAGAGTCTGGCATCAATCCTTATTGTCGAAGATGTCACATTACGGTCTTGCATCATTAGTTCCACTAATTTCTTCTTATCTTCATAACAGAAAAATATGTGTAATGGTAGATGGCCTTTATTCTCAATTTCACTCAATAAATGCTGGTGTTCCCCAGGGATCAGTTTTGGCCCCAACTCTGTTCCTCATTCATATCAATGATCTCATATCTACCACTCATAATCCAATACATTCCTACGCAGATGACTCAACACTCCACAGTTCCTTCACATTTCTTACAGTTTCTTACAGTAGATCCTCTGGAAAAAGGCAAACTATGCCTGTGTATCCAGCTCAGTACCAGTACTTGCACTGCTGCGGTCGTTCACGGTGTTGGCGGCGGCGGTAACAGACGCAACATTTTTACTATTCTGTATTTTTATTTTATAATCAAACTTCAAATCTTGTCTTCCCCATACTTTATCAAGATTACTTTCAAACTCCCTTATTGATTCGGAATCGACTACATACTGGGGCAGTGCGTTCCACTCATTTACCACTATCACAAAATGAGTTCTTTGCCTTCTCAAGCCTATTTCTTTCTTTGTAAATTTTCTTAGAGTGTCCTCTCGTTCTTGTTCCCTCCCGCATCAAGAAGATACCTTCACACACATCCTCATCGTACTTTCCTGACACTATCTTAAAAGTCTTTATCATATCCCCTCTCTTTCTCCTATATGCCAGTGTCGGAAGCCCCAGTGTCCTCAACCTCTGCTCATAGCCCGCGTTCTTCAACGTTGGTACCAGCTTGCTAGCTCTCCTCTGCACTTTCTCCACTGCTTCTATATCCTTTACCATATATGGATCCCACACCTGGTTCGCATATTCCAGGTGCGCCTAACCAGCGCTGTATAGAGATTCCTGAATATTTCTTCGTCAAGTGACACAAATGTCCTCCTTATCAGCCCTACAATTCTATTGGCTTTGTTTATCTTTTTCCGCTAAATGTTCTGAGAAATTTAACTTATTGTCTATCACTACTCCTGTATCCTTTTCTGCATTCACTTCCTCCATCGCTTCATACATACTGTATCCTACCTTGTCTATCTTGCTGGTCCCAATCCGCATGTATTGCATTTTTTTGGATGAAAAGGCATTAACCAATGCTCAGACCATCCCTTCATGCCCTCCACATCTCCTTGAAGCAAACCCATATCTTCCTTACTCCTCACTCTTCTATACAGCTTAGTGTCATCCGCATACAGGTATACCTCACTTCCATTAGTTATAACTTCAGGTAAGTCGTTGATAAATATAACGAACAGCAGTGGTCCCAACACAGATCCCTGAGGTACCCCACTTGTAATTTCCCTCCACCCCGAGCCTATTCCATTCACCAGTACCCTCTGTCTCCGATCTTTCAGGAAGGCTTCTATCCATTTCACACATTTCTCCCCTATATTATAGCTTCTAACTTTCTCTATTAACCTTTTATGTGGGACCTTATCGAAGGCCTTCATAAAATCGCAATATACCACGTCTATTACATCACCATCTTCTAGAATTTGCATCCAATCATCTACCACCTTAATTAGCTGTAGTACCATCGACCTCCCCGGCAAGAATCCGAACTGTCTCCCACTGAAAAGTTGGTTTGACTTCATATGATCCATTACTCCTTCTCTAATTACCGTTTCCATTAGTTTACACACAACACTTGTCAAACTGACTGGTCTATAATTCCCTGGGTCATTTCTCTTTCCCTTCTTAAATATAGCGGTTATGTTCGCCTCTCTCCAGTCCATCGGGATTTGTCCTGTATTAAACGATACCTCAAATAAAATTTTCAATGGCTCTACTAACATCTCCCCTCCTTCCTTTATGATTCATTTACCAATTCTTTCACCCAACCCGATCTTATAAATTCAAAAATAAATACTGCAATTTCTCTGAACCAGGACCTTTCTAGAATTAATGAATGGGGACAAGAGAATCTAGTTTCCTTTAATGCACAGAAAACCAAGTACAGTCGACGCTCGATTTAACGGACCCCGATACAACGGATTTCGGATTTAACGGACTCTGTCTGTAGCCGGACAATGGACCCAGCAACGGACAAAGTCCGATGCTCGAAAAAAAGTTGGAGCAAAGTCCGTTGCTCTATCTATTTATCTCTCTAATGCACCTACCTAAATCCCTTATACATTAACATAACTATGTCTTATTTGGACTTTTTGTAATCTTTGAATCATTTATAATGTGATGGAATTGAAAAATATAATATCCTTCCAGCACATAGATAAATAATAAATAAGATAGTCAACAAAATATTTCAACTCTCCCCTCCGTGCGAGCAGAGACGGAAGATTTAAGTTTGATAGATTTTTTGTTTTGTTTTTTTCCCTCGATAAACACTCTCTTTCTATCTATCTGTCTCTCTAATTCATCTACCTAAATCCCTTATACATTAACATAACTATGTCTTATTTGGACTTTTTGTAATCTTTGAATAATTTCTAATGGGATGGAATTGAAAAATATAATATCCTTCCAGCACATAGATAAACAATAAATAAGATAGTCAAAAAAATAGTTCAACCCTCCCCTCCGTCTAGGCGCCGAGCTTCCGAGACGGGAGATTTACGTTTGATAGATTTTTTTTTTTTTTTTTTCCCCACGGTATACACAAAATGATGGGGAAATATTATAACATGTTTTTAATTGACATTGTGTCACTTTTGCTGATTATGAGTTGGTGGAAAAAAAAATCTTTAATTCTATCATATCGGAAATGATTCACAGATTATATAGAGACCAAATAACATACACTTTTAAGTGTGTTCAATAGTTTTGCATTATCAATAGGGTGTAGCACAAGGCTTATCAACATTATCATAGTAACGGGGTCGTGGTTGAGGCCGGGACGGGGAGGGGAGAGAGTAGGCCTACAGTGGATATACAGGGGATATCCTTCCTTCTTTTTTTTTTTTTTTTTTTTTTTTTTTTTTGCCTACAGGGAATATCCTTTTTTCTTTTTCTTTTTTTCCCCCACGTGAAATTTATCATATCAATGACAAATACGACCTTTATTATGTTTTCAGGGACAGTACAGCACGTGTCCCTCAATCACACAAAAAAAAAAAAAAAAAAAAAAAAAAAAAACGAAGGCAATTTTCCAGCTACGGACTTTTTCCAGCAACGGACTCGGTCTCCCCCCTATTAGTCCGTTAAATCGAGCGTCGACTGTACATTCAATTTTCTAACCGACAGAATCTCACTGAGTCCCATATATTTTTTAATGATGTAAATATTCCCACTTCCCCTAGTATTGACATTCTCGGTGTAACATTAACTACTAACTTGAGCTGGACACATTATGTTAGAAGCATTGCTAAGAATGCCTCTAAAAAACTGGGACTCCTGTACAGAGTTCGAGAATTCTTCACTGACGAGCAGTTGGCCGTAATATAAAAGTCATGTGCGTTCTCAGATGGATTACTGTTCACCTCTGTGGGGTGGAAGTGGAGTGGTTGCATTGAGGCAGTTGGACAAAATTCAAAATAAAGCTATTAGATTAATCAATAACCCTGCAATCACACAGGACCTTCCTACATTATCCATACGAAGAAATGTTGCATCCCTTGCATTATTCTACAGATATTTTCACAGCAATTGTTCCGAGGAACTTGCTTCAATTGTGCCGCCTCTCCACATCTTTCCCCGTAGAACTAGGGCAGCTGAGAGCGCCCATGAATTTACACTTTCTCCTCCACAATGCAGAACTTCTGCTTATCAGAATTCATTTATCCCCAGAGCTACTACTCTTTGGAATTCACTTCCCTCGAATTGATTTCCACAAACTTAATTTCTACAAATGTTTAAATCCAGTTGTTACAAACATTTTATGAATGGAGGATGCCTTTAGGCACATGGACCTTTTTGTTTTATCTGTGTTTTTCCTTCCTCCGTTCATTGTCTCATAAAAAAAAAAAAAAAAAATTGGTAGTAGTCTTGGAAAATCCAACGTACATAGTACCCACCCGCAAGCCGGACCCCTGCCCATCCTCGCTCCTCTGTCTACGTGGAATAATGATGCTTGGAAAGGGGCGCATGCGCTCAGGTTTGACCAGGTGTCAACATGGACAGAAGACGGTATGGGCTGTCAGGTGGGTTTTTTTTTTTTTTTTTTTTTTTTCTATGTGATTGAGGGAAGCAAAAGGCATAACTGCCTATAGCGAGTGCCTCCCCCATAGTTGAAAGAGTGACAGGGCCAAAATCAAGGGACGTTCGAGCCAAAATGCCTGGACACACGGAGTTTGAAGCAATTTAAGTCATAGGAAGAGGGAAAGACTGATTCTGGGAGAGAGTTCCAGAGCTCAGCTGTTGAGTAGAAGAAAGTTTGAGAGTAACATTTCACTCTTGGGTTGGAGAGTTGCACAGAGTAGGGGTGGGATTGAGTTGCAAGATGGGTACCACGTGCCCTACGTAAAGGAGGTGGTATGCACTGGGATAGCTCTGAGGAACACTGATTATTATAGTAGCGATAGAATAGCGAGAGAGATGCAACATTGCGGCGGAGAGAGAGAGATTGCAGAGAGTTGGTGAGTGGACGGGAGTTAATGATACGAAAGGCCTTCCTTTCAACTTTGTCTAGGAGAGCGGTGTGAGAGGAACCTCCCCACATGTGAACAATACTCAATACAAGGGCGCACTATGCCCCTGTACAAAGCAAGAAGCTGTGCAGGGGAAAAGAACCCCCTAAAGCAGTTGAGCACACCCAGCTTCTGGGAGGCTGCCTTAGCAAGACTGGTAATATGGTCCTTCCAAATGAGAGCAGAAGAAAAAGAGACACCAAGAATATTGAGAGAAGATGAAGGGTTGATTTTTGTATTGTTGAAGAATAAGGGATAGTCCGCTGGGAGAACCTGACGGGTAGATAGATGGAGAAATTGGGTTTTGGAAGCATTAAAGTTAACAAGGTTTTCTCTGCCCCAATTGGAAATAGTATTTAGATCAGAATTTAAGAGTTCTATGGCTTCATTACGTTTGTCATTGAGGGATTGCTGGCTGGGGCGTTCTGAAAAACTAATGGAGTAGTGTAAGGTTGAGTCGTCTGCGTATGAATGGATGGGAATTAAGGTACAGTTAAGGAGATCATTTATAAAAATTAGAAAGAGAATAGGAGATAGGACAGAGCCCTGAGGAACACCGGAGTTTATAGGGTGAGGAAGTGAACAATGGCCGTCCACAACCGCGGCTATGGAACGGCCGGAAAGGGAATTAGAGACAAAGGCACAGATGGAGGGATAGAAACCGAAGGAGGGTAGTTTAGAAATTAAAGATTTATGCCAGACTCTATCGAAGGCTTTCGATATGTCTAGTGCAATAGAAAAAGTCTCACCGAAGTCCCGAAAGGAGGATGACCAAGAGTTAGTAAGATATGAAAGAAGATCACCAGTAGAGCGACCCTTAAGGAAGCCGTACTGGCGATCTGAGAGCAGATTATGAGAAGAGAAATGCTTAAGAAATTTAGAAGCAAGAATAGTTTCAAAAACTTTAGAAAGACAAGAGATGAGAGTAATTGGACGATAGTTGGAGGGTTGAGAGCGGTCACCCTTCTTTGGGACAGGTTGAATGTGAGCAAACTTCCAGCATGAAGGGAAGACGTTAGAGGATAGACAGAGACGAAAGAGTTTGCCTAGGCAGGGAGTCAGCAGGTAAATCCCTTTTTCTTCTCTTCTATGCGTTTTTCACCTTCGGTGGTAGTTTTGGTTAATGTACACCGTCTCCTAGAGCAAGTTAAGGAGTAGACTCTAGACGTTTTCTTTCTTAACCGCGATTGGGATGACGACATAGCAGTCAAAATAGACAAGTCGTCATTGCAATTAAGTTAATAGCCTTGACGTTGGATTTTCCAAGACTACTACCAAATTACGGGTTTGACAACCCGAAGGGAAGGAAGGAAAACTAACTATTTAGTAATGGTTCCGTAGTCAATGACGTGAGAGCCTTATATATATAAGGGCTCCCTGGAGACCCCCGTGAGGGTCCCGGAGTAAGCATAACGCGACCCAAATATATAAAAAGTACATCCTAGGGCAGTGTTATTCACTAATTTTTTCAAGAGAGCCAAAAGTTCAGGACATATTCAGAGTGAGAGCCGCATAAGCCATAAGGAAAATAAGCCACAAGGATAAGCAGAAAAAATATATATAGGAACTCAATTACATATTTTTGTGGGTTTCCATAGCCACAGATTTATAGAACAAGACTAGTAACAATTACTATATTGAAATTCTTGACATTACTAATATAAATTTAAAAAAAATCTTTCATTTAATGTTATGATGACCGGAAATGAGCCAGCTGTTCATTTAATTTCTCCATGCTGTACTTGTAATTTGTCACTTGTAGAAGGTTGTACTGTATTTCTGGTGGTTCATCTTCTTTTGTGTGCTTACGTTTAATAATAAATTTGTCCATTTTGATTGAAGCCTGGAATCTGGATAATTCACTGCCTAGAATACGACAAATTGGTGAAAAAAAATAACCAAATGTGGAAAATATAGTATTTGAACTGTTTGAATATGTAAGAATACGAGTTTAGGTCCATGCATTTCATGCATACACCGAAACAGTCTTTTTCTCATAAAATAACACTAATTTACGAGGCACCATAACCCACTTTTCTGATGTGGTGTTCATAAAATGAGTGAATGGACAAAACTGGCTGAGTTTGGGCCGCCAAGCTCTTGACTTACTTAACCCACACGCACAGTTCCTGTACAGAAGGCTCGTTCTCCTCTTTCTCTCGCTCATCATTCCTATATAATGGGTGCTCTCTCTTTTCTCTTTTTCTCTTTGTGTTGAATAATTATGAAAAGTAAAGAATTGCCAGGGCCACTAGGCCTATTCCCATTAGCAATTTTATTAAGTGATACATCTGATACAACATAATGATGCAATTTATATCTATTACTTTGGATTTTTCTCTGGTTACTGATGAATTCTCTCTTTCTCTCTCTCTCTCCTCTCTTGCGAGCCGCCAATCAGCTCATTGCGAGCCGCCGCTGGCTCGCGAGATGCGCAATGAAGACCACTGTCCTAGGGTGAAACCCTTTACTTAGTTCCTAGGGAACGTCATTAAAAAAGGTAACCATTAGAAAAAGAAAGACAATTTTTATGTGTAAAAGATTAGAAACTACGAATGTTGCATTACTAAATTAACTAGCGCGCCGTTATACAGTCCTTCCCTTGCAGGCGTCCTCCAGCTGACCACGCTGGGTTCATTCGTCCTTCATAGTACTAAGTTGCGCATGTGCATGGGAAGAGGGAGGAGGGAGGGCCGCTTTACGTCATTGACTACGGAACCATTACTAAATAGTTAGTTTTCCTTCCTTCCCTTCGGGTTGTCAAACCCGTAATTTAGTAATGGTTCTCTCTGTCAATGACGTGAGAGCCTAAGAATACCAAGATCGGTGGTTGGGACATCTTATGCTCAACGTCAAAGACTGAAGAAAACCAAAACTAACGGCTCGCGCTTTTGTAAATAAATAACTAGAATTAAGAAAAAGTGTAAAGAATTAAGGCAGGGTTTCTAAGTAAGCCTTAGGAAGCAATAGAAAGGTAGATAATGATAAGGATGCAGTAAAACTTAATAAAAGAGCAACTATATATTGTAAAACACAAGAATTGTACATACTATAGTACTAGAATGATTTGTAAAAAAGAAAATCTATTCATACTTATTAAACTCACAAAAAATGATTTTGTGTATTTATTAATCTAATATCCTGTATTAGAAATTAACCCTTAGAGATTATCAATCTTACTAATATTAACATTAAACAACACTTGTGAGAGGTTCTCCAGTTTGGAACACACTCCCTCCTCTTTTTTGTCCAAAACTTATAATTGTAATTCAGTACCTGTACTTGGTGAACCTCACACGTACTTGTAACATAATACATGGCATTATTGCAATAAACAGACATCAGTTAGGTTTATGGCTAAGTCTCATGGCTATGCATGGCACAGTGGGTCTCTTCAAATGAACTGAAAGATATTTGGATAAAAATGTGTGGTGAGATGACCAGACTTTTGTTTGCTTAATGTCTTGGATAGAGTAATTGTTAAGAAATCTGACTGTTGTGGCCCACTTTCTCACATCATGGGCCCTTGCTACTGCTGACGGTTCGGCTGTTTTGATAACGTCCACTAAAATTAAAGCAAGCTGTCGTTTAGATAACCTTGATTTGTCATGTGAAATGTGAAGAGATCCACAAATGAGAAGGATGTAAGGGTGTAGTTAGTTGTACATACTTATACAAAGCTAACACCGGGCATAGTGCATGATGTTTATTCTTTTGTTTGAGGGCCATTATATCAAAAGGTGAGAACATATGATCTTCTCTTTCATTCTTGGCTATGAAATCAGGAGCTGGTGCGAGGGTAACAGCACTCAGATCTTCTTTAAATTGTAAGCAGTTCGCAGATCTAGCCATGGCCGCAAGTTCGGACACTATGTGCTGTTGCTAACGAAATTAAGAAAACATTTAGATAATAACTTGTCATAAGAGGGGTTGACAGTGTAAGGTTTACTACTTAACACCTTACGAGCGGCCTAGGCGGTAATTTATATGTACCGCCCAGCGGGGTGTTTTTACCCTAAATAGGGTTGTTTACGTGATCATTTTCATGCCTAAATAAGACCCAGAGTGTAAAACAAGTATCTATCCCTGAAAGCGCATAAACAGAGCTTTCCAATGACACCCCAACCATCCTTGTACGACCACTGGTTCTCTTGCAACGATCGCGCAACACGAGTGCAAAAACCATGTAATTAGGTACTTTCCCTACATAATTCCCTGTGTAGCGAGTGCGAGAGGGTGGGGGAGGGTGGGATTCATGTCAGTAGGTCCGTGGCGGTGGTCTGAAGCAGTCATACGCTTGCTACGCTCCTCCCACCACTCATCTCTCTCTCTCAGCAACATTACGTGGTGAATATGGCACACGACATAAGTTGTGAACCGCCACTTAGTCCATATTTATTTCACACGACATAAGTTGTGCGCCGCCAAAGAAGGGTTAATAGATTTAACACCTTGTCCAGAGACCACTGAGGTAGAACCTGTCTCGCTGGAGCTCGTAATCTAAAACAAGCCTTAATAAAACCTCCTTCGTCCTTAGGTGGAAGTCTAAGGTCAGTAAGGTCATAGATAGAATGGTTCTTTAATGGCTGAGAGGTGATTGCGAAGTGTGTTAACTGACAGGTGTTTGTCTTCGAAAAGGTAATTTAAGTACTTTAAAATTAAACTTACTGAGGCACTTTGTTGGTCTACCATCCACGTTGTAAATTGTTTCCAATGTGACTCATACTGTCTAATTGTGGAAGGTGTAAATTGTTTGGTTAATTTGTCGTGAACGGCTTGATCATAAGAATTTAGCCATTTGGCTTTGAAAATATCTCGTAACTAAAACAAGTTGGAAGAAAAACTCCTTTCAACTTTTGAGGGGTAAGTCGGAAGCCAGTGAGATCAAAGAACGGCTCTTTAATGGCTGAGAATTGATTGTGTAGTGTGTTAATTGACAGTTGTTTGTCTTCAAAAAGAGTAATTGAAGTACAGTACTTTAAAAATAAACTGACCGAAGCCATGTGTTGGACAGACTCTACAATCTACGTGGTAAATTGTTTCCAATGTAATTCATACTGTCTAATAGTGGAAGGCGTAAACTGTTTGGTTAACTTGTCGTGAACAGCTTAATCATAAGAGCTCCGCCATTTTACTTTGAAAATATCCATAAAGCTAAATGTAGACAAGTCTGCAGGTTGCCAATCTGCTCTAAGTGGAAAAAAGACGTTGGAAATGGTATTGGAATGGGACATTCGAGAGACAGATGAATGAACTACACATGTGTTGACCAGACTGGTGTTATAAGGCACCCTTGACCCTGAATTAAGTGGATATGTTGCAAAACTTTGGACATTCGTGTGTGTCCGGAGGGGGAAAGAGGTATATCGATAACCACTTGTTCCAAACCTCTGAGAACGCATCTGTTCCGCTCGCTTGGACCTCGTGCCAGCAGGTCCGAAGCAGGAGGAGTTTTGTCGATTGGTGTGAATTAAAGAGATTTACCTGTGGATGGAATGGCTTTATCAAGTTGTTGAATGCCGTCTGAGTGATTGTCTATTCGACTAGGGTACCCTTCCCTCAAGATAAGGTGCCCGCCTACAGATTCGCCTTGCTTGGTAGGTAAACTGCTTGAATTGTGATATGGTAATGAAGAGTAAGGAAAAATATTGTCTCCGACAATCTCAGGAGCGTGTGAGATTTCGTTGAACCCTGCCTGTTGATACAGGACACGGCTGATGTGTTGTCCATGTGAAAGGCTATTACTGTACTCTGTGTTGGAGTGAAAGGGCATGATGTTTTAGGAAAAATAGAGGGACAACTAGTTTCTTTGTATTTAAGTGATAGAGATTGAGAGAGGTCTATCGACTTTGGGTCTGGCGACTGTCGGACGATTGGTAACTCCAGCTCGGGGCTCCCGCTGTGTCCAAGACGACCCCTACTGATGGTGAAAGTTCTGACCAGAGGGCTGTCGAGGCAGGGGTCTCAGGTCTTATCCAGAAGCCTAGAAGTCTGATGATACGTTGAGGGAATGTAATTAGGGTATGAGCTTGATTGACTCGGAAAAGCTCTGTTGTCCAGCCCGATGTAAGGATTCAGGCGAAGTTTGTCCAACGAAACAGGTAGCTGAACCCAATGTATTGACCCTATTAACGACTCCCACAGTCGTTTGGTAATTGTTTTTTGCATGTAATGTCTTGCATACTTGTAGTAGTCAAGCATTTGATGTTGTATGTTGTGTGATAGGGTCTCCCAACGGAGGTATACCCAGGGTTCCCACTTTACTAATCAGACGTTGGGCTGTGATATTTGTTGTATTGTTATCATCTCGAAAAAGTGGTTTACAATAAACTTGTTGAGGATTGATAATTCTATGACTGGTCTGAACTGTAGGCTATCTCGTTTTGGTACTAGAAATAAGTGAGACAGAAAACTTTTGATGTAGGAGGAATGTTCACTCGAATTCCTCACTGAAGCATCGCTTTTATGAGTGTTGGCACATTTACTGGTATGAGACGTTGTATACGTACTTACGAAGGAACGGTCGTCTCTCCCAGTCCCAAAACAGACCATGCTTTATTAACCCCTCAGACCCGGTTGGGCTCTGAGGCATCCATAAAAAACACCCCCGCGGAACCCGGAAGGGCTCTGAGGCTCCGGCAGCTTGAAAGCCTGTAAGCTTGGTGTGCGAGGCGTCCGTCCGACGCATGTAAACAACAGCCGGTTGGACTGACGCCGCGCATCTCCGACCACAAGAAGGAGAGGCGTCCTTGTTCGTGTGTGCCTGTATGTTATTGTTAAGTGGTGAAAAGTAGTGTAAAACGGCTGACATCGCCACAAAGTTATCTCCACGGAAATCGTCATCACAACTGAACCAGTTGACTTAGAGAGCTCTACTTAACGCCATTCTACAGGTACGAAACACATCTACGCTTGGGGATGCGCGGGAATGCGGAAGCAGTCAAAATAACAAAGATACGGTAGCCTAGGCGTAGACGTTTTTCGGCCAAAACCCCCGGGTTTCGGTATGGAATACATAGCCGGGTCTGATGGGTTAAATGTCTGGCCCAAGTTCCATTTGGTCATGCTGTGTAACTGGCCTGGAAAGAACCGGTTGTGCCTTGAGATATAATGTGATGCAAGGCTAAGATGAACTAAGTTAGTTCCTTGAACAGGTATATGCTCTTGGAAGGTCAGACTGTTGTTGTTGGTGTGTCCGAGTCAGTCTAATTTGTTGTCTGTGGATGAAATAACCAGTCTGCCCCGACTACTGTGGCCTGTTGAGTGTCGTTGAGATCTGAATCTAATAAAGTTAACACGAGAGAACTTTAGAGACGGTTATAAAAAGTAGTGCTGATACTTCAGACCAAGTAGTTGTGGGTGTTAATCTGTTAGAATAGATGGAGAGATCAAGATTCTAGTCTTGATATATCTGGGCAGAGTTTTTTAGATAGAAAGATACGGAGGTCTTGACGTGCTATGGACGTCATGAAAAGGGCTGTTCTGACATCTCCTACTGTCAGAAGAGTGTTGCAAAGATAGACTTCTCTTATGTGTGATAATGTTGCCCTAGAGTATGTATCATTATGAATAGAATCTGCCACTCCTCATTAGT
Organism: Paralithodes platypus; assembly: GCA_032716605.1. Lineage (NCBI taxonomy): Eukaryota > Metazoa > Arthropoda > Malacostraca > Decapoda > Lithodidae > Paralithodes > Paralithodes platypus. Next base: position 75,627,465 of record CM064487.1, read on the forward strand.
GTGAGTGAGTTGTCTGTAAAACAAAAGGTTGGATAATCGCCTATGGGCTGTTTATCTGAGAGTGTAAAGTCATTCCCCCAACCTTTTGTTCCTAAGAAATATCCTTGTCAATTATGAGGACACGGAGTCAAGGATCTGACTCAGCCATATTGCCAGAATAACCCTGTGTGATTAAGAGGTGTGTGGGGAAATGTTTGATTGAGCCCCATGAAAGTTATCCTGTAATAAAGGATAGATAAAATTATCTACCTGGAGAATTCTGGTAAGTGAATGTGGAATTCCGGCGAAGTAGGCATTGAGTAGTTATCTAAGAGACCCCCTTCCTCAGCCTACTTCCTCTGCAACCCGGACTCATAGAGCACGCGGGGAACTCCTACTGACCGGAGGTGTCATTATAAGAGCTCCGGACTAAGTGCTAGCCGACCCAAAGTGGGACCGGAACAACCAGTTGTGCAAAGGTAAGATAGCAATTGAATGTATCGGTTCTGTCTGTTTTTTTAAAACAGACCCTAGTCGAACAATTTATTAAAAGGAATGGCTGGTGCTAGGGATACCCAGAACTCTAGCATGTTGTGCTGAGGCGTAAGGAAAACAAGCTAATGAATCATTACTATACTGGTTAAGTAGACCCTAAAGAAGTGTCCTCTGTTATAGTGGGGACTTGGAGAAAATATTACTTGGAAATTGCCAGACGGAAAATTAATTCCAAGTGTTGTCCTTCTTTGTAGTATGAGGACTCGGGGTAAAGAAATTACTCGGTAATGACTGACGGAATAACTCTGTGTTGTTTAATAGGTGCGGGGGTAAAATTTACTAAGCACCTAATAGTCCTCTCGGACTGGTATGGAGGACTCAAGCAAGATTCGAACGGAAATAGGGTGAACAAAATCTATTCCGTAATAAATGATAGAGAAAAATATCTAATTGGAGAACTCTAGTGTAAGACTTGTGGAACTCCAGCAGAGAAGGCAATGTTATAAATATCTAAGAGGTCCCCTCTCTCAGCCTACTCTGCTAAAACCCGGACTCAGAGAGAATGTGGATCTCCTAGTGATCGGAGATCTGTAAAAGAGCCCCAGACCCAGACACTCGCCGACCCAAAGTGGGACCGGAGGGAGGTTTAATTAATCATTGACCAACTCGAGAGTTGGTCCGGAGCCTAAAATATAAAAAGTTTATTGCTGAGTTGAGTAGTCAAGCGTTAGCCTTGACTGATACTGATTAAGCATAGTATCCTTATTGAAGGAGTGATAACCTGGGAATCTTTGTGAATCAAAATTATTGATTTACTACTAGTAGTTATACTTGAATGACAATATCATAGTAGGCCTATCCTTACTGAAGGAGTGATAATTTGGGATTCTTTGTAAATCAAAATTTATTAGTGACGATATGCCTATTACATAAGGCTACCTCTTCAAACGCCCATAAGCGCTGTTTGAAACTACCGCCGCAGAGCTCAGAGGAACCTTCATCATAAGCACACGCTAAATCACTCATGGATTCGTCTTTATGATTGGATTCTCACTACGAAAAAACTTCGTAAAAAATAAAAAATAAAAATAAATTAAGAATAACTATACATAAAGCTTTCCATTTCCGTGGATGTACTTTTTGTGGATTCTGGACCAGACGCTGAAACGCGCCGTCATTCCATCTTCGTTGCTCTGCGCTCATCCCACCTGGACGTGTGCCCCCTGTGCTCCGCTGTATTCCGCATTCTTTGCGTCCCTAGTGAGTTTTTTCTCATATGGTTACTCTGGGATGTATTGAGTAAGGTTAGGATTAGCTAGCTGTGTTTTTTGGGTGCATTTTTGTTGGGGCGCCTATTTCGGGCGGTCCCTCGTGTCCGTGTAGGGGACGCTGTAAAACGTTTTTCGTGATTAGCCATCTTAGTCCTAGTTTGTTAGGAGGCTTTAACTACGCGATGTCTGGCTTCTGGCTATCTTTCAGATAGAGTAGCCTATTTGTGTTGTACTGACGTTCCTGGTGTTATTTTTCTTCACGTGGTGGAGAACTTTCTGGGTTCCGAGTCAGTGATGCCCTTCCCTGGGCTTTTTTCTACGATGTTGATGAGGCTGCTGTTCCAGTTTTGGTGAGGATAAGTGCTTTTCGATTGTTTTTTCGACGTCATTAAGTGTTTATTCCGTCTTCACCATGCCTAGCCAGCCGCGCGTAGATATTTACACATGTGCAAGTGTTTTCATTGTTTATTATTTATACAAATGTATTCCTGTGTCATGTGTGTCCTGGATTGGTTGTGATTGGCTGATCCAGGAGCTTTCAGACTGCGTTTCTGTTTGGGTTTATCAGACTGCGTTCTGATTGGTGTGGGTTGCCTTTTCCGGCGGTTTCTTTCTCGCTGCGCCGAGAAAGCCGTTTTGTAAAGCGTTTTTTAAGTCGTTGTTTAAAAAAGGTTGTTACCCCGGCGAGGTTGGAAGCTTGAGGGCTCATCAGAACTGCGTTTTCTGTGGTTGAGCCTGTGATCAGGTTTCCCTTTTTATTCCCGGTGAGGTGAGCTCCACACATTTATCTAGGTGGTCATGCTGTCACCTGTTGGATATGGGTTTCTCGGCTTTACAAAGCCACTGAAACAATGCTGTTTTTTGTTGGTCTTTCCCCTTCCGGCGGCCTTTCCAAAGAGGTCTGGGGCAGGTGCAATTGGTTTAACATTAATATAAAAACCCGGCGGTTGTTGTTGTTGTTGCTGTTCCCCAGGCTGCCTGGCCGAACAGCCCCAAGGCCCCGAGCAAGGCCAAGGCCACAACCGAGCGCCCCCACAGAACCCTCCCCGCCGACCACAATAAAGCCTGGGTGACCGAAGCCACTCCATGGCGGGGAGCTGAGGAGGGCGCGGAAACGCCCGGGAAACCAAAGCCCCACCCAGGGCCCTGTGTCCCTCAGCAATTATGAAGAGAAAGTTGAGGGGCAAGGGAAAAATGTGACGCTTTGGCTTCCAATCTTGGTAGATTGGGAGGTCAATCCACGTTAGAGACGCCGTCACTTGAGATCTAGAAAATATATAAGTAAAAGGAACAGTCAGAGTAAGCTATGGATATGGCAGAGATTGCTCAGTTCTCACTCTGATAGACCAGCCCATCACCACATGACTAGAACCCAATCCTCTCAGCATCAGCTAGGAAAGGCCCTAGAAAGCCGCCTTTGGCGGGGGGATAGCTCCCCTATTTCAACCCTTTTCGGGGTTGGGCACCCGCCCAACCCGGCGGTTGTACCTTCGGTTGGTTATATTTGACGGATTTGCAATTTGCTATGGTTTTCCAAATAATTGCTTGATACAATAGGGTAACAAGGCCTTCAAAACGGCGATCTATGAGGACTTCTCAAGGGTTCAACGGTTACCTGTGTGAGAAGTCGGATTAGAGAATAAGATAGGCTTAAACTTTTAATATAGGATAAAGAGATGCCTGAATCTTGCTGGTGTTTCAAGTATGAAAGACTTTATCATTAATAAAGATATGCTACATCTTTATGAAGAATCAAAGATATGCTTAAATCTTTTGGACAGGTAAAGATCTGCTGAAATCTTTATATGAAACTAAAGGAAAACGAAAAGTAGTGGTTGAGGGCTACGTTTCGTTGACCGGCGGTTTTTAACACATGTTTGTGAAACATTTTGGGCTAACCTTATGAGCATTAATTCCTGGAAATTTTATCTTTCCAGGGCAGAGTACCTGCGTAGCGCCAGAAGACCAGGTAATGATCCCGGGGGGGGGGGGGGGGGGGGGGGGGGGGGGGGGGGGGGGGGGGGGGGGGGGAGGAGATTTCCACCAGTCTCTGTCATGTCTGCCCTAGAACCCCTCATTGCATTATGTTCAACTCCTTTATGTTCGGGTATTCCTATTTTTGCACACAAGCTTTGCATTAAATGTGTTAAATGCCTAGATAGGTCAAGGGGACTATGGGTGACAAAAAATTGCACGATTTGTCAACTTTTAAGTGTTAAAGTATTAATACAGAAAGACAATACTGCGGCGGTTGCTTTACAAGAAGTGAAGCAACTTCTAGCTGCTTATTCAACCAATGTAGCGCATAAAGCACTGCAATGTGATAACCTTGAGCTGTGGGAGCTTTTAATTATCAAACATACCCCTACTAAGTGTAAGATGCGTACGCAAAAGTCCTCAGAGACTGGGCGGGGACAGGTGACTACACCCCCCCTCCGGCATATCCAAGAGGCCTCGCTCACCGTCACCCCCCGCAACAGAGACGAGGGCCAAATCAAGGTCACCCCTGAGGAAGCAGGTGAAGGCTTCAGGGCACTCTACTTCAGCTTCAAAGAAGAGGAAAAAGGAAGAGAGTAGGAAAACTAAAGACAATACTAGTACTAAGCCGAAGTCAAGTAAGAGTCATAGGTCATCCAAAAGGGATCCTCCGGCACGGACGGACTCACGGCTTCCGCCGGATCCTCGTACCCCACTTTCTGCCTCTACTCCCGCCAAGTCTAACGTCCAATCTGACGGGTCGGGGGTGGAGTCAGAGAATGTGGTGGGGGATGCCCCGGTGGACATTTCAACACCGGATACTCATGCTTTTTCTACCAGGTCACAAGTTTCAGCCTCAGAGTTGGATGAAACTTATAGGAACTATAAACCACTAGGGTGCTCGGGTGAGGGTTCCCAAGTGGAGAGTATACCAAGCTCGCAAGCGAGTACCAGCCAAAGCCACGGTGTGTGGAGATACTCACAGCCCTGGCAGGAGAGAGCACATTCTTTTGTGACTCAGGTAGTGGCTGACGTCCACCAGGACGCTGATTTGCCATCTTCTATACCAGATTTAACGTGGCAGAATGTGGAGGTCCCAGCTTCGGCAGGATCTTACCATGATAGGCCAGATTCAAGGGATGAAGAGCAGCGTTCTCTGGTCTCAGAGATGGAAGTTGAGGAGTCAAGTCGCCATTTAGACGACTCTCAGGGTGATGTCGAATCTCAAAGGAGTTCGTCATCTGCTAAGTATATAACTACAGAAGATATTGATGGTTTACTGTTAAATGCACTTCATAAGTTTTTTGGCCCTACGACGGAAACTCCTACAGTTGGAACGGGAGCTCCCGCGACGTCGACGGATGTGCTACCTCTGGCTACGTCCATTGCTTTAGCTACATTACCTACCCCTCCTCTTGTGTCAGATCCAATTACCAATGTGCCAGGCACAGCGGCTCTCACTACTTCCAATGTGCGAGTCATCTCAGACATAACTCCTCCCCCTTTAGATAAGGCACCAGTCAAAAAAGGAGCAATGCCTCTTTTATACAGGCCTGATGAGTCATGGGTGGTACTGTTACCAACTAAGCCAGAGGCAGCACAAGCTACTATTTCGGGGGAGCTCCTTGTACCACATGAGTGGGTAATCCAAGGCAATAAGTCTAGAAAACTAAGAGCGTTGGATAGTCAAGGTAATGTTTTGGATGTTCATATTAAGGCCATTCCCAATTATTATAACCATGACTTTTTTGTGTATTCATCAACACCAGCACTACCCCCTGCCTCAGCTTCAAAGCTGTTTTCAGATTGGACTAAGAATGATGGCTTTAACGACGTCAAGGCACTTTCTGCTATGACGCCGGAATTGGACATGGCTCCTCTTACAGACTCAGCCTCTAATCCAGTCTTGAAGGTGGGGCAGTTGGGTACGGGACCTTGGGTGGAATGGGAAACGGAGGCTCAAAATGTTGCCACTACTTTCACAACAAAATCCTCACATCAAATCCCTCAACAAAACCATACTTGGTTCTCTCTTCCGGTTTTTAGTGCCGGAGGACCTCTGCTTTATTTGATTTCTTGGCTGCTCCCAAAATCAGTTTGTGCGAATTAAAAGATCCTTTCAGCACGCCTTCCCCAGCTCATCTAGACCGCAAGTTTAGGTTAAGAGGAAAGGCTTTTAGACTATTTTCTCAATACATTGTTACCCAACAAGTGACGAAGTCTATGTTACGCTCTTCTCAGGCGATCGAAGCTTCGGAAGTCAGGAAAGCCATTGAGCTTTCCCGGCGCTTGCTTCTCCAAAATTCCATTCAATCATTGGGAGATATTCGGACGGCCTTATTAGAGGCAGTTCGAGCAAGGCAGGATCTGCGAGTGTTCTTGGTGAAGAAACTTCCTGACCATATTGCAAGCCAAGTAGTTCTGTCTTCAGTTCTAACTCCTTCCTTGATTTCATCAGCAGTTTGGAAGACTGTTTTCAATATGGCACAAACATTCAAACAGAGTCCCTCTCAAACTAAGAAGCCTCCTTTCACTTTCCCTAAGCCTAAACCAGTTTCGAAACCTCAAGCTAGTGGGCCTTTTCACCAGCCAAAGTCACCTTCCACCCAGGGCCAGGCTCAGTTCAGGTATAAACAGGGTAAATTCTCAGGTAAAGGACACAGGTTTCACCAACGACCAGGTCACGGCCCACCTCCAGCCAAACCCGGCCAGTCGTCCAAGGTTACACCACCACCAGCAAAAAACTAATGTCACTCTCCCTCCCGGGGCCAGTAAACGGCGTGTTTGATCAGAGGGTAGTACAGCCGGCGAACCCCAGTCTGCTAACTGGGTCATTCCGGGCGTGTCATCAAGCATGGCCAATAAGAACATGGGCAAGGACAGTGGTACGCAAAGGCATCACTTGGCAGTGGCTCCGGCGACCTCGCTTATGTCAGCCGGCAGAGGCCAATCATGTTTCTTTAGAGGTGGAGTCACTAGTTCAAGAGATGATTACCAAGAGTGTCATTGTCCCAGTCCCTCTGACTTACCCGGTGTTTACATCCAAACTATTTCTCGTACCAAAAAGGGACAGTATTCAGATGAGACCGGTCGTAGACCTGTCTTATTTGAATCTCCACATTCACAACGTGTCATTCAGGATGCTGACAGTGAATCATATCAGGCTAACACTTCCGCCGGGAGGGTGGATGTGTTCATTAGACCTGACAGATGCTTATTGGCACGTCCCGGTAAACAAAAGATTTCAGAAATTTCTGGCTTTAAGAATAATGCATCAGACTTATGTCTTTCAAAGGATGCCGTTTGGATTAAACCTAGCGCCACGCATATTCACAAAATTAGTCCGGCAAGCCCTGATGCCCATTTTAGAGCAGGGGATCAGGATCATGTGGTATCTGGATGACTGGCTGGTGGTGGCGGAGACAGAGGATTTATGCAACACTCATGTCAACATTACTTTAAACCATGTCAAATCTCTAGGATTCAAGGTCAACTTGGTAAAGTCGAACCTTGTTCCAACACAAGTAATTCAGTGGATAGGACTGGTCTGGGACACAGCATCTCTCACTCTGAGTCATAGTGTGGACAATCGCAACAGATTTCGCAAAAAAATATTTATGTTTCTGCACAGTCTGACTACGACACGGAGACTCTGGGAATCTCTAGTCGGTTCTCTCAACTGGGTTCAACTAACTGTGAAGTTGGGCCGGTTGAAAGTCAAACGTTTAATCTTGGAGGGCAACAAATATTTCCCCCTATTACCGGCGGGAAAATTATGGCCTATCCCAACATTAATACACAGCTTACTAGCGGTCTGGGCGAAGAGGGAAACGCTTCACTCAGTCATGTCATGGACGTCTCCTCCGCCGACGGTATGGGTGGACACGGATGCGTCAGGGACGATAGGTTGGGACTTTCAGTCAAACCTCGGGCATCAGGGTCAAGGGCTTTGGTCCCATTCAGAAACCTCCCACATAAATGTAAAAGAGTTACTAGTCCCCTTATATTTCCTTCAGGTTCACGGCTCTACTTTACGGGAAAAGTCGGTGGCCTTCAGGATGGACAATCTCAATGCAGTTCACTGCATTCAGAAACAAGGGCCAACGAGGTCTCGGAAGTTGCTAGACGTGTCAGAGAAGATTTTTGTTCTAGCAGACGAGCTGAACATTCATCTTCATGCATCATATCTCCCAGGCGTAGCAAACGTCTGGGCAGACGCCCTGTCTCGGAGACAGAGCACAACAGTAGAGTGGGCACTCAAGCAGAACATTTTCGACCAAATGATTGCAGAGCCCACAAGTGGATCTGTTTGCGTCAGAGGAGAATCACAAACTCCCTCTCTACCTCACACGCCGGACATTAACACCGGCAGGGGGGCCCGACGCATTGGTGACGGATTGGAACAAGTGGAGTTCCATTTATCTCTTTCCGCCACCAGACGCTTCTCTAATGTGCCACGTAGTCAACAAACTACGGGATTATCGAGGCGTAGTCTCGTTAATCGCGCCCCTGTGGCCGGCGCAGTTGTGGTACCAGCAATTGATAACGTGGTGCACAAACCCGGTGTCGCTCCCGGTCGGGTATTTCCACTTAGACACGATTGGCAACCTAAAGACCTCGCTGACTTTTGCATTGTGAACATTCAGGAGGCCAAGTGGCTAACGCCGTATGGTAGAAACGTAACAGATAAATTTATGAATCAGTACACACAATCTACCAGGAGGTAATATCAATCTCATTGGCAGTCCTTTACCTCTTGGATAGTTAGAACGGAACAGACAGTACCTTCGGTTGCATTAGTTTTTAATTATTTAAACTATTTGTTTGAACAAAGACGTCTATCTGTAGTGACTCTAAAAAATCACTTAACAGCTATCAGGGTGCCATTCTTTGACCTTACAGGTCTAGCCATACCACAGGCAGAAGAAACATGTTTCATGAGAGCATGCTTCAAACTCCGCCCACCTCCCCGTCAGCTCATGCCTACCTGGTCTCTTGACAAAGCGTTATCTTTGCTTCATTCCCGTCTTTATCAGAATACGGCAGATTTTGAATTTTTATTAAAAAAGGCTGTGTTCCTAATGGCTTTGGCAACTGGTAACAGGGTGTCTGAGCTGGCGGCGATGAGCAACACCCCTAATTGCATAAGGTTTGGTAGACTCAATGATTGCATTCATATTGCGCCTTCCCCAGGGTTCATCGCAAAGAATGAACACAGTGAACATGTTTTCTCAGAGTTCACGGTGCCGGCGTTGAAACGGGGTAAAGTGCACCATAATCTGTGTCCTGTACAAGCTTTAACCAAATATATGAGGGTGGCTCCTCTTAACCAACAAGGTGCTTTATGGGTATCGAGTACAGGTAAAAGATTAATGAAACGTAAACTGGCTTCCCTGCTAGTAGAAGTCATTAAAGAGAGTAATCCCGGCGTAGTGGGTAGGGCCCACGATTTACGCAAATGGGCAGTATCTTTACGTTTTCTCACAAACTTTTCAGTTGAAGACATAGCTACTACTCAACTATGGGTTTCAAATCATACGTTTTTGACTCGGTACCTGTTGGTAGCACTTGACAAACCATCAATGCCATGTGTAGCTTTATGGCAAAGGGTCTAGATGGGTCTCTAAGTCACTAGTTTTTAGGTTAAAAAAGAGGGGGGGGGGGTGCAGTCAGTGAACCATAAGACACCCTAGACCCCACCAGAGTATATATTTTTTTTGTTGAGACAATGAACGGAGGAAGGAAAAACACAGATAAAACAAAAAGGTCCATGTGTCTAAAGGCATCCTCCATTCATAAAATGTTTGTAACAACTGGATTTAAACATTTGTAGATTGTAAGTTTGTGGAAAGCAATTCGAGGGAAGTGAATTCCAAAGAGTAGTAGTTCTAGGGATAAATCACAAGCTGTGATACAATGTATAGGAGTTATGTTTTTTGAGTGATTAAAAAATTTCGGTAGTAATGACTACCCGGTACGGGAAATGTTGTTGAGGTACAAAGAATGTAGTACAACAATTGTTCTTTTTACAGAGTTTACGTGGGATACACTGTTGAAGCAATTTATTTTGGATAAGAATTCTCGGTAGTTGCAACTACGAGAAGCATTTTAGAAAGTACATCTGCGATAGTACAAGAATTTATTCTATTTTTTGTGTCTAATTTTTATAAATATACACATTAGAATAATGGGGTTTATATGTGCACATGTAAACATAAATTTTTATTTTTACCCGCTTAACCCGTTGAGCCCCGGCTAGTTATAATATTTTGTTCACCCCAGTCCCAAGCCATTTTCACTTATTTTTTTTGTTTGCTAAAATGGAAGACAAGGATGAGAAATGAAAAAAAAACAAAAAAAAAATCACCTCGGACATTTTTTTAGGGGGGGGGGGCCTCAAAAAAATTTGTTGAGCCAAAATGGAAGAGAATGGTGAGAAATGAAGAAAAAAAAAAACTCATTTCGGTCATTTGGGGGGCGGGGGGGTCGAAAGTTCGTCTCCCCCGCATGACCACCCGCCCGGGAGCACTAGGGTAAAAACTGAGTATGGCATTGTACGGCATACATCCTAAGGAGTGTCTCACATAAATCTCAAGCCTCTAGCTCCCATACGACCGGAGTAATGAAGGTTCAAAGTGGCGGTGAACTAAGGGTGTAAAGTATCCCCACTAAGCCCACCACCACCAGCCGCACGGCTGTCTCGGCCCGCTCACACCTACTGGCCCGGCTCCCACACACACTACGGTACTTCCCCCTCCTATTCTCCCGCCATTTCCTACCTTACAAGCCACGTAAGTGTTTTTTATATGTCGGACGCACGTGATGCGTCGCTGGGAGTTGGTGATCAAACACTGCCGACGCATCACGTGCGACGCTGGGTCTCACTGGGTTAATTTAAGTGGGGTGCCTATAACTTTCAGATCTGTGTCCATGTGAACAGATTCTCATAGTTACCAATTTTTTCCTCAAGCAGGCTTCTTTAACCCTCCAGCCCCGGCTACGCATTACATAAATATTCCCCGAAATCCGGGGGTTTTGGCCGAAAAAAGTCTACGCCTAGGCTACCGTATCTTTGTTATTCTGACTGCTTCCGCATTCCCGCGCATCTCCAATCGTAGATGTGTTTCGTACCTGTAGAATGGCATTAAGTAGAGCTCTCTAAGTCAACTGGTTCAGTTGTGATGATGATTTCATTGGAGATAACTTTATGGCAAAGACAGCCACTTTACACTACTTTTCGATACTTAACAATAACATACAGGCACACACGAACAAGCGATGCACTCCTTCTTGTGGCCGGAGATGCGGGGCGTCGGTCCAGCCGGCTGTTGTTTACATGCGTCGGACGTACGCCTCGCACACCAAGCTTACAGGCTTTAAGCTCATGGGTGTTTAAGAGACCTTCCGGGTAGCTAGGGTGTGTTTTTTATGGGTGTTTAAGAGCCCTTCCGGGTCTGATGGGTTAAGCACGCCCCTGCTTGTACCCCTTTTTATATGTTGTATACAGTTTATACACAAAAATTTTTTTTTTACAAGTGAGAATACTATGTGGTTGTTTGTTTATCTGCCTATACTATTTGCAATGGTTATGATATGATTACGAATGTCCCCCTCCAGTCTTGAGATATCAGGCATATCGTCAATGATGAAGGGGCCACTAATAAATTATAGGTTTGACTCCTGCAAGGAGATAAAGAAAACCTAATATTTAGTAGCGGCCCCGGAATCATTGACGATTGGGGCCCTCCCGACCATCCCCTTCCCATTCGTTGATGTATTAAGGATTTTATTATACTTGATATGTCAGTTGAAGATGGAATGACGCGCGTTTCAGCGTCTGGTCCAGAATCCACAAAAAGTACATCCACGGAAATGGAAAGCTTTATGTATAGTTATTCTTAATTGATTTTTATTTTTATTTTTTTACGAAGTTTTTCGTAGTGAGAACCCAATCATAAAGACGAATCCATGAGTGATTTAGCGTGTGCTTATGATGAAGGTTCCTCTGAGCTCTGCCGCGGTAGTTTCAAACTGCGCTTATGGGCGTTTGAAGAGGTAGCCTTATGTAATAGGCATATCGTCAATGATTCCGGGGCCACTACTAAATATTAGGTTTTCTTTATCTCCTTGCAGGAGTCAAACCTATAATATTGATCTACTAATAGTAGGTAAAACAGTAAAATCTGTGTAAAACGAATGGATGAGAACCAACCGGTTAATCGTGTCCATGTATATACTTGGTCTAAGGAAAGATAGATAATATCTCTTGATTTTGTCCCGCCTTTGGTTGGGAATAAAAGTTAATAATAATAATAACAATAATAATCGTCAGGTTACTTATATAGCGCCCGTTCTCCTCCTTCGAGGGTTCACAAGCGCTTGGCTTTCTTTAGTCTACCATTGACCATTACCCATCCCCCATGCTCGTGGGGAGATGGTAACCGCCGGCTATATCCCTGAAAACTTTTCAATCTGAGAAGGGATTGAACGCGAGACCTGCAAGATGGGTATCAGGCACGCTATCAACTAAGTCAGCCGGACGGCTAAATTATTAATCCTCCTAACCTATATTGCTATGCATGAATGAACAGGTTAACCTGTAGGGGTAGGCAGCCCCGCCCAGGGAAGTACTACCGCCAAGGTTTCGGGAGACTCAGGGAATAGCCTGAATTCCATTTTCTCTCCCAGGCCTTGGTAGCTGGATACATATCTTTCTGCCTCAAACATCAGGGGTATCAGGAAAACCCTCTTTATATAACATACACATCCAACTTCACGACATTGCCCTACATCGCTATCCTCTATCCATGAAACACTACTCTTCCCACTACATATCATACATGTAACACTATAAATATTTACCTAATAAATCATGGCAGTACAATTGTTAAGAGAAAACCTGGTGGTCCCTCGGATATCCACCCCCGGCAGGGTTGGGTCATCGACACAGGGCCCTCCCGGTCATCATCATGCGACTGTGTCAAGAGCATTGCAACGTCCCAAAGCTGCTCGTCAGTGCAGCTTTTTCTTTAGCAATATAAGGGGACTTCACTCTAACATCAATTCTGTACACCAATTTCTTCAAGCAGAATCCCCTACTCTCCTTTTTTTGACAGAGACTCAAGTAACATCCACATCTGACACATCTAGATTTAATTTTCCAGGTTATCAACTGCTCCAAAATTTCAGACCTAAAGGTGGTGCATGTTGCTTCGCAAAATCTTAAATTGCCCTGGAGGAGGTTACTAGTTTCAATTGTCCCTATTTTGATTATTCTATATACAAATTAATTTCTGCTGGTAAATTTAAATACATATGTTGCATCTACCATTCCCCAAATACTCCTCCAGAGCAAAGTCTTTTTGATTCTCTGTCCTCACAACTCAGTACTCAACTTAAATGCTTCTTCTGAAATCACTGTGTTGGGTGATTTTAATGTCCATAATGTTGAATGGCTCACTTATTCAGCCAGGACTGATGATGCTGGTCTTCAATGTGAGCTATTTGCAGACTCATTTAATCTCACTCAACTAGTCAACCAACCCACCCGTGTACCAGATAATCCTGATCATAATTCCCACCTACTGGACTTATTTTTAAAAACCAATTCAGAAAATTATGATGTTACAGTGAGGTCCCCGCTTGGATCTTCTGATCACTGTCTGATACAGGCCACCTGTCTATCACCTACCACACCTTCCCACTCTGAACCTATTTTGGTGACTAAATGGCATTACGATAGGGCAGACTGGGAGGGTCTTCAAGATTTCTTTATTGATATTCCCTGGACCTCTTTCTTTTCTAATGATGCACACTTCACCTTGAGCCACATACAAGATTTTATAAAAATTGGAATGGAAACTTTTATTCCTCATCAAAAGTACAGTAAAAGATCTAATTCACCTAAATGGTTCGACCATAATTGTGCTAGAGTAACTGAACAAAAAGCAATAGCCTACAATGCATACACAAGATCAAAAACACATGAAGCCTTTAATTATTTTAGAAACATCAGAAATCATGCCAAAACTGTATTAAATCTAACTAAATCAAACTTTCTCCACAAGCAGGCAAATAAACTTCTAAATAATCCAAATGATAAAAAAATATTTTGGTCTACTCTTAACTCATTCAAATCCAACTTCACTACTGCTTCATCCATTCCACCATTAAAATCTCCGACTGGCAATCTTGTAAGTGATCCACGAGGTAAAGCTAACCTTCTTGCGGATATTTTTTCCACCAACTCAACCTTAGATGAAATAAATCAAGATGTCCCTGTACTTAATTTTAATTCGCCTGAAATTCCCTCACTTAAGATCCACACCAGACATGTCAAAACTATTTTGAAGAATCTCTCAGTAGATAAGGCTCCTGGTCCAGATGAAATTCCTCCAATAGTACTTAAAAATTGCTCCTTGGTGCTCGCTCCTGTACTGGCAAAAAAATTCCGTCTGTGTACTCATACCTCATGCTTCCCAGTATCCTGGAAAGAAGCAAACATCCATCCAGTTCCTAAAAAAGGTGCCTCTTCATATCCATCAAGCTACAGACCAATAGCTATAACTTCCACTCTTGGTAAAGTCTTTGAAATTATATTAAATAATCACATAATTAAGCATCTTGAGAATAATAAATTAATCAGTGATAGGCAATATGGTTTTAGACGATGTCGATCAACTGCAAACATTCTTTGCCTTCTTACGCATCAAATCAACCAAGCTACAGACCAACATGGTGAAACACATACAATAGCACTGGATATATCAAAGGCATTTGATAGAGTCTGGCATCAATCCTTATTGTCGAAGATGTCACACTACGGCCTTGCATCATTAGTTCCACTAATTTCTTCTTATCTTCATAACAGAAAAATACGTGTAATGATAGATGGCCTTTATTCTCAATTTCACTCAATAAATGCTGGTGTTCCCCAGGGATCAGTTTTGGCCCCAACTCATTCATATCAATGATCTCATATCTACCACTCATAATCCAATACATTCCTATGCAGATGACTCAACACTCCACAGTTCCTTCACATTTACCAATTCTTTCACCCAACCCGATCTTATAAATTCAAAAATAAACACTGCAATTTCTCTGAACCAGGACCTTTCTAGAATTAATGAATGGGGACAAAAGAATCTAGTTTCCTCTAATGCACAGAAAACCAAGTACAGTCAGGACCCCCAATACGCGAGAATAGGGGTGACAGGAGGCATCGCGTATTGCGAATTCGCGTATTGTGGAACTAACTTTAAATAGGAATAATTAGATATGGGTGACATCTCTCAATTTTCGACATTTTTGGCCCTATTTTCGACATTTTTGGATCTACAGTACAGTCTATATCTTATATATAAGAACAACAATGAATAAAAATATGAAACCTTACCTTAAAATTAGTAGTAGATAGGCTAGGCAGGCACTACAAACGTTTGGTCACTCCGCGCGGCTATGAGCGGGACTGTGGGAGGGAGGGAGGGCAGGCGTATGCCCAGACCACGAGGCCTGCGCAGACGGCTACTGCGTCGCCTGGGCCTCGCAAAACGTAGACCGTGCTCGCGTATCAAGGGGGAATAGCGGATTTGGCCCCTTCTTAGCTCTCGATTCGTGTATTGTGGTACCACCTCGCGTAATTAATGTTTTTGGTTATTTTCGAGGGGTAACTCGTGTATTAGGGTTTTCGCGAATTGTGGAATTGCGTATTGGGCGACCTGACTGTACATTCAATTTTCTAACTGACAGAATCTCACTGACTCCCATATATTTTTTAATTATGTAAATATTCCCACTTCCCCTAGTACACTCCTCCCTCGGGTAGCGCGGGTATATCGTACTGGGACCGCGCCGCGCCACGCAAACACGCGCTACACAAAGCAAAGAACTTATGGGATTAATTCTATTGGTTCTGACGTCTTCCCCAAAGTCACCTTTTTGACCATTTACCACCCAATAACCTTACCAAATATGGATCAAACATTAGTAACAGACAACCTAACCCTATTTTACAGATCATATCTATGACGAATAGCTTTTCCATCAAGAGGGACCCCCCTCCTGCTTTGGCAATCAATATAACGACCAACAAGTTTCTCAGTCGTCTTGAGAACAGGGTTGGCTACCTTAAAGGCATGTTGACTCGCTACGCCTGGGTTACCCTTGAGAACTTTTCGTATCTTGTCTCTATTCTTGAAGATTGTTCGTATTGTCGATTCATTCACCCCATAATTATGGGCAATATGTGCCTTCTTGGTACCAGATTCCCCCTTCTTCACCACCTCTAGCTTCTCTGCATAAGTGAACTTGCGGCGCTTGAGTGGTGGGGGCATGGTTGCGGTGATACTTGGTAGAACAGAAACGATTTGGGCGGGCACTATGTTATCACGGAGAGATGCGGCGTAGGACTAGGCCTACCCAAGCGTGGGGGAGGCCGAGCCGAGCCGAGCCTAGCCGAGTCTGACGTCACGAGTCTGACGTCACGGCCGAGATATGGCGAGAGATGCCGACCACAGAGCGCGCTACATAAATAAAACCGTGTTAGATGCTGACTCGGCACACTAGGGGTACCCGCGTTAGACCAAAACTGCACTGTCCAAAGCCACGCTACCCGAGGGAGGACTGTATTGACATTCTCGGTGTAACATTAACTACTAACTTGAGCTGGACACATTATGTTAGAAGCATTGCTAAGAATGCCTCTAAAAAACTGGGACTCCTGTACAGAGTTCGAGAATTCTTTACTGGCGAGCAGTTGGCCGTAATATATAAAAGTCATGTGCGTTCTCAGATGGATTACTGTTCACCTCTGTGGAGTGGAAGTGGAGTGGTTGCATTGAGGCAGTTGGACAAAATTCAAAATAAAGCTATTAGATTAATCAATAACCCTGCAATCACACAGGACCTTCCTACATTATCCATACGAAGAAACGTTCCATCCCTTGCATTATTCTACAGATATTTTCACAGCAATTGTTCCGAAGAACTTGCTTCAATTGTGCCGCCTCTCCACAGCTTTCCCCGTAGAACTAGGGCAGCTGAGAGCGCCCATGAATTTACACTTTCTCCTCCACAATGCAGAACTTCTGCTTATCAAAATTCATTTATCCCCAGAACTACTACTCTTTGGAATTCACTTCCCTCGAGTTGCTTTCCACAAACTTACAATCTACAACAGTTTAAATCCAGTTGTTACAAAAAATTTATGAATGGAGGATGCCTTTAGGCACATGGACCTGATTGTTTTATCTGTGTTTTTCCTTCCTCCGTTCATTGTCTCTTAAAAAAAAAAACAAAAAAAAAACATGGTATTAAAATACTGTTCTAGTAAAAGGTAGGAATAATCCTACAACCTTGTACCATAATTTAGGATTGTAAAGTGTAGTGCACCTTTTGTCCCACTCTGAATGAGTATAAACATTACCAGTAATACTGAGTGAATGAAGCTTTACTCGGGACTTTGTTAAAATTGAGTTATCTCTAGTACTATGCTAAGCATATACAAGTACTGTATTGTAAAAAGTTCTTGAAGGTGATTCTATTAACCCTCCAGACCCGGTTGGGCTCTGAGGCATCCATAACAAACACGGCCCGCGCAACCCGGACGGGCTCTGAGGCTCAGAGTGCTTGCGTACGTGCTTTCGAATGGCGCGCGTAAATTTTTGGTGTCATGGGTGGTAGATGGCGCCACCACACGTGAACTACACCACGACAACAGTCTCTACCCCGACTCCACCATGGATAGTACGCAAAAAAGTGATTCCGCTGTGTCCGATACCGTGCTCCCTACGACGCCCGCCCAAGCTTGTCGCGTCTTACGCAGACGCCACCGCCTAAATGTGTTATCTCCCGGAGGTATTGAGGAGACATTGAGAATTTATGAGCGTGCTGATGCACAGTATAATGTTGATGATGAAGGCAGTGATAAATCGGCTAATTATCAGTCGAGTGATTATAGCGATGACAGTGACAAAGACGCTCAATTCATGGGATTTGCGAGTGAACATGAGTGATGAAGGTGAAGTAGCAGCTTTCGCGGAAGCTGTTTTAGCTGAAGACAGTGAAGTGGGGAAAGTGAGTGAGTGTTAGAGTTCAAGGTCACTCTCCAAGTTTCAGCTGAGTGACACGACTCCAAGCCCTTCGCCAGCTAAATCGCCTTTCAAGCTACGCTTTTATAAGAAGCAGGTACTTGAAAAGGCGGCCTCAGCAGCCAGGGAAGAAGCCCAAAGACTTGGTGAGGATGAGGCTGTGAGTGAGGGTGAGCGTGGTGACTCATCTCGCCCGCCATTGTCTCCCTTATTTCCCCAAGCCACCCAAGATAACCCGGGCGCCCCGCATTCTTCCCCACCACCCCCACCACTGCCAAGGGTTGAGGACCCCCCACTTTCGGCCTATTTGCCTCCTAGGTCCCCCGACAGGAGACATACTGCTGCCGAAAAGGGGAAAGGCAGGAAATATGTGAAAAAGGGACAGAAAATTAGGCGGGCTGTTCGAGGCTCCCGCAGCGTCCACCCCTGCCGGCCCCAGCCATACGCCCCCGCAACTTTCCCCACGGTCCTCCCCACGGTCCTCCCCACCTCTCCAGCCGTCAACATATGTTCCTGACGAAGTCTTTGAGCTCGCATCACCATTACCTGGGCCTAGTGACAGCGAAACATTGCTTTCTGCCACTCGTCGCAGGCCAAGGAGCCCAGGACCTCGGGGGGACATAGCCTCACCTGCCACTCCTTCCCCACCTCGGCCCCCCGCATGCCGCCTACGCATCACTCGTTCCCCGCCAGATTATGTGGGGACACTGACGATGAAGGGCACCTCACAGATGACTCTGGCCATGACTATATAGGTCCACCGTCAGGGCAAGATGACCACTCTGACAACGACGACGAATATATGGACATGGACGACCCTCAACCCATCCGCTCCGCCCTAGGGCGCGCGCCTCCCGAGTTGGCTGTGGGCGTGCTGGGCCACCAGCTGGAGCTCCTCGTCAGCGTCGCCAAGACCCATTCTACGTTTTTTAGTGGCAAGACGTGGCTAACGGGAAAGATTACAACCCTGATGTACCAGCTTTTGATGAGGTACAGGAGGGTTCAGGAATTACCCCCAATTTTCCCGAAGGCCCCAATGCTCCACCACATGAGCTTTTTGAGGCCTTTTTTGATGAGGAGGTTACTGGATTTGTCATCAAGGAGACAAACAAGCAGCACCAATTCCAGGTCCACTTTTTTGACAAGGTGACCAAGGGCCACATGAGGCAGTGGACCGACGTGACTCATCACGAGTTCATGGTGTTCCTGGCACTCACCATGCTAATGCCTCATGTCAAGAAGCATAGGTTGCCTGACTATTGGATCACCAATGATCTCATATCCACCCCTGCCTTCGGGAAATATATGTCTCGCGACCGGTACCTGGACATCCTCGCAGCGCTCCATCTTGTCACCAACACCGATGTCCACAAGCCAGACAAGCTGTGGAAGATTAGGACGTTGTACGAGATGATGCGACACCGTTTCTCCTCCTACTTCAAGCCCTTCTGCAAGGTCGTCATTGACGAGTCTCTTGTGCTGTTCCGGGGAAAGCTCAGCTTCCGCCAGTACATCCCATCAAAGAGACATCGCTTTGGCATAAAATTCTTTGTGCTGTACTGTGCGACTGCCGAACTGGCTATGTCCTATACTTCCTGGTCTACAGCGGGAAGGAAGGGGACGTGCTTGTGGACCCCTTCATTGGCTTTGGCGGAGCAGTGGTGCAAGCCATGATGGACCGCTATTCCCACAAGAATCACGTCCTCTACACGGACAATTACTACACGTCCCCCACTCTCTCAAAGTACCTCCATGAGCGCAAGACGGGGACTGTAGGCACAGTACGAGGGAGAAGGAAGAGCATGCCACCTTTCCCTCCAAAGACCAAAAAAGGCGATGTGTTCAGGAAGAAGTCGGGGCCCATTCTGGCTATCCACTGGCACGACCAGCGGATGGTCAACCTCTTGACCACCGTCCACAAGGGGGAAATGGTGGAGACTGGCAAGGTGGATCGCCGCACCCAGGCCAGGGTGACCATGCCCGATGCTGTCATGGACTACAACATCAACATGAGGCTGGTGGACAAGTCCGACATACAGATAGGCTTCATTGATTGTCTGCGTACCTCGTGCAGATGGTACAAAAAGTTCTTTCTGCACATGGTGGACATGTCCATTCTGAACGCTTACAACATCTACAAGCTTCGGAATGAGAACACACCCAGGAAGTTCAATAGCCTGCGGAGGTTCCAAAAGCAGGTGTTGAAGGAGCTCCTGGAGAAGTATGCTACGCCACAGAGGGCAGTGGCACATGCTGGGCCTGCCTCTACTGACCGCTTGCACTGTGCATATTACATGAATATGAACAGGCTCGTTTCCCTGACTCAGACAGCAGCAGGAAGAAAGCAGCAGAAGTGGTGCCATGTCTGCTACAACACCAGGCTGAGGGCGAGGTCAGATAAAAAGTCTACCCTGGAGTGTGTGGAGTGCAAGATGGCACTCTGTGCTGAAGGGTGCTTCTTTGATTACCACTCCAAGCAGGAGTTCTAATAATCATAGTGAAAGTACCAAAGACAGTGACAATATGTATATATATAGGCAAAAATTGGAAGTAAAACAATTTATTGTAATACAAAAGTCATGTACAGTATTATGAGAAAATTGATACAAATACAATTACACCATAATAATATGTGAAAGTGACACATATGTATGTTATATACATACATAATAAGTGACATTCATATGATTAGAACCTATAGAAATATATAAATCAGTGAAAAAAAGACAATAAATTGTATATAAAACGTTTACAAAGCATATAACTAAGTGAAAGTGACACAAGACCTAATATTTGATGGCCAAAGTATAATAAACACCTGTGATAACGAATAATCAGTGCCTAATATAATAATAACCTACCTCAATTACTAACAAAGCGTACGGTATCGTACGGTATCGAGTGAAAATTAGCATTATCAGTGACAGTGACACTCTCTAAAGCATATTTACCAAAGTGAAAGTGACAAGACATACCTTATGATACCTTATGATGTGTTCGCCACTTTTCTAGCGGCACCAAGGAGCGCGACGCCCCTCGTTATGGGTGGTGATTTGGTGCAGTAGACTGTTTGAAGCGACAGCTCCCTCCCTTGCGAGGATGGGCTCGTCTGGCACTTTTTGCAGTTCGACATCTAGGGCTCTCTTGAAGTTGTCTAACGAGATGTCCCTCATGTCTCTTACTCGCCGTGGGAGTTTGTTGAAGAGACGTGGGCCTCTGTGTGATAACCAGCCCTCTCGCAGAAAGAGCCCATAGCACCCCTGTTATTCATCCGGGGGATTTGGCATTCCCAGCCTCTCCTATCACTGAATTTCATGACTATCGGAGTATGTAGGTTTGGTACTAAACCCTCTGCGATTTTCCACGTGTATATTATTAGGTAACGTTCTCTTCTACGTTCCAGTGAGTACAGATTCAGTGCTCTTAAACGCTCCCAATAGTGTAGATGTTTTATCGAACTTATATGCGAAGTGAAATTTCTTTGTACACTCTCTACGTCATTTATTTCACCTGCTTTGTATGGGGATGTTAATACGCTACAGTATTCAAGCCGCGGTAGCACTAGAGATTTGAAGAGCGTTATCATAGGCAATTCACCGCGTGTTTTAAAAGTACGCAGAATCCAACCCGTTAAGACGTTTCGCAGCCGCCACTTTGACCTGGTTATGTACTTTGAAACCCATATTTTCAGACATTAATACCCCAAGGTCTTTCACACTGTCTTTCCGTTCTATTATGTGGTTAGATTCTGTTAAGTAATTTGTAATTTCTTTAACACCATTATTATCTCCGTACCGTATTAATTGGAATTTTTCCTCATTGAATTGCATGTTGTTTTCCCTGGTCCACTGGAACACTACATTCATGTCTTCCTGCAGTCGGCCCGTGTCCTCTTGTGTGTTTACTATCTTGCTTAATTTTGTGTCATCAGCAAAAGACGACACCGTACTGTGTCTGGTGTTGGTATCTACTGTATGTCGCAAATTAGTATGAGGAACAGAAGGGCGCTAGCACTGTTCCTTGGGGCACTGAGCTTTTGACATCCGAAGGCTCAGATGTGACTTGGTTTACTGCTACGGATTGTTTTCGGTTTACGAGGAAATTGTATATCCACCGTCCGATTTTCCCAGTTATACCTTTTGCTTTCAGTTTGTGGGCTATTATACCATGGTCACATTTATCAAATGCCTTAGCAAAAATCGGTGTAAAATGACATCCACGTTTTTCTTTTCTTCTAGCGCTTTAAGAATTTTGTCATAGTGTTCCAAAAGTTGTGAGAGACATGATCTTCCCGCTCTGAACCCATGTTGACCGGTGTTGTGTAGTTCATTTGTCTCCATGAATGTTGAAATTTTGCTTCGCAGGACTCGCTCGAAAACTTTAATGATGTGAGAGGTTAGAGCTACCGGGCGGTAGTTTTTTGGTAGTGCTTTACTCCCTCCTTTATGCAGTGGGGCAATTATTGCGTTTTTCAAGCTATCTGGTATGTCACCAGTGTCTAGTCTAGACTCCTTCTCCACATTATAGCCAGGGGTTTTGAGAGGTTTTCCTTACATTTCTTCATTAGGATCGAATTCCAAGAGTCCGGGCCTGGTGCCGAGTGGGATGGCATGTTGGAAATGGCCTCTTCTATGTCTTTTGGACCGAAATCAATATCCAGCATCTGAGGGGTTTCCGTGGGGGAGGTTTCCATGAAAAATATATTTTGGTCTCTGATGACTTTTGTTTCATCAGGCTCACTGAATGCCATTTCATACTGCCTGCTTAAGAGTTCGCTCATTTCCTTTTTGTCCCCTGTGAAAGAGCCGTCCCCTTTGCTCAGTGGGCCGATGTTTGATGTTGTTTTAGCCTTTTGTTTGGCGTATGAAAAGATAATATTTGATGGCCAAAGTATAATAAACACCTGTGATAATGAATGATCAGTGCCTAATATAACAATAACCTACCTTAATTACTAACAAAGCGTACGGTATCGAGTGAAAAAGAGCCATATTAGTGACAGTGATACCCTAATACACATACTTTATATAATTGGCCTCAAAATAACTATAAAAATATCAAATAAACATCAAATTCTCAATATCAAACACTAAAATCGTCTAAGGGAGGTAAATACTCTGGCGCGACGAGTGGCTTGGTGCGTGGTAGCCATGGCCGGGGCGACGCATCCGAACGCGGGAAGAATTTTCCGCCGAAAATCACTCTACTTCCCGCGCTCGCCATTATGCAACCACTGGGGCTAGACACCTCTACTCAATGGCATTCTACAGAGGAAGGTTTGTGCAACATTTTAGATTTTTATTCATAACATCACATGCCCTATTTATTGAGTTACAGGTGAGTTAACATAGCCCAATAATCGTCAAAACACCCGGTACCACAGTACAGTCGCGAGCTAGAGGCCCCGGGTCTGGAGGGTTAATTACCAATTTGAACTTCGTCATCTAAGACTGTCAACTTGAATAATAATTGAATAGGCCTACCCGGATTGTGCTAGTAGAACTCGGTAGGCCTATTGGTATAACTCGGTGTCTGGAACCAGAAATAAGTTAATATTGTTTGAATAGTCGGAGTTGGTTGATAGAACTCGGTGTCTGGGAACCGGGGTTAATTGACAATATTAGACTACTCGGAGTTTTACTGGTAGAACTCAGTGTCTGGTACCCGGAGTGAAGTCACTATTGTTGAATACCCAGAGTTAGAAGGGTAGAACTTGTTATATAGTAACCGGAGATAAGTTCTCGCTAAGGGATACCCGGAGTTATGTTGGTAGAACTCGGTGTTTGGGAACCCGGAGTTAAGACGCTTTTGTTGAATACCCAGAGTTAGAGTGGTATAACTCGGTATATGGGAACCGGAGTATGTATTCTCCTTAAGGGTTAGAGTACACGGAGATACTGTCTGGGTATAAGTCCCTAAGATATGTCCTCTGTGGGGAACCGGAGTCAAAGAGATGACCCAGCAAAACTAATGGAAGACAACTCCATATTGAATAAAAGGTGCGGGGGGGAAAGATTTAATAAGCACCGAATAGTCCGTGCGGACCTGTGTAGAGGATTCAAGTGTTGATCGGAATTGACTAATAAAAGCTATTCCGTTAAAAATGGTAGATAAAAATATTTACCCGGAGAATCCAGTATATGAAAATGGTACTCCGGCGAAGTAGGCAATGAATAGATATCTAAGAGGCCCCCTTCCTCAGCCTACTCGCTTCAACCCGGACTCAGAGAGAATGCGGGAATCTCCCAGTGACCGGAGATGTAAATAAGAGTCCCGGACTAATCACTAGCCGACCCAAAGAGGGACCGGAGTGAGGCTCAGGAGTGTGTCAAGCTTCTTCTTGTCTCGTCTGGATAAGAGTAAATATTATTAGAACTACTAGAGTTAATGAATAATACTTATTTTATTTTGAGAATTACTAGAGGTAATGGATAATATTCAGAATTAGATGAAACTGAGTTATCTCAATCTCCATGTAAAGTTGATACTTGTTTTGAGACTCTGGGTTGTTAGTGAACCGGAGTAAAATATGAATTTTGACATAATTGCACCCGGAGCTATAGTAGCGCTCGGTGTTTGTGAACCTGAATAAATACAAATGGTGTGAGGGAAAAGGTTCTTAATTCTGGAGCCCCGGAGATAAGGCTATGACAGTGTACAACCCGGGAAAAACTCTGTGTGAATATAGGGGTGAGGTGTATGACAAAAGCACCTTGTAGTATCAGTAAAATGGTAGGTAAAACTACCCGGAGAATCGTAGATATATACTAGAGAAACTCCGGCAGAGTAGGCAAAAATACAAGATATACAAACGAGGCCCCCATCCTCCGCCTACTCTGCTTCAACCCGGACTTCAAATAGTACACGGGGATCTCTTAGTGACTGGAGATATAAATTAAGCCCGGTCTAACACTAGCCGACCTAAAAAGGACCGGAGTGAGACTCCAAAAAGGGCCCAACTGAAGGTTGGTTCGTAGCTTAAAATCATAATATTTTGAAAAGGGAGGCTACGGTGGCATGTATCAAAAATAATTACAGGCAAAACTATCATAAAAGAATAAAATTTCTCCGCTTCTGCAACAAGACAGAAAACCTGGAAGGTACAGAGACTATGAAGACGTATGAAATAATAGTCTAATAAATTGTTTATATAAAGTGCAAAAGGAAAATATTTCGTAAAAACTTTATTAAAACGTAAAGAGAAAAGCTCAAAGTCACGAAAACATCAAAAGGATGAAATTCGAAGCATCTAGAATTTTCGATAAGAAATTAAGGAAATGCGATAGCCTCTATTCCGCCATTAAAATTGTTATCGAAAGTGCGACGTTTAGAGAAAAGTTAGGCTATCAGCAAGAAAAGTTGTGACAAATAGAATCAACGATTAATCAACAAGATGATAAAAATGGAAAGTTAGAATTAAGAATATTGAATTTCGGAGCTTGGAAAAGCACTGAAGGAAAATAGGCAAAGGCCTATTCCTAAAACTGGCGACCGCTAGACAAAACTAACGAAGCCTAAAAAACTGAAATAGAGGCATTCTAACTAACCTGGCTTACATAACATAATGTAATAATATAATGAGGAAAAAGATAGAAATACAGTAAATAATAATAATATAAATATAATGATAATGGTTGTAGCATGTGGTGCGTCCCGCGGAAGTCGTCAGCTCTCTGGAAATGCTCAATACAAAATACATATCTATGACGCCTCCTTACTATAAAGTAACCTATACAGTACTTCCCAGAAGAGGCAGCAGGAAATGTCCGTAGATGAAAAGTAGCACATCCAGAGAGAACAAAACTAGCACAACCTCCCACGCGGGACGCGACCACACGAAGGACGAATGAACCCAGCGTGGTCAGCTGGAGGACGCGTGCAAGGGAAGGACTGTATAACGGCGCGCTAGTTAATTTAGTAATGCAACATTCGTAGTTTCTAATCTTTTACACATAAAATGTTTCTCTCTTTTTCTAATGGTTACCTTTTTTAATGACGTTCCCTAGGAACTAAGTAAAGGGTTATACCCTAGAATGTACTTTTTATATATTTGGGTCGCGTTATGCTTTCTCCGGGACCCTCACGAGGGTCTCCGGGGAGCCCTTATATATATAAGGCTCTCACGTCATTGACGGAGAGAACCATTACTAAATAGTAGGTTTTCCTATTTGGTAGGTTGGGAGGTACGTCAAACCTCCCAATATATGCACACATATAGTTTATTAATATAATTAACTAACTCTCTAGTAGTTTTAACAAAATCTCACCATAAATGTACACCTAGAACGGTCAATTTCCATTTTTATTTCCCTCTCTCTAACCATTTAGGAAATACTTGCTTCAAGGTCCATTTTCATCTCTCTCTCTCTCTCTCTCTCTCTCTCTCTCTCTCTCTCTCTCTCTCTCTCTCGCTCTCTCTCTCTCTCTCGCTCTCTCTCTCTCTCTCTCTCTCTCTCTCTCTCTCTCTCTCTCTCTCTCTCTCTCTCTCTCTCTCTCTCTCTTCTCTCTCTCTCTCTCTCTCTCTCTCTCTCTCTCTCTCTCTCTCTCTCTTCTCTCTCTCTCTCTCTCTCTCTCTCTCTCTCTCTGTCTCTTCTTCTCTCTCTCTCCCTCTCTGCTCTCTCTCTCTCTCTCTCTCTCTCTCTCTCTCTCTCTCCCCTCAGTTCTCTCTCTCTCTCTCTCTCTCTCTCTCTCTCTCTCTCTCCTCTCTCTCTCTCTCTCCTTTTTATCCTTAACATCTTTCCATCCACTTTCAATCACCGCACTTAACCGTCTCATTGTTATTATTTTTTGGTTTTCTATAACTTCAGATCGCTCTTTATCATTTTAGTTATTTGTTTTCCTAACATCTTTCAATACCCAACCAGGCCAGCCCCTCTCCAGCTCGCTTTCTTTCTCCCTCGCCCCCGCCCCTGCTCTCTCCCTCTCTCTCTCTCTCTTAACATTTTGTACAATTTAAGCATTTTTCCATAACTGCTGTCCTAGATACGGTTACCCACTCAGATCCTGGCTCTCGCTCACTCTCTGGCTCTCTCCCTATCTTGATGTTGACAGCATTATTAATATCCTAAGCATTTATTAATACTCAACATCAGGGTGGCGTCGCCAGTGTAAGTAATCATAGGATATAATTGGCGTGCTTCCCTTCAATCAGTTAGATCTTTTAGTTGTACCGGTGCCCAATGCCGAGGATTTATACATTTAACCACTTAGCTTTAGGAGAAGCAGGCCAATTGCCCATCAGAAAGGTTGACTATGATATGATTTTTTTTTTTTTTTTTTTTTACATATCCCATCAGAAAGGTTAACTATGATATGTGAATTGTATGCATCCAGCCAATTATACATTAATAACAACAGCAATAATCTAGATATGTGCCAGGAGAGATTTCCCGGGGTTTCTGAAACAAGGGAGACATGGTAGAGATGGAAGCACCACGGGAAGATCAGGAGGACGGCTTGGGAGAGGCAGAGGAACGGATAATCTTGGAAGACTATGGCCTAGCAGATACTAAGTGTTTTAAGTGCGGAAAAACCAATGCAAGAAAGAATTCGCGAAAATGTTCCGGCTGTCTTAGATCTATTCATTTATCTTGTGCTAAGCTGACAAAGAAAACATCAGGAGAACAACCAAACTGGAAATATCTCGCATGCCCAGGGCCCACTGCAGAGCCAACCGGGGCAACACCGGCAACACCGGTCGCCGACTTGACCCAACTTGTGACCAAATGGAAAGCGCGGATCCAGGTCCTTGCCCGGGTACCTAAAGGAGCCAGAATCCAAGTGGCGGAGGCCCTTACAACCATCATAAAGCAGGCCCTACAGCTCAAGACACCCCTCGCATGGGCACGGCTCCTGGGTTTCTCCTATGGGGCCCTCCGAAAACCACCCAGAACCAACATACAAGACCATCTTCAGGTTTCACTAGCCACCAGAGTGAAACGTCAAGTAGCACAGTATATGGATGGAAACAAACTGGTGGAACCCCCCGAACAGCAACCAAACAGGGCCCAGAAGCAACAGGACAAGGAAGAGGAAGAGGCTGAACAGCTACGTAAGAGGGTCGCAGCGAAGCTGGCGGATAGTGACATCAAAGGGGCCGTCAGACTGTTGTCCTCTTCAGAAGGTTTTGCTGGTCAAGGCACCGAAGTTGTTGAAGCCCTACAAGAAAAGCACCCACCTACACCTAGGGACCTAAACCTCCCCCCTGCCCCAAATGACCTTTAGTTGTCACGAAGGAGCAGGTGGTTGCCGCAGTGACTTCATTCCCAGCAGGCTCAGCCGCGGGCCCAGATGGTATCCGACCCGCCCACCTCAAAGGCCTCTTGGGTCAGGGATCAGGAGCTGCTGGGGAGGCACTCTTGGAAACCCTCACCAAATTCATCAACATGGTTTTAAGAGGGGAAGTACCTGACTGTGCCACACCCCTATTTTTGGGGGCATCACTCTGTGCACTGGCAAAAAAAGATGGCGGTGTGCACCCAATAGCAGTAGGGAACACCTTCCGCCGCCTTGCCACAAAGGTGGGTTTGAAACCACTCTCGAATGGCCTAGGTCAACACTTAAGACCAGTTCAACTAGGTTTCGGAACTCCAGGGGGGTGTGAAGCTGCTGTACACGCAACCCGCACCTACCTCAGCCAAGCCCAAGAAAAACGAGTGCTTCTAAAGATTGACATGCGGAACGCATTCAACAGCATTCGCAGGGATGTCTTCCTCCGTGCAGCTCAAGAACACATCCCCACTCTGTACCCCCTACTTTGGCAGGCTTATTCCAAACCTTCAATCCTGATGTTTGGCGAGACGGTAATCCCATCAGCGACCGGGTTACAGCAGGGAGATCCAGGTGGTCCTGCTCTTTTCTCAATAGGGGTGGATGCAGCAGCTAACAAAGTAAGGTCAGAACTGAATGTATGGTACCTGGACGATGCAACCTTGGGTGGGTCAGTAGAGAACGTTCTAACCGACCTAAATAACATCGTAACGGACCTCGGCCAGGCTGGGCTAGTGATAAATGACACCAAATGTGAACTTGTCCTCCTCAACCACACACGTGAACAAGGAGAAGAGACTCAGGCCCTGTTTCGAGACATATTGCCAGATGTAAAGATCCTTCAGGAGCACCAGCAAACCCTATTAGGTTCCCCACTAACTCTGGCAGCAATCCCACCAGCACTTCAAGTAAAAAAGGAGGAGCTTCAACGTCTCGTGAGTCGCCTGATACACATCGATGCCCACTCAGCTCTGGCCCTGCTCAAGAACTGTTTCTCCATCCCAAAACTCCAATACCTCCTGCGCACATCGATGACTTACACGAACAATGGTGGCCTCCAAGAATTAGACAGCATAATCCGAGAAGCAGTGACCAGCATCACCAACGTGGAATTTAAAGAACGGGCCTGGACACAAGCCACCCTTCCTGTCCGCCTCGGGGGCTTGGGCATACGGAGAGCCTCGGATATTGCCTCCCCAGCCTTTATCTCTTCCCTCATCGCGACCAACGACCTTGTAGTGTCCATCCTTCCTTCTCAACCCGGAATGACACTTAATGGGGACGTAACAGCAGCGATTAACACCTGGAAGGGAAGTACAGGAGTAGAGGAGGAGCCTCAGGGTACCTCCAGGAGCAAGCAGAAAGCGTGGGATACCATCTCGGCGAAGAAAACTCAAGAAAATCTCCTAACCAATGCAGACCAGGTTGCAAAAGCACGCCTCCAGGCAGCCGCCCGTTCGGAGAGTGGCTTGTGGTTACACGCCATCCCCATCCCACCTCTTGGAACTCACTTGGATGCTGAAGCGCTCCGGGTTGCCATCGCGCTCAGAGTGGGTGCGGCAGTTTGTCACCCACACACTTGCAAGTGTGGTCGGGGGATGGATGCTCAAGGTCACCATGCCTTGTCATGTAATTACAACGCAGGCCGCCTGCCAAGACACTCTGCACTAAATGATGTCATAAAACGGGCCCTGCAGAGTGCTAGCCGTGCATCAATCCTCGAACCACATGGACTTCACAGAGAAGACGGCAAACGGCCAGATGGGATGACCACTTTCCCTTACAAGAATGGCCGGTGCCTCGTGTGGGATGCCACATGTGTTGACACTTTCTCCACAACCAATATCGCCAGAAACGCCGACGAAGCAGGTGAAGCCGCCCAGATAGCCGAAAATAAAAAGCGAGAAAAATATCAAGCCATCGCCAGAAATCATCAGTTCGAGCCCCTGGCATTCGAAACTTCAGGAGTCTTCGGCCCTACCACCCTTAAGATGGTGAATGAAATAGGCCGTAAAATCAGAGAAGTTTCAGGGGAACCCCGGGAAACCCTCTGGCTCAAGCAAAGACTAGGGATGGCTATCTTCCGGGGCAATGCCACCAGCGTCATGAGCTCAGTTCGACAGGACTGGGTCATGCCACTGTGTGAGGCCCGGGCAGGAGTGGTTTATCCGTAGTCTTTCCACAGTAGGGTAAAACAAAACATAAACTTTATTTGTATGTAACATGTGTGATGCACATAAATAAAAGGGGATGTGTCGGATGGTTGAAAGCCACAGTTGCTCGCGCGTTTGGGGCTAGCAACACGTATTATGAAAAACATGTATCCTCCTTCATTCACTGTCCCCCCCTTCACTCACTCAACCCCACAATTTGCCAGAGGATAACAGGTTTTTCACAATACGTAGACGGAGGTCTTTTTAAAATTTAAACCATTAGTCTACCTCCAATGTTAAACAGGTGTGGAACACATGCAAAAATAGGATCTGCAAAAAATCCATAAAGAAATCAGAAATATACAGTACAGTACAGTATAATGCATGCATACATGACTGACATGCATGCACATGTGAGCCTTGGTCACCTACATGTAGCAGAATAAGAGAAGGGTATCCCTAACTGCAGCACAGCAATTAGGTATTTACCTAATTGTATTTACCTAATTGTAGTTTACAGTAGTTGA
The DNA here is from genome assembly GCA_032716605.1 of Paralithodes platypus. Taxonomy (NCBI): domain Eukaryota; kingdom Metazoa; phylum Arthropoda; class Malacostraca; order Decapoda; family Lithodidae; genus Paralithodes; species Paralithodes platypus. The sequence continues at coordinate 75,658,226 of CM064487.1, forward strand.
GTTAAGCTCATGCTGACCCGTCTCTCAGTCTACTTTCATCCAATTTTTTCTTGAAAATATGGATGTTCCTTGCCCCCACCACCTCCTCCTCCAGCCCATTCCATTTGTCAATACAAATAGGGGTAGTAGGTAATAGGGGAAGCTAAACTTCCTGATATGGTTCTTGCAGGTAGGTCTTTTTACTTTGTAGTTATTCCTGTATCCATGATTAATATATCCTCCCTATCCAGCCTTTCCAGCCCTCGGGTGCATTTGTACATCATTATCATGTCTCTCCTCTCTTTTAGACTCGGTAAATTTAATGTGTCTAGCCTCCTTTCATATGGCAGTTCTCTAAGACTTGGAACCAATCTAGTAACTGCCCTCTGGATTCTTTCTAACTTGTGAATATGCTTCTTAAGATGCGGGGACCACACCACTGCTGCATACTCCAATCTTGGTCTAATCATACTTTTTATAATCTTCGCTAACATGTTCTCATCCAAGTAGTTCAGAGCAACTTTCATATTCCCGGCCATTGCATACATTCCGCTAGAGAGCTTGTTAATATGTTTCTCTGGCGACAAGTTATCTTGTATAATCAACCCTAAATCCCTTTCTTTTTCGGCCTTGCTAATTATATTATCTCCCATCCTGTACTCCCAATTTGGTCTATTCACATCTCTTCCCATATTTAACACATGACATTTACTTATATTAAATTTCATTTTCCACTTGGTGCTCCATTCGTATATTTTATCTAAATCCCTTGCAGCTCCTCACAACTACTTATATTTGTTATTTGTCTCATAATTTTTACGTCATCTGCAAACATTGACATGTAGGAGTTTATGTCTATCGGCAGGTCATTCACGTACATAAGGAACATAAGAGGTGCCAACACAGATCCCTGTGGCACACCACTCTCAACTTTCCGCCACGATGAGTAAGTTCCTCTAATGTTGGTGCTCATTTCTCTATCTGTTAAATAGCTCTCCATCCATTTCAACAAACTCCCCCTGACACATCCTATCGTCTCAAGCTTAGATAACAATCTCTTATGTGGTACCTTATCGAATGCTTTGGAAAGGTCTAAGTAGACGCAGTCCACCCATCCGCCTCTTTCTTGCAGTACATCTATCACCCTACTGTAGTAACATAGCAGACTGGTAACACAAGATGTCCCTTCTCTGAATCCAAATTGCTTTGGCGTTATTATCTTCTTTCTCTCCAACATTTTCATCCATCTCTTCCTAATTAGCTTTTCACAAATCTTGCATACAATACTAGTAAGTGAAACTGGTCTATAGTTGAAAGGGTCCTCAGGGTTTCCATTCTTGTATATCAGAATGATATTAGCTCTTTTCCATTCAACAGGAACCTGTCCTTTATCTAAGGAAGCTTGAATTATGTCCCTCACTGGCTCCACTAATTGCTCTGCACACTCCTTTAAAACCCAGGCAGACACTTCATCCGGTCCCATAGCTTTCCTTACTTCAAGTCCTCTCATCGCAGATAACAACTCATCTCTAGTTAATTCAATCTTGCTAAGACCACTCTCCAGTACTCCCGCCTGTGGTTCGTCAAAACTTTCCTCTCTAGTAAAAACCGACCCCAATTTGTTATTCATTACCTCGCACATGTCCGATACATTTTCATACGTCCTGGCATCTACTCTTAATTTAGTAATTTGTTTCTTTACCTTCAACTTACTGTTTAGGTGGGGAGCTAATGGCTCTAGCACCACCATGCCACCTATAGATAAATTGAGACAGTGTGATTAAATACCGGGTGGATGGGACTCGTTAGCCTTGGTCGGCAACCCATCTATTGGAGACCTTATAAAAATCCGGGTGGATGAGACTAGTCAGCCTTGGTCGGCAACCTGTCTAGGGAAGTAAACCTGATACAAATCCGTACTGCTTACCTAAGGGTAAGGCAGGTTAGTGGATGGACTAGCCGAACACCACTGTAGAAAAATAGTGCTAACAAGATACACAGAGGGCCTCGGAGTCGGGCGGATCCTAAATTGAGTGGTCAATCCTGTAAGTCTTTCAGTAAACTGGCTCGGGTTGTCCCTCTTACAAGGAATAGGTCCGCTTGGGAGCCTTCTGTGTATGGCCACCCTCATTAAGGGGAGTAAGGCGTCCGGCAATAGATAAATAGATACATTAACAGCAGCCCTCTGAATGGCCACTGTTTAAGTTGTATGCCCTTACTTACCACCTTTGGATACCACCCAGTGAAGTCAAACATACTTAAAACTATTCGTGCCTGTCACTTTATGCATAAGTTCTGAGCTGCAATGATTTACAGGGCAGCAATGCATGGAAGTGAGAGGATGATGGGAACCACCCACCTTATTTTAATATATTAAAACTACGATACCGGTACATGAAAAAATTCTCACCTCCTGTATCTCCTTCATCCAGCGGTCGAGGCCCTCAAAGGACCACTTATTAGTGATGTCATACACCAGGAGGATGCCCTGTGCTCCCCGAGAGTATGACCTGATGATGGTACAGAAGCGACCCTGACCGGAGGTGTCCCATAACTGAAGCTTCACTCGCTTTCCATCTAGAAGAATGGTCGTCGTCTTGTGCCCTGAAAAGGAAATATGCCTAAGTAAATGTGCTGTATAATTTACTATACATGATGTTTAACCTAAGGAGTGCAATAATAGGTTTGAATTAATTCATCCCTGATGCGAATATCGCGCCAAAAATCTGACTATCACAAATCACGCAACAAAAATTATATCAACATGTTGGAAATGCATTCCAGCATCCCAAAATGAACATGAATATTTTTTTTTTTTACAAAAAATTATATTGATGAGGTATGATTGTGGTCAGCAGTTAAAGTACTGTACCATACAACTACCTAATTTTGGAAATTTTGTGATAAACAGGCTGGGAAAGTAGGTATAGCCCGGCAGCCCGGACTAGCCTGGATATGTAGCCGGGCTAGTGATATTCAATGTTAGTCTGCCCGGCAGTTTCCCAGGGGACAAGTGAATGTTTGTATTACTTCCTTACATAACGCTTCAATAACATAGATAATATTACCGGTAATCATTAACCCGGCAGCTGCGGGAAGACTCTTAAGAGGTCCTACTGGGCGGCTGCGGGAAGACTCTTAAGATCGTAGGCCTAAAAAAAATCATATAAAACACCCCAGTGGCACTTTAAAAAAAAACAATTTGTATTTAGGGGAGATAATTTCCCTCCATTACTTCCTACCACTCCTACACATGTATCCCCCCCAACCCTTTTCCCCCCTCCTCAATTGAGTCAATTATCAGGTATTTTCTCTATTATTCCCGATATTTATCGAGTATTTTCGGGGGAGGACAAGTGGGAGAGAGGGAGGAGGGTGGAGATGTGTAACTCCAACCCTCCAAGCCAGTTTGAGTCCACCCCAGTTTTCTCAGTGCCCCGCGAGACACGAGAGAGTGAGGGTGTTAGTCTCTCACTGCTCAAGGCCAGATTACGACCGCGGGGATAAAATATACAATTTTCACCAGCCAATTGCTGTTACCACTTGTTTTATTGCTTTCCCATGTTCATATGTTCATATTAAAAGTAAAATAGGCACATATGGATAAGTATTAATTATACTGTATACAGTGGAGCCCCCATTTTTGCCACAGCAGTCTTCGCTGTTTCAATTTTTGCGGTACACACCAAATATTCCCAATTTCCATTTTCGCTCAAAAAGCTTCAATCTTCGCACAAAAATCCCAGTCGAAACCCGAAAAAAGAGGAAAAATAATGAAAAACTCGACATAAAACTAGAAAACAAACAAAAAAAATAAAAAGTTTAACATAACTAAAAGAATCTGCCAGGTGTTTGCCGCTTAGAGACGAAATCCGAGTGAATCCGATCGTCAAATGCGCAAGATGCCGCCATATTTGTATGACGTCATCACTCGGCAGACGCTTACAATCCACCCGTATTTGTGTTGAAAAAACAACTGTTTGTAAGTTTTTTTTGTGCCTGAACCCCTTATCTCTCGCATTTATTATAACCTCTAGTACATCTGGTGATAGGGATGGTGGTAGCAATGAAGGAAATTCATGCTCAAAACACAGAGCAAAGGCCAGTCCATGGACGAAAGCGGTGGAAATGCCTAGACGATGTTAGGCTAGGCTAAATATGACAATAATTTAAAATAAAGTCTGTGTGGTAAGTAATCTTCTCATAATATGTATTTATACGTATTTTCCTCATAATATGTATTTATTGGATGTATTTGGGGAGAAATGGGTACTTGAGGGGTGACTGGACGAATATTTATTGGTGGCTCCTTACGTCAATGACGTAAGAGCCTATGATAATATGGCCTCGTTCCGGTCTCCTCAGAGACCGGGTTAACCTTGATTGCGACGGTCGAGAACCAAGATCATCTTAGGGGGTACCCCTTAATCATTCCTAAGGTACGTCATTGGGACGGAGCCACTGAAAAGTAGAAAATAAAAAATAAAAGAATTAACACAGTTTGAATAGCGCGCCTATACGCCTTCCATTCTTACTCTTGTTTCCCATCCACATGCCTCCTATCGTTATCTCCAGAGATGCGTCCTCTCTCGAGCGTCGCCCACCCTGTACGGACGTGTCAAAACCGTACTCTTACCTAATGTATAGTTTTAGTAGCCCTTCTTAAACGCGTCAGTTTTTTCATTCATAGTGAGTTTATTTGCATATTTAAGTTGTATGTGCATTTAGCAATGTATTTATTTTAATTGTATTCGCTCGTAAACTTGAATTAGGCAAGGACTTAGTTTCTGGGCTGGTCGACGCTCATGTATTTAGGACGCCACTGTGCTTTTTACTTATTTTGTTTTTTGTCATACGAGCCTTTGGCTCATTAGCTGCAGTGTCTTTTTAAATTTGTGTATTAACTTTGTAGCTTTGTATTAATTTCCTTAAGTTTTGAGTACTGTGATCGAGTCAATTTCGTAAAATTTAGTTATTCGATTGTACTCTACCCAAGGTTGTACGTTGGCCAAGGGTTATTTTTCAAAGCCAATATTTTAGTTTCTAAACTTTATTTCCCTTTAATTCTTGCTTTTCCGGTAATTTTTTGAGCAATTTTCCTTCAATTTCGATCATTGTTAACTTGTTCATTAGTTTATCATAAATACGCATTGTAGGGAATAAATGGGTCATACCATATCGACTAAAATATCTTCAGTGTTTACCATCAAAGTGTTCTATGTGATGGTGAAATTTATAATGTTTTTGCGTTAACAATTGAGTGCTTTGTCAATACAGTCGAGGCTCGATTTAACAGATTTCGTATTCAACGGACTCCAGCTGGTAACGGACTCCGGGTGTGGTCGATCGGATTTAGTCCGTAGTAGTCCGGTAGGTGGCACCCTCGGCACCCGCATCGTCCCTGCCGCCATCTTGCCCGCCAGTTCCTTGAATATCGTTCGCCCGGTCGGTCACCAGTGGTGTTATTTACTGGATTATCGCTTCCGTTCGTGCCATCATGCCTTCAAAACCCACTAAACGTACCCGTGTGAACTTGAATGTGTCGCAGAAGCTGGAACTGTTACGTAAACTAGACAGTGGCAAGACAGTTGTTGTTGTTCCCCAAGCTGCCTGGCCGAACAGCCCCAAGGCCCCGAGCAAGGCCAAGGCCATAACCGAGCACCCCCACAGAACCCTCCCTGCCGACCACAATTAAGCCTGGGTGACCGAAGCCACTCCATGGCGGGGAGCTGAGGAGGGTGTGGAAACGCCCGGGAAACCAAAGCCCCACCCAGGGCCCTGTGCCCCTCAGCAATTATGAAGAGAAAGCTGAGGGGCAAAGGAAAAATGTGACGCTTTGGCTTCCAATCTTGGTAGATTGGGAGGTCAATCCACAGAAGAGATGCCGTCACTTTAGATCTAGAAAATATATAAGTAAAAGGAACAATCAGAGTAAGCTATGGGTATGGCAGAGATCGCTCAGTTCTCACTCTGATAGACCAGCCCATCACCACATGACTAGAACCCAATCCTCTCAGCATCAGCTAGGAAAGGCCCTAGAAAGCCGCCTTTGACGGGGGGATAGCTCCCCTACTTCAACCCCTTTCAGGGTTGGGCACCCGCCATGGCAAGACAGTTAACCAAATGTGTGAGGAATACGGAATAAAAAAACAGACTGTGTCGGACATACGGAAATCTAGGGATAAGCTTAAGAATTTTGCATCTAGTTATTGTGTGGACGCATCTGCTAGCGCTAGTGATAAAGGAAAGCCTAGAAAGCACATGAAACTCGGTAAAGACGTGCAGTTGTTGTTGTTGTTGTTGTTCCCCAGGCTGCCTGGCCGAACAGCCCCAAGGTCCCGAGCAAGGCCAAGGCCATAAAGCGCCCCCACAAAACCCTCCCTGCTTACCACTAACAAAACCCAGGTGACCGAAGCCACTCTAAGGCAGGGAGCTGAGGAGGGCGCGGAAACGCCCGAGAAACCAAAGCCCCACTCAAGGCCCTGTGCCCCTCAGCAATTATGACGTGCAGTTAGATGCAGCAGTGTTGAAATGGTACGTGCAAGAGAGGGCTAATGGCGTGTTCATGCGCGGTGTCGAGATAATGTCTGCCGCCAACAAGCTTGCTACACATCTTGGCATACAAGACTTTAAGGGCAGCGACGGCTGGCTGTGGCGTTTCCGCAATCGCCACAGACTTTTTAATGTTAAAGTTCATGGTGAAGCAGGCAGTGCTGACTCGACAAATGTTGAACCCTTCAGGTTGAAATTAGATAAACTTGTAAGTGATGAAGGGTTGTCTCTTTCCCAAGTGTATAATGCGGATGAGACAGGGTTTTATTGGCGGTCATTGCCAAAGAACACTCAGGCGAGGAAATGTGAGGAGAAGGCTAAGGGAAAAAAGTTGAGCAAGGAACGATTGTCGGCATTGGTGGGAGCAAATGCCACAGGTACACACAGGTTGAATGTGGCGGTCGTGGGCAAGGCAAAAAACCCAGAGCTTTGAATGACGTAGATATGGAAAGAGATTTCCCTGTTCATTATTACCATTCTAAGAATGCGTGGTTTACCTCAGCCATATTCCTACACTGGTTTTTTCATCATTTTTGCCCGGCTGTACGAAAGTTCCAAGAGGAAGTTTTGAAAATTGCGCCTGCAGATGTCAAGGCTATCCTCCTCCTAGACAATGCACCTGCCCACCCTGGTGCGGACCAGGGGATTAGTGAGGACGGCCGGATTCGCGTAATGTACTTGCCCCCAAACACCACTTCGCTAGTGCAACCGATGGACCAAGGAATCATCAGTGCAGTGAAGAGGCGCTACACCAGAAGATACCTCGACGAAGTGCTAGTTGTTATCGAGGACGAGAGTGACCAGATAGAAGATACCCGTGGTGCGAGGACACTGGCAAACATCAAGGCCTACCACATCAAGTCTGCCCTATACAATTTCGCCAGTTCGTGGTCAGACATGAAGGTCTCAACACTGGCAAATTGTTGGCACAAGTTGCTGATTGACCATGAATCCGACAATGAATTCGAGGGCTTCGAGGGATATGAGCCGCAGGACTTCCACAGGCTCCTTCAAACTGCCGGAGAGAAGAACGTCACTATCGACGATGTGAGGGACTGGATCGACGAGAACGAAGAAGCCCAGGGTCATGAGGTCCTCACAACCGAGCAGATTGCCCATGAGGACGACGAGGATGAGAGCAGTGACGACGATGAAGTCCAGCCTAAACAGTTGAAATTGACCACCCTACGTAACTGCATCGATTCCCTCATTGACTTCACCGACTACAGCCCTGACCTGGAAGCCAAGTCCCATTATGGTAATCTCCGAATGTTGAGGGAGATCATCATCCGTCTACAACATAGTGGCGGCAGGCAGACTAAGGTTAGCAGCTTCTTCGCCCCACGTGATCCATCACTGATCCAGATGACCCACAGCCTGGTACTAGCCGTGATGTGGAGGATAACCCACGGCCAGGTACCAGCCGTGACCAAGATTACCCCCAGCCTGGTCCCAGCCGTGATGTGGAGGATGTCCCAATATTAGAGGATGTCCCCACGTCTGACTCGGAGTCCCTTGTACATATGTAAATAAGGTAAGAAAAACCTAATTTTTGTCATTTTATTAATGAATAACCACTTTTCAGGGGTCATTTGCACTTTATGGACTTTTGCCCTTAACGGACTTCGCGTCCCCCCTAAAAGTCCGTAAAATCGAGCCTCGAGTGTATATTCGCCTTCAAGGCATTTTTATATTGCATTATTTCAGTGATAGCCATCAAAGTACAGTAGGGTCTCACATAAAACGAGTATATGGTCGATAAACGAGGGCGTTTTATGCGATTTCGTTTTATGTGAACACAGCATTTTGGTGGCCCAATATCGTCAATGTTCACTGGAAGCGTAAATTTCCGTCAGGAGCTTACGATATTTTGTACGTTTTGTACGATATTTCGGCGTTCTATATGAAAGCGTACGATATTTTGTACGTTTTGTACGATATTTCGGCGCTCTATATAAAAACTCCTCGGATTTGCCCCACTTTGGCGGCGGACTCGTTTTATGTGATCACATTCGTTCTGATCGAAAATTAAATATTAATATTTTAGGTCGGTCGTTTTAATCGACTCGTTTTATGCGAACACGTTTTATGCGGGACCCTACTGTACGTGTAGTTGATGGCATTATAATTTGATGTTAAATTCAATAATAACATTTTAATAGTAGCCTATTTTACTACAGTACTTATTTTTGCACTCGTGTTTAATTATTTTCATTGGTACCAAGTAGGCCTATGGCCAGTGGGGTACTCGAAATAATATTTTGATTGAATATACAGTATTTCACTGACTTACAGTCCCGGAAATATATAAGAATTTAAACCTGTACAAAAATACAGAAAGGCACGCCGTATAACACTCGTGGCGGGTGCCCAACCCCGAAAGGGGTTGAAATAGGGGAGCTATCCCCCCGCCAAAGGCGGCTTTCTAGGGCCTTTCCTAGCTGATGCTGAGAGGATTGGGTTCTAGTCATATGGTGATGGGCTGGTCTATCAGAGTGAGAACTGAGCGATCTCTGCCATACCCATAGCTTACTCCGACTGTTCCTTTTACTTATGTCTTTCCTAGATCTCAAGTGACGGCGTCTCTTGCGTGAATTGACCTCCCAATCTACCAAGATTGGAAGCCAAAGCGTCACATTTTTCCTTTGCCCCTCAACTTTCTCTTCATAATTGCTGAGGGGCACAGGGCCCTGGGTGGGGCTTTGGTTTCCCGGGCGTTTCCGCACCCTCCTCCGCTCCCCGCCATGGAGTGGCTTCGGTCACCCAGGCTTTATTGTGGTAGGCAGGGAGGGTTCTGTGGGGGCGCTCGGTTATGGCCTTGGCCTTGCTCGGGGCCTTGGGGCTGTTCAGCCAGGCAGCTTGGGGAACAATAACAACAACACTCGTGGCTGGGTACCCTTGCGGGTGTTAAGACTATGGCGTGTTGAGATTTTTTCAAGTCCCCGGGTACTCTAGGCCTTGTCTTAACAGTATAAAGACAGGCCCGGGTACCAGTATTGGCGGGTGATATTATAATGCCGGGTACTCATGGCTTGCTTCATAGTATCATAATGACAGGCCCGGGTGCCAGTAATTGAGATCGCTATTTATTTATGCCGGGTACTCTATAGGCTTTGTCATACTATAAGAAGGACAAGTCCGGGTTCCAGTAATGGAAGTAGATATTATTTTTGCCGGGTACTCTAGGCTTTGTCATACTTTAATAAAGACAAACCCGGGTTCTAGTAATGGAAGCAAATATATTTTTGCCGGGTACTCTAGGCTTTGTCATACTATAATAAGGACAAGCCCGGGTTCCAGTAATTGAGGCAGATATTATTTTGTTGTCGGGTACTCTAGGCTTTGTCATACTATAATAAGGACAAGCCCGGGTTCCAGTAATTGAGTCAGATATTATTTTTTTGTCGGGTATTCTAGGCTTTGTCATACTGTAAAATGGGGTAACTTCGGACATTTTTCGAGTTTTTTTAACAATTGCTCCTGAGTGTAAACACATTATAGAGATTTAACTAGGTCAAGTGATGTATGGTGATAGTGCGCCGTAATCCAGGAAGCCTCCTAAAATTATCCCCATAATAAGAGCTATCCTTATCCTAAATGATGTCCGAAGTTTGCTTGAAAAGTTGAAAACTTCGGACATAGGTGATTTCTTATGGAAAATGATTGCCAAGAAAGCTGGGATAACTCCGGACAAACGGAGGAGAACTTCGGACGTACGTTCGTGGCCTTATTTCATTCATTTTTCGGCTCCTACTATTTTATATGAATATTTTATTATTGCTGCTTATTCCTGTCCGATGTTTAAGTGGAAAATGCACAGTCAATACTTTTAGGCCTATATAATCAGTATAGGAGGGGGATATATACGATGTTTAGCATATATTCTGTTTGGATCTGTTCTCGTTAGGCATTGAGCTCACTCTTAGAAAATATTGAGCAGGAAAAACAACCTATTCTATTCTATTCTATTGCCTGACGCCGTGATCCCCGAAGGGGTGGCCACGAACGAACCGCCCCCATGCACCTCTGTCCCCAGTCAGTCGATGCCCCTCCCCCCAACCAGCACCGCCTTCGTTCATGTACAGTACTTCCTCACTCCATCCTTCCACCTCTCATTCGGTCTACCTCTCCCTCTCTGTCCCTCCACCTCGCTCTCGTACACCCTCTTAGTCATTCTCTCGCTTTCCATACGTTCCATATGGCCGAACCATCTCAAGTTGTTCCTTTTCACACTTTCCAGCACATCTACCTCCACACCACACCTCCTTCTTACTTCCTCATTAGTCTGTCTATCCCTCCATGTAATCCGCACGCACTCCTTAAGTAATTCATTTCCACTGCTCTCACTCTTGGTCTGAGTCTCTCAACCAACGTCCATGCTTCGCTTCCGTAAGTCAGTGTCGGGATTACCACACTGTCATGCAAGGACTTCTTCACTTCCATACTGACCACCCTATTTCTTGTTACTGCTTTTAGCGTTCCTACAACCCTCTTCCCCTGTTGTACCCTCTCCCGCACTTCTTCATCCATAGTCCCATCTTTACTCAACACACTGCCCAAGTACTTAAAAGAGTTGACGATCTCCATAGCCTGACCGTTCAGCTTCACCTCACACTCTGTGACTTCACCCCTTTCGAAGACCATAACCTTGCTCTTCCCCGCATTTACCTTCAAATTCCGTTTTTTGCACACTGTTCCAAACTCATTTACCAGACCCTCCAACTCCCATTCATTATCACTCATCAGAACTGTATCATCCGCAAACAGCAGTATAGGTAGCTTCCACTCAATTCCCTCCCTTTTCAGTGATACACCAACATCCACTGCTCTTGATAGTACAGTATTTATTTCATAACTCCATCCATATATACAGTAAACAACCACGGGGACATCACCAATGTTTCAAACCAACATTCAGGTCAAAGAACTCGCTCTGCTCACTCTCCACACGTACTGCCGCCTTTGCACCCTCATACATGCTCTTCACTGCTTTCAGCAACTTGCCCTCTACTCCGTATATTCTAAGTACTTTCCACAAACCTTCTCTATCCACTCTGTCATAGGCCTTCTCCATGTCCATAAAGGCAACATACACCTTTTGTTTCTTCTCCAGATGCTTCTCCACAACACAATTCAGGGTAAAAATCTGATCTACACATCCTCTTCCCTTCCTAAAACCTCCCTGCTCATCGCCTATCCATTTCTCCATTCTCACTCTCACTCTCTCAATCACTACCCTACTGTATACCTTCCCTACTACGCTTAAGACATATTCCTCGGTGGTTACCACACACTCCTCTTTCCCCTTTGCCCTTATATAGGGGGACTATTATGCCAGTCTTCCAGTCATCGGGTGCACTCCCCTTCTCCCATGCTAGTTTGCACATTTTCCATACCCATTCTATCACTATCTCACCACCATACCTCAACATTTCCCCACACACTCCATCTGTTCCTGGTGCTTTCCCCAACTTCACTCTTTTCATGGCTTCCCACACTTCTGACCTCCTGATCCCCACCTCCTCCTCCACTACTTCTCTTCTTCTCCCTCCCATACCATATCCAGCTATATTTGCTGGCTCTTCATTCCTTACATTTAGCAACTCACTGAAGTACTCCCTCCATCTTTCGACTCTCTCTTGCTTCTCGGCTAACATTCTCCCATTCTTATCTTTCACACCCTTACTGTTTCCCTTGCTACCTTCCCTAACTTTCTTTACTTCTTTCCAGAACAGTTTCTTACTCTCCCTCCATTTTACACTCAGATTCCTTCCAAATTCCTCATCTACTCTTCTCTTACTTTCCAATAACCAATGCTGTCTAATCAATAACTCAAAAATTAACTAGGCCTAGGGAAAATATATACAGTAGGTATGTATACTATATCACTGCATATACACTTTTATGAATTTGAGAATTTTTATAGGTATAACATATTTGTTGGTGTTTCTTTCGGCAGATAAAAAAAAATTTGGACAAGATATATGTCTCTCCTAATTTATATATATTATATATCCAGAATTATCCGAAATACATAAATCGGTTAGCATATTATCATATTTTTATGGGTTTTTGGACTCGGAGAATGATTATTTGATCTTTTACCACCATGTTAATGATGGACAAGTACAGTACTGTATTATGAATGATTTTCATAGGGCAAATAATGACAAACGATTGTTTTGTTCCATGTCCGAAGTTAGCAGGTTTTTTTTTTTAAACAAAATCGGCTAAATGATAGTGTTCTAGCTAGAGCGTTATACAAGTGTAACAAATTTCCTTTGGTGGATGTTGTCTCTGGTACGGTAATGTTACTACAAAATTATATCAGTCACAACATTATTCATACAAACAAATTTCTTTATGGCGATAGAAGTTTGGCAGGGTAGCGAAAAATTTACATATTTTCATCATATAATGTACTGTATATAATATTTGTTTAGTGTACATATACTCATGTCAGTTTCCTAGGACTTTTACATGCTCTTCCTTTGCCATTTCTCTAAACGGACCCCACAAAAAATCACAGTGGCTGATGTTGGTATAGCGCTAACAGTGTCTCAGCAAATTACTTATTATCGCCGATGTCCGAAGTTATCACCGCAGTACGAAGTTACCCCACTTTACGGTACTATAATAGGACAAGCCCGGGTTTCAGTAATGGAGGCAGATATTAATTTTGCCGGGTACCCTAGGCTTTGTCATACCATATTAGAGACAGGCCCGGGTACCAGTAATTGACGCTACTATTAGATTTACGACTATAATGGTGTATTTACCGCGTATTTAAGGTAATATACACAACATGGCACCATTAACACTTGACATAATTAGGATCCGGGCTAAACTAGGTTGAGAGACTTACGGTACGTTTCCCGAGTAGGCTAGGCCTATACAGTATTTCCATATTATTGAGTATAGGCCTACTTTGCCCGACATTATCGGTCTTGATACAGTAGCTTAAAGCAATAATTAAAAGAATATATAATTCGGTCAATACAGTACACCCCCGATATTTCGGACTCTTTTTACTCAGAAACCCGCACTTCTCGGAATGGCATAGGCCTCTCGGAGATGTCCCTGTATATCTCGGCAATTTCCGAGTTGGACGGGATTTGTGTCCGGTTTACAATGTTGTTGTTGTTGTTGTTGTTCCCTAAGCTGCCTGGCCGAACAGCCCCGAGTCCCTGAGAAAGGCCATGGCCACGATCGGGCTTTCCCACAGAGCTCTCATTGAGTGTAGATTGTGTTGTTGGCGTAAGTGGTTGTGTGAAATGCAGTCTTCTATGATGTGTTTAATGGTATGGGGTGCTGTGTTACATCCCGGGCAGGTGTCGACAACGGAGTCATCCAGTCTCTTCTGATAGCTTAGGAGAGCTGGATGGTGTCCGCATCTCAGCCTGGCCAGGTGGACTCTGTCCTCGCGAGGAAGGGAGGATTCGGAAGGATGGATTTCGGGAGGTCGTGCATGCAGCTGCGTGTTGTCTGTGAGTGAGTGGATGGATCGGTGAGAGATATGAGTATGGATGTGCTTCTGGAAGTTGGTTCGGGGTGGGCAGGGAGGGAGAGAGGACAATAATTGTGTGTGATACCGTGTGCTGGGTGTTGTTTTGATATTTCTTGGTGTCTGTGGGTGTGTTGCCATGTAGTTTAGTGGGTGGTCTTGGTTCGTGGAGGCTGCTGCCAGGAATTGAGTGCCTCTCATGTCCAGATGGTCTTTGACTTTGAGGATTTTGGTTTCTTGATGTAGGTGATCTGTGGGTGCAGTAGCTGTGCAGCCTGTAATGATCTTCAGGGCTTTGTTTTGAATAGTCTGTAAGGTCTTATGATGTTTTCAGCTAGGTTAGAAGCCCAGGCTGGGCTTGCGTATTCCATCACTGATCTTATGTATTGTTTATATACTGTGGTGGTAGTTTCTTTGTTGTGTCCAAATTTTGTGTGAGCAAGTGACCTGAGGGCGTTAAGTCTGGATGTCAGTTTCTTTTTAATGTTTGTGGTGTGCTGTTTGAATGTCATATGAGTATCATATGTTACTCCTAGGATTTTGGGTGTGTGTGTATGTGTTAGGGGTGTGTTGTTTATGGTGAGTTGAGGGATGTATTCGTGTTCTCCTGTCCAACTTGTGAGCAGGGTTGCGGTGGATTTGGCTGGGGCTAGATTAAGTCTGTTTGTAGTGCACCAGCCATGTAGTGTGTTGAGATAGGGTTGAAGGAGATCTGTTGCTCTTTTTGGGTCATGGTGTGTGCATGTGAGTGTTATGTCATCTGCATAGGAGGCTAAGTTTATTTGGGGCGTATTGGGTGTAGTTATATCGTGCATGTACAGATTGAAGAGTGCGGGCGATAGGACGGATCCTTGTGGGACTCCGTTTGGAAAGTTTCTGATTTTAGAGGACTGACCGGCAAAAGATACGTGTGCACATCTGCCTGCTAGGAAGTTGGCCAGCCACCGTTTTGTGTTGTTGTGCATGTTTGTGTTGTAGATTTTGTTTGTTAGGTTGTGGCGGGGGATGGCATCGAAGGCTTTACTAATGTCGAGTGTGGCTAATAGTGATCTGTGTGGTGGTCTAGCTGAATTGATGCCGTCGAAAGCTCTTTGTGTAAGGTCTGTGAGAAGAGTGTTTGTGGAGTGCAGTGGCCTAAAGCCATGTTGTGTTGGAGCTAGGGGTAGGTCAGGTGTAATTAGTTGTAATACTAGGCGTTCCATGACTTTGGAGGGGGAGCAAAGGAGTGTGATGGGGCGGTGCGAGGAGGGTAGCGTGGGGTCTTTGTTGGGTTTGGGGAATGTGATGATGATACCATGCTTCCAAATGTCTGGTATTGTGTTGTGTGAATAGCTGTAGTTTGATATGTTAGTGAGTGCTTGTATGCCTTGTGGTCCCAGGTGTCTGAGGTGTATGTTGCTTATGTTGTCTAGGCCACAGGCGGGTGAGTGCTTGAGATTGTTGATGATATGCTTTGTCTGGTGATTGGTGAAGGGTGTATAGTCAGGGTCTGTGGGGAATTGTCTCTTACGTCGGATGACACGTCGGTCGTCTTTGTGAGGTTTTAGGTGGCTGACATGTGAGAAGTGATTGATGAGAGTGTTTGCTTGTTGTTTACATGAAGGAGTAGAGTCTGTTGTTGTGATTGCAGCATGTGATTGTGTTGTGTTGCTGTTGGAAAGTGTGATGCTGTTTAGTGTTTTGTAGAGTTTTTGGGGGTTTGTTTTGTGATCAAGTGTTTGTAGGAAGTTATTCCAATTTAGTTTTTGTTGTTCTTGTATTTTGTTGTTAGTTTGGGTGTTGAGTGCTTGAATTTGTTGTGTGATGTCTTGTGTGGGGTGCTGGGGAGTGTTTCAGTATGTCGCGTTGTCTGATGAGGTTTTGAATTTCTGGTGTGAAGTTGGGGTTGTGTCTTTTTCTGTTACCTCTTGGAATGTGTTTCTTGTCAGCGTTTTGGATAGTTTTATTGAGTATGTGTACAGCATTGTTGATGTTAGTGATGGGTGTACTGTTTAGAGTTGTGAAGTGTTGTTCTGTCTCATTTGTGAATGCTTCCCAGTTAGCTCTTTTATAATTGGTGTATGTGTGTTTGTGGCTAGCTGGGGTGAGTCTGGTTTTGGTGGTGATAATGATCGGGAGGTGGTCAGAGCCTAAGGTTCTGACCACCCTCCAGGATGTTGTGGGGGCGAGTTCTGGGGAGCAAAAGGTGATGTCTGGAGATGATGGGTTATAGAGGGCTTGGTGAGGAATATGGGTATGTTGATGGATGTCGTTAAGGATGATGAGGTTATCGGTTTGGTTTTGTAGTACCAGCCCTCTGTCTGTGTCGGGGTTGTCGACAAACCAGGCCGACGTCTTGGCGTTGAAGTCACCACCCAGGATGATGTGTGGGGTGTGTGGGGTGTTTGTGATGTGTTGTAAGTGTGGTCTGTATTCATTTGGTACTGTAGGGGATGTTTGGGGAGGGATGTATGTGTTTATGATGGTTATGTTGGAGTTGTTACCAGTGCGTATTTTAATTGACTGTATTTCTGTTGTGTTATCATTTGGGGGGAGGAGTGATTTGGTTTGTACACTGGTTACTATGTATGATATTTCTTTGTGTACCAGGGTGATGAGTCCACCGCCCCCGCCGACAGCCCGGTCTTGTCTGATGGTGGTGAAATTATGAAATGTGGGTGTTTTTTGTGTTGTGCGGAGTTTTGTTTCTTGTAAGATGGCAATGTGTATGTTGTGTTGTTTGATGAAGTGTGAGAGTTCGTGTTTCTTTGTGTTGATGCCATCTATGTTCAGTTGAAGAATGTTAATGTTATGTGCACGATGTATGTTGGGTGCTGCTGCACGAGGGGGGGGTGGGGGTGGGGGTGATGGTGGGGGTGGGGGTGAGGGAGGGACTGGGGGTTGGGATGGGTGAGGTGGGGGTGGGGATTGGGGAGCAGGAGATGGGGGTTGGAATGGATTAGGATGGGGTGTGGTGTGTTGAGTTGAGGATGTGGATGGTATGGGAAGGTTAGGTGGGTTAGGGAGGAGAGGTGGACGGGTTTTAGGGGGGGGAGTGGATGATATGGGAAGGTTAGGTGGGTTGGGGAGGAGAGGTGGACGGGTTTTAGGTGAGGGATTTGACTGGGAGAGGGAGGGGCATGAGGAACAGGTCCAGGTGTTTGTGTAGTGTTTCTTGGAGGCAAGTGTTGTGCAGGTGAAGTGGGTCCAGTTCCCGCATGAATTGCAGAGAACTGAACCCTTAGTATGGCGACTCGAAGTGATGGGTTTTGAGCAAGTTGGACATATGTATGTGAACGTGGGTCCTGGGTTGCTCTCAATGTCTCCGGCTAGAAGAAGTCTTCGAGAAATGACAGCCGGAGAGTAATTTCTCGGTGTAGGAAAAACTGTGTGATGTGTGTGTGTGGTGTGAGAGGTGTGGAAATTCCCGGCGCGACCGAAGCCGTTCCAAGGACCCGTGCCCCCAGGAGGGGGGCAGGGGATGGTTGTGACGGTTTGGCTCCCGAAACTGCTCCCCGCGGCCGGCATCCGGTTTTCCTCCACTGGTCGTTGATTTTGTCTTCGGCTGTGGAGGGTCGGCAGCCATCCGCGGTTGGCAGCCTCGGGAGGTGGCCCCACGGCGTAGACGCCGCCACATCAGGACCGGTTTACAATGTTCTCTCACTCGGTTTTAAGTGATTTTAGGATGAATTGAAGCCTGTGCCTTTTAATTATTGTGTTAATATTAATTACTATGTACCGGTCCTGTACTGTCCATGAAACCATAATAAGGGTCGTATTTGTCATTACTGTAATATGATAAATTTCACATG
Source organism: Paralithodes platypus (assembly GCA_032716605.1). Taxonomy (NCBI): domain Eukaryota; kingdom Metazoa; phylum Arthropoda; class Malacostraca; order Decapoda; family Lithodidae; genus Paralithodes; species Paralithodes platypus. The sequence goes on from CM064487.1 coordinate 75,676,052, forward strand.
CAAAAAGAAAGAAAAAAAATAATAATAATAATAATATCCCCGCCGCTGTAGGCCTACCCCCTCCCCTCCCCGTCCCGGCCTGAACCCCGACCCCGTTACTGTGATGATGTTGATAAGCCTTGTGCTACACCCTATTGATATTGCAAAATTATTTAAAACACTTCAAAGTGTATGTTATTTGGTCTCTATATAATCTGTGAATCATTTCCGATATGATGGAATTAAAGAATTTGTTTTTCCACCAACTCATAATCAGCAAAAATGACACAAATGTCAATTAAAAACATGTTACAATATTTTCCCATCATTTTGTGTATACCGTGGGGAAAAAACAAATCTATCAAACGTAAGTCTTCCGTCTCGGAAACTCGGCGCCTCGCTGTCTAGACAAGACGGAGGGGAGGGTTGAAATATTTTGTTGACTATCTTATTTATTGTTTATCTATGTGCTGGAAGGATATTATATTTTTCAATTCCATCGCATTAGAAATGATTCATAGATTACAAAAAGTCCAAATAAGACATAGTTATGTTAACACTCCACGAGCGGCTAGGTCGGTAACTTCTACTACTGTACCTGGCAAGCGGGTGGTTTTACCCTAAACGACCTTGTTTCCGTGCTCTTTTTCATGCATAAACAAGAGCCAGAGCGTAATACAATTATGTATCCCTGAAAGGGCGATAATTTAGCTTTCCAATGACACCAGAACCATCCTTCTACGACCACGCGTTCTCTTGCAACGATCGTGCAAGACAAGTGCAAAATCCCTAAAATACGGTAATATCCTTACATAATTCCCTGTGTAGCGAGGCAGTGAGTGTGGATGTGTGTGGAGGGAACGTCAGTAGTCGCGCGGGACCCGTGCCAAGCGGTCATGAGCCGACCTACGCTCCTCCCATCGCTCGTCTCTCTCTCAGAGCCATTATTGCTCAAAAATTGCACACGGACTTAAGTCGGGCCCCGCCACTTAGTCCTTGGTTCTCTAGGCCGACTTAACCCTCCAGCCCCGGCTACGCATTACATAAATATTCCCCGAAATCCGGGGGTTTTGGCCGAAAAACGTCTACGCCTAGGCTACCGTATCTTTGTTATTCTGACTGATTCCGCATTCCCGCGCATCCCCAAGCGTAGATATGTTTCGTACCTGTAGAATGGCGTTAAGTAGAGCTCTCTAAGTCAACTGGTTCAGTTGTGATGATGATTTCATTGGAGATAACTTTATGGCAAAAACAGCCACTTTACACTAATTTTCTGTACTTAACAATAACATACAGGCACACACGAACAAGCGACGCACTCCTTCTTGTGGCCGGAGATGCGGGGCGTCGGTCCAGCCGGCTGTTGTTTACATGCGTCGGACGTACGCCTCGCACACCAAGCTTACAGGCTTTAAGCTCATGGGCGTTTAAGAGACCTTCCGGGTAGCTAGGGGTGTGTTTTTTATGGCGTTCAAGAGTTCTTCCGGGTCTGGAGGGTTAAGTCGTGTCCCGATAAACAACGGTTAATGTATAATGTAGTTAGATAGATGCATTAGAGAGATAGATAGATAGAGAGAGAGAGAGTTGCAGAGGGGGAAGTGAGCGATAAACACGAACTATTATGAGACGGACTCAGGGTGTCAAACCGGAGACATTTTGTTACAAGACTTGAATGAGTATGAGAAAGAATACAAGAAAATTATCATGAAATAGCATTGTTTTGGCCATTTAATCACTTCCAAGACATAATTTGAACTATAAACCATCATTTTATCTTCACACATACAATAATAAAGACTAAAAATAGTAAACTTGGCTCTCGTTTGACACCTTGGTTCACGGACTTGATTGGTTCTGAAAAGACAAAGGAGACATTTTTATTGACTCTTTTTCATGTTATTATTTGTGTGCTGGAAGGATTTTGTTTTCAATTCCATCGCATTAGAAATGATTCATAGATTACAAAAAGTCCAAATAAGACATAGTTATGTTAATATATAAGGGAGATAGATGCATTAAATAGATAGACAGACATCTCTGGTGAAGCGGACCTACCTCTTCTAATTCGGAATTTTCCCTCTCTTAAGTCGGACATAAGTCGGACTTCGGACATCTCGGAAAATCGGGCTTCTCGGAAGTGGTCTCCCCCCCCCCCCCCAATTACAGTTTCTTACAGTAGATCCTCTGGAAAATGGCAAACTAGGCCTGTGTATCGAGCTCAGTGCCAGTACTTGCACTGCTGCAGTCGTTCACGGTGTTGGCGGCGGCGGTAGCAGACGCAACATTTTTACTATTCTGTATTTTTGCTTTGTAATCAAACTTCAAATCTTGTCTTCCCCATGCTTTATCAAGATTACTTTCAAACTTCCTTACTGATTCGGAATCGACTACATACTGGGGCAGTGCATTCCACTCATCTACCACTCTTTCACAAAATGAGTTCTTTGCCTTTTCAAGCCTATTTCTTTCATTGTAAATTTTCTTAGAGTGTCCTCTCGTTCTTGTTCCCTCCCGCATCAAGAAGATACCTTCACACACATCCTCATCATACTTTCCTGACACTATCTTAAAAGTCTCTATCATATCCCCTCTCTTTCTCCTATATGCCAGTGTCGGAAGTCCCAGTGTCCTCAACCTCTGCTCATAGTCCGCGTTCTTCAACGTTGGTACCAGCTTGCTAGCTCTCCTCTGCACTTTCTCCACTGCTTCTATATCCTTTACCATATATGGAGCCCACACACGGTTCGCATATTCCAGCGCTGTATAGAGATTCCTGAAGATTTCTTCATCCATTGACACGAATGTCCTCCTTATCAGCCCTACAATTCTATTGGCTTTATTTATATTTTCCGCTAAATGTTCTGAGAAATTTAACTTATTGTCTATCACTACTCCTATATCCTTTTCTGCATTCACTTCCTTCATCGCTTCATACATACTGTATCCCACCTTGTCTGTCTTGCTTGTCCCAATCCGCATGTACTTGCATTTTTTTGGATGAAAAGGCATTAACCAATGTACAGACCATCCCTTCATTCCCTCCACATCTCCTTGAAGCAAATCCACATCTTCCTTACTCCTCACCCTTCTATACAGCTTGGTGTCATCCGCATAAAGGTATATCTCACTTCCATTAGTTATAACTTCAGGCAAGTCGTTGATAAACATAACAAACAGTAGTGGTCCCAACACAGATCCCTGAGGTACCCCACTTGTAACTTTCCTCCACCCCGAGCCTATTCCATTCACCAGTACCCTCTGTCTCCGATCTTTCAGGAAGGCATCTATCCATTTCACACATTTTTCTCTCCTATAATATAGCTTCTAATTTTATCTATTAGCCTTTTATGTGGGACCTTATCGAAGGCCTTCATAAAATCGCAATATACCATGTCTATAACATCCCCATCCTCCAAAATTTGCATCCAATCATATACCACCTTAACCCTTATTTAGCGGGCTAGGTGGTCTATTTGTCCGTAGTGCCCAGCGTTTTTTTTTTAACCCTAAATAGGGTTGTTTACGTGATCATTTTCATGCCTAAATAAGACCCAGAGCGTAAAACAAGTATCTATCCCTGAAAGGGCGTAAACAGAGCTTTCCAATGACACCCGAACCATCCTTGTACGACCACTGGTTCTCTTGCAACGATCGTGCAACACGAGTGCAAAAACCCTGTAATTAGGTAATTTCCCTACAGTGGAATCTCCAATCTCGATCATAATTGGTTCCCACAAATACCGATCGAGATTCGAAATATCGAGATGCGAAGTTAATTTCTTATGGGAAAAAATACAATCGGTTCCAGCCACTTGCCTACTAACCTACATCAAATCTGTCAATTTTCACATTTGCCCCCCACAATCACATGCAATATATATAATATGTTAAAATAGATAAAATTAATAATGAAAGAGTTTTATTTTTACCTTATATTTATTGATAAAGAGGTTTGTGTGGTTGATTGTTGGTTCCGAGGCGAACGCAGTTAGGTTACTGCGTCTCCGCACCCGGCGCACAGTCACCGTCAACAATTCTTGCAATTGCTTCCCTCACCCTGTCACCACTAGTACCGGCATTTTATGAATGCGATAAAAAAAGGTCCAGGTAGACGACTTCACAATACAAGTTTTCAAGCGAATGGCGGATGTGTGACTGGTACACCAAGTGGCCGCTAGATCTACCGACTTCAATAAATTTTCCATGGTATAAAGTTTAATCAAGTTTTCTTTTGTCTTTACTATTATTATATATTAGATTTTCCTCATACAAATAATAATGTATATTAAAACATGGTAAAGTAATTTATATTACTACGTAAATGAAAGCGGCAGAGACAGGTTAGACTACCGCTTGAGACGATCGATACTAGCGGTACATTAGTATACAGGTGAACAAAACACAATGACTGTGAGGTTCACACATCGATTTGGTCAAGATTAATCTGTTTATATTAGTATATAAGCATCTAGCATCGATATTTAGCTATTAGCTATCGAGATTAACGTTTTTTCATCGAGATTTGTGATTGGGGAGAGCTTGAAGGTGGCATCGAGATGCGAAATATCGAGATGAGATTGATCGAGATATGTGAGCCTACTGTACATAATTCCCTGTGTAGCGAGTGTGAGGGGGGAGGGAAGGGTGGGATTCATATCAGTAGGTCCACCGCGGTGGTGGTGAGCGGTCGTAGAGTTGCTAGGCTCGTCCCACCGCTCAGCTCTCTCTCTCAGCAACATTACGTGCTGAAAATGGCGAACGACATAAGTTGTGAACCGCCACATAGTCCAAATTTATTTCACACGACATAAGTTGCGCGCCGACAGTTAAGGGTTAATTAGCTGTAATACCGTCGACCACCCTGGCAAGAATCCGAACTGTCTCTCACTGAAAAGTTGGTTTGATTTCATATGTTCCATTATTCCTTCTCAAATTACAGTTTCTATTAGTTTACACACAACACTTGTCAAACTGACTGGTCTATAGTTTCCTGGGTCATTTATAAATCTTTCCCTTCTTAAAAATAGCTGTTATGTTTGCCTCTCTCCAGTCCGTCGGGATTTGTCCTGTATTAAAAGATACCTCAAATATAAAAATTAATGGTTCTACTAATATCTCACCTCCTTCCTTTATGATTCTTGGATGTATCCCATCCGGTCCCGGGGACTTACTTCTGTTCATTTTCCCTATAGCACTCCTAATTCTAGCATGGGAAAACTCTATTAGTTCTAGTGCTGGTGCCTGTTTGATGGGAATAGTAGGCACTGCATCATCCGACTCCTCTGTAAGTACCTCCCCAAAGTATTTCCCCAGCACCTCTGCTTTCTCCTTATCAGTTTCTGCTCTATTCTTATTGTCCAAGTCTCCTATCAGTTCTGGGATACCTACTCTTCTTGTTAACTTTTCCTGAATATACTTCCAGAATATTTTTGGATTATCCTTCACATTTCTTGCTATCTCTCTTTCCCTCTCCTTCACCCCTTGTCTCCCACCTTATTTTATTGTTTATTTGTCTGCATTCCAAATCCACTTCTTTAGTTTCTATACTAGACCCATTATTTTTTTTTTTTAATTTTAGTCTTTCCCACAAACATTTCTTCCTTCTTATCAATGTCCAAAGCTTTTCTTTTCATTGGCAATTCTGGGTTCGTTCTTTTCCTTAATTTTGTTTTATCCTTATATTCTCTTACTGGTACACATTTGGATATAGCATTCTCCAGTTCGACTCTAATCTTCCTCCACATTCCTTCAGTGTCTTCCCCGTTTAAGTACTCCCCCCAGTCAATGTCCAAACACCTTCATAGCAGCTCATAATCTACTCTATCATACATGTATATATTTGTTTTGCTTCTATTATCCCTCTCTATTTTAACCCTTCAAACTCGGATGGTACACGTGTGTACCATTATGTTTTGCCCCCAGGAACCCGGGTGGTACAACATTGTACCATTGCTTGAAAGCCTGTGAGCTTCGTGTGCGAGGCGTCGGTCCGACCCATGTAAACAACAGCCGGCTGGACTGACGCCCCGCATCTCCGGCCACAAGGAGAGCGTCGCTTGTTTGTGTGTGCCTGTATGTTGTTGTTAAGTATCGAAAAGTAGTGTAAAGTGGCTGTTTTGGCCATAAAGTTATCTCCAATGAAATCATCATCACAAATCAAGCACTTGACTTAGAGAGCTCTACTTAACGCCATTCTACAGGTAAATAACACAGCTACGCTTGGGGATGCGCGGGAATGCGGGAAGCAGTCAGCATAACAATGATACGGTAGCCTAGCCTAGAAGTTTTTCGTCCAAAACACCCGGATTTCGGGGAATATTTATGTAATGCGTAGCCGGGGCGGGAGGGTTAATATTGCAACTAAAACTTATACAGGCATGGTCACTACGACCTATAGGGCTATCCACATTGACATTCGTCACTTGACGAAGAAATCCTCAGGAATCTCTATACAGCGCTGGTTAGGCCGCACCTGGAATATGCAAACCAGGTGTGGGCTCCATATATGGTAAAGGATATAGAAGCAGTGGAGAAAGTGCAGAGGAGAGCTAGCAAGCTAGTACCAACGTTGAGGAACGCGGGCTATGAGCAGAGGTTGAGGACACTGGGACTTCCGACACTGGCATATAGGAGAAAGAGAGGGGATATGATAGAGACTTTTAAGATAGTGTCAGGAAAGTATGATGAGGATGTGTGTGAAGGTATCTTCTTGATGCGGGAGGGAACAAGAACGAGAGGACACTCTAAGAAAATTTACAAAGAAAGAAATAGGCTTGAAAAGGCAAAGAACTCATTTTGTGAAAGAGTGGTAAATGTGTGGAACGCACTGCCCCAGTATGTAGTCGATTCCGAATCAATAAGGAAGTTTGAAAGTAATCTTGATAAAGCATGGGGAAGACAAGATTTGAAGTTTGACCAGGGTTGTTGATTTTTTTTTTTTTTTTTAAATAAAAAAAATAAAAAATCATTGATTTATTTGATTTTTTTTATTTATTTGATTTTTTTTAAATATATGTATACATATATTTGTTTGTAAATTTAAAAGCTATCAGTTATTTGTGTTACTACATAATGTACCAGTATCTTAAAATGAACCAATGCCTACACAAACTTATGAAAGCATGATAAATCTTCAGATTTTTTTCATTTTGATTCATAGATAAAAAAAATACAAAAAAATAAAAAAAATCATGATTTTTGAGATCAAGTGATTAAATCAAATTGATTTAATCAATATCAACCCTGAGTTTGATTATAAAGCAAAAATACAGAATAGTAAAAATGTTGCGTCTGCTGCCGCCGCCGCAAACACCGTGAACGACCGCAGTAGTGCAAGTACTGGCACTGAGCTGGATACACAGGCCTAGTTTGCCTTTTTCCAGAGGATCTACTGTAAGAATGTAAGACTGTAAGACTATATCCTCCTCATTACTAAATATCAAATCTAGTACACTCCCCTGCGTCCCATCTCTGTATCTTGTCATCTCCGTAATATGTTGCGTTAAAAAACAATCTCTCACTTTCTCTATGAACTTGTATTCTAGGCTACTCTGTCCCGCTGGAGTAGTATACAGTGGAGCCCCCATCTTCGCTACACCGGTCTTCGTTGATTCAATTCTCGCACCACACACCAAATATTCCCCATTTCAATTCTCGCGCCAAAAGCCTCAATTCTCGCATCAAAATCCCAGCCGAAACCCGAAAAAATAGCAAAAATAACGAAAAACTCGACATAAAACTAGAAAACAAACAAAAACAATAATTTTGTTTTAACATAACGAAAGAATCTGCCAGTAGCTTGCCGTTTAGAGACGAAATCCGAGTGAATCCGAGATCCGATCGTCAAATGCGCAAGATGCCGCCATCTTTGTATGACGTCATCACTAAGCAGACGCTTGCAGTTTAGCTAGTATCTGTGTTGACAAAACAACCGTTTGCAAGCCTTTTTGTGCCTGAACCCCTTATCTCTCGCGTTTATTATAACCTCTAGTACATCTAGTGATAGGGATGGTTGACCTGGTGGTAGCAATGAAGGAATTTCATGCTCAAAACACAGAGCAAAGACCAGTCCATGTCGGACGAAAGCGATTGAAATACCTAGCCTAGACGATGTTAGCCTAGGCTAGGCTAAATATGACAATGATTTATAATAAAATCTGTGTGGTAAGTAATCTTCTCATAATACGTATTTATACGTCTTTTCCTCATAATATGTATTTATTGGATGTATTTGGGGCGAAATGGGTACTTGAGGGGTGGCTTGACGAATTTAGAACCTAGGCCTAGGCTAGGCCTAAAAAAATTCGCATGATAGAAACAATGCCCCAATCTACAGTATTTATGGTTAGGACTGTCATTTAGCCATGTCTACATTATTATTTACAATGCATAAGATTTAGGCCTAGGCTACTTGATGTAGCCTAGACAAAAAACATGTTTTCATAGCCTAACACTGGGAAAAAGTGCGGTAATTGTTTAGATATTGGGCCTTTTTTTCTAGTTATTAAAAACTTATTCTATGGTGTATTATATATAAATGCATACAATTTAATTTGTGTACAATAAAACATGTTTTCATAGGCGAAAAAGACGCAAATTTTGGCATGAGCACGGAACCGATTGAATTTTCCCCATAAGAACAGTGCCCCGATCTTGGCTGTTTCAATCCTAGCTCTATTTCTGCGGAACCGATTAGCAGCTAGGATGGGGGCTCCACTGTAATTTGCCCAGTTGATCCTTGGCAAATTGAAATCTCCTATCAATATCTTATATTTGTTCTCTCTATTATCTATTTCCTCCATTAGTCCGAGATAGTGAGGGTTTACTGTATATAGCATGTGCAACAATATAGGTAAAAAATTAATCTCAATGGCATGTGATTAAGCAATTTTTTTCCAAATTATTGATGTACGTGTCAGTCCCAGGAAACTATCATAGGGTTGTTGTTGTTGTTGTTCCCTAAGCTGCCTGGCCGAACAGCCCCGAGTCCCTGAGGAAGGCCATGGCCACGATCGGGCTTTCCCACAGAGCTCTCATTGAGTGTAGATTGTGTTGTTGGCGTAAGTGATTGTGTGAAATGCAGTCTTCTATGATGTGTTTAATGGTATGGGGTGCTGTGTTACATCCCGGGCAGGCGTCGACAACGGAGTCATCCAGTCTCTTCTGATAGCTCAGGAGAGCTGGATGGTGTCCGCATCTCAGCCTGGCCAGGTGGACTCTGTCCTCGCGAGGAAGGGAGGATTCGGAAGGATGGATTTTGGGAGGTCGTGCATGCAGCTGCGTGTTGTCTGTGAGTGAGTGGATGGATCATAGAGTAAGGTGGGGTAGATTCGCCGCGAAACGTCGTTCTTTAACCCTTGTCTAGCGGGGTGTTTTGGGCTCATTTGGGCATATTCAGGCCCTCCTGAATGATCAATCAAGTATCTGCATGAAAAGAAATGTATTCAGCAAAAAACTAGGCACTAAAAGCTTCAAAATGAGACCAGAACGAGCTACGTAGCACTCGTGGTTCTCTTGCAGTGGTGCCACGAACATGGGAGTTTAGCGTATAGTGGTATATTTTTCCCCGCTATGCTCACTACTGGCTACACTGCCGGCCTCTCGAGAACACAGGGAACATGAGTTAATGGGCGGCGGTAAGCCCTGGGAGTCGGCTGTCTGGCCCGCTGCGCTCCCGGCCATTTGCACTCGATTTTAACCCTTTAAAAGCCTTAATAATGCTCCTAACTTGCTGCAAATTGGTGCACGACTTAAGTCGAGCGCCGCCAATAAGGGGTTAATAACAGCATCCAACTGAATCAGTATTCAGAAGTTTGTTTTACATAACTTTTACATTCAGGCCTTCCTGCACACGTTCATATAATTTTTATGTGAAAAAACAAAACATAAAGGTTTGTAATGGGGTGGCGAAAAAAGTTAATCGTGCGGCGGATCCACCCCATAGTGAGGGATGAAATCGCCGCTGCCATATATTATCAATGATTTCATCCTGCCGCGGCGATTTTACCCCCAATTACAATGCAAAAGTAACAATTAAGATGTTTTATTATTATATTGATATACTGTAATCCAAGTATTTTTGTATAAAACTGTAGACCTAGGAGTATTATAAAATTATAAATTATATAATTATAAATTCTTGACTGAAACAAAGAGAAAGAGAGTTAGTTTCCACTTAGAAATCATAAACAACCATCTTGTAACACTGGTGGGAGAGGTAAGGTCGCCGCCACGAAAAATGCTCACGACCGCTTACATATTTTTCAGGTTGTAAAATTATGAAAAAATATTTGTCTTCGTTAAATAAATGACAACTATGCATGTTTGTGTTCTATCATCATCTACACATACTATAAACATACCTAGAATCAATTCCACACGTATTTGGATTTATGACCAATTTTTTTGGACAAGTATCTACGGTCCGCGGCGAATCCACCCCAAGGCGATTCCACCCCGCCTTACCCTACTACATATTATATGGATATTTAATTAGTCCGAGATAGCGAGGGTTTACTGTATATAGCACGCGCAACAATAGATGCATTAGAGAGATAAATAGATAGAGAGAGTGGCTAGGGGCGAGCGAGCGATAAAATACTACAGTAAACCCCCGCTAACTCAAACTCTTTTTAGTCGGAAACCCGCACTTCTCGGAATGGCATCGGCCTCTCAGAAATGTCCCTGTATTTCTCGGAAATTTCAGAGTTGGACAGGATTTGTGTCCGGTTTACAATGTTCTCTCACTCGGTTTTAAGTGATTTTAGGATGAATTGAAGCCTGTGCCTTTTAATTAAAGTATTGTGTTAATATTAATTACTATGTACTGTACTGTCCCTGAAAACATAATAAGGTTCGTATTTGTCATTAATATGATGAATTTCACATGTAAAAAATAAAAAAAAATAAAAAGTTATCTCAATTTTCTCTGACGCAGACTTTCCTCTTCTAATTTGGAATTTTCCCTCTCTTAAGTCAGACATACAGTGGTCCCTCTCATTTAGCGAATTCATTAGTCTAGCCAAACCATCGCCAAAAGTGAATTTCGCCAAACGCGAATAGTACTTTAAATGGGAAAATTATCCATTAGTCTTTGACGAGGCCCGAGTTCACCCTTTTGGGCCTTTTCAAACCGCCCGCCATGCGCATCATCGATCGCCGACACACTCAGCGCCGTCTGCTTACTCTGTTTTTGCTAGAAGCCATAGGCCTAGCCTATATATCTCCACAAAGAATTGACCTAACCTAGGTTAGATGTATATCAGGCAGAAGAATTCATTGTTATCTTGTGAATAGTCTTATTGATAAGGAATAACCACATAACTTTAGCAACAAGTTGCTAAGTCACTAGCTAGCCAGACCAAGAAATGGTCTAACTTAGCTTAGATATATATCAGGAGGCATAAATCACTTTTACCTTGTGAATGGTGAAGACTAGAATTTTCTATACCAACTGCTTTTCGATTGAGCAAAATAATGAAATTGGTTTTGGATCCGTGGTCACTTCTTTGATTAATTATATTTATCGATTGGGCCCCTGAGTCAGCTGATGCGCGCGTGTGTGTTTGTGTGTCGCAGACTGTTCGGCACAATAAACAAAGCAAAACACAAGAGATATGAGGTTCACAAATCGGTTTGGTCAAGATTACTCTGTTAACCCCCCCGAGTGCCAGGTCCGTATATATACGGACTAGGGTCTTGTCACGCCCAGTGCCAGGTCCTCGCCAAAAAAAAATCGTAGCAGCGAAACGACTGCACCTATGGCTTTCATATTTCTACCACATGTACCTTACCCTTCTGGCTTCTTGCCACCACCAACACAACCCCCTCCCCCCACCCACTCGCTGACTATCGGTTGCCTCACAAGGAAAAAAAAGGAAAATCTGTGGCGGCGAAACGACTGCACCAATCGGCTCCATATTTGTGTGACAAGTCCCTTACCCTTCTGCCTTCCCCTCACCACACCCCCAACCGCCTCCCACCACCCACTTCCAGCGTATCCGTACGAAGAAAAGGAAAAAAAGGAAAATATGGCGAAACTACCTCACCAATCGGCTTCATATTTGTAGCAAGAGTCAATTACGCTTCTACCTTCTCCCCACCCCCCACCATCCCCCAAACCACCCTCCTACCTATACGTTCCGATACCATAAAAGTCGATGATTTACTCTGAAAATTTCAGCTACATTCGGGACCATCGGGGACCTGATTTCTGGCGAAAATGGACACAGGGAGTTTTTTTTTTTACCATTATCCTTCCTTTCTCACCCAACTTGATAGATTTAGCCAAAAAAATATAAATAATAAATCCTCTGGCACTGGCAGATGCATAGGGTCAATAATTGTCTGGCACTCTGCGGGTTAATATACGTTTATGAAATATACCTGGGATATTCTCGCTATCCAAGCAGCTTAGTTAGGGTTTTGTGAGTAGGCCTAAGCCTCCCTATAGCCTAGCCTCGGCCTAAGAGTAACTCTCAATACGGCGCTCTACTGTAGCCTACATGAAACATTAACAGCAATAGAAAAGACAATAGATAATAGATAACAGATTTTATTTACCATGAATTATTTAGAGTTAGGCCTGGTGAGACTAGCTTGCGGGCGGCGCATTCTGGGCCGACGCCATTCCGTGACGTCAGCATTCTTGCCAAAAGTGTATTTGAAGCGCCAAATTCGGATTCTGGTACCATATCCAACCTATCGCCAATACTGTACTGTGTTTCGCCAAGCTGAAATCCGCTAAACGCGAGGGACCACTGTACTGTAAGTCGGACTTCGGACATCTCGGAATATCGGGCTTCTCGGAAGTGGTCTCCCCCCAATTAGTCCGAGTTAGCGAGGGTTTACTGTAACATAAATGAGACAGACTTAAGTTTCTGAAAGACAAAGGAGACATTTTTATTTAGTCTCATTTTCATTTTATTATTTGTGTTGGAAGGGTAATATTGTTTTCAATTCCATCGTATTGGAAATGATTCATGGATTAAAAAAAGACCAAATAAGACATAGTTATATTTATGTATAAGGGAGATAGATGCATTAACCCCTTCAGACTCATATGACGCAGAGGTTGCCAGATTAGCAATAAGAAATAGAGTTCTCTCACTCTTATAATTACCTCTCCAAAATTAGTTTTCTGCCCACAGCTAACTCAAAGACAACTGCAGAGGTTGAAGTAACTAAACTAAAGGTTTCTAAATACCCCTGATGGTAACAAAGGTTTTAAAGTATCCCTAATAGGCTCAAAATCGCGTCATATGTCGGAGAGGGTTAAATAGATAGACAGACAGACATCTCTGGTGAAGCGGACTTTCCTCTTCTAATTCGGAATTTTCCCTCTCTTAAGTCGGACATAAGTCGGACTTCGGACATCTTGGAAAATCGGGCTTCTCGGAAGTGGTCTCCCCCCCCAATTAGTCCGAGATAGCGAGGGTTTACTGTATATAGCACGCACAACAATATAGGTAAAAAATTAATCTCAATGACATGTGATTAAGCAATTTTTTTCCAAATTATTGATATACGTGTCAGTCCCAGGAAACTATCATACTACATATTATATGGATATTTACCTTTCAATGTTTTTGTTTACAATGGGAGAGCTCTTTTCCGTGTCTTTCAGTCAACAACTGAGACATCGGGTGGCGAATGCAATGCACCCTACCGTAATTCTTGCCAAGTATAATCGCATCGAGACCAATTACGATGCAGTCTACCGACACGTGATGTCTATCGACCAATCAGGTGATGCCATGCTTGGGAAGAGAGCTGGTCCCGGATTTAACCCGCTTAGTTTGACGATGGCCAGCCTGTGTACAGGGTGTGAGGGACCCAATCAAACTTTTTTCCACTGTCTTTAAAAACAATCAGGCTGCTTTAGACATTTTCACCTCCCATGGTTGCCTTCCAATAAGTGTAACCTTTCCAAAGTGCAATAACCAGTGTTCCAAATACGGCCGACGAGGACAGGTGGTTTTGAAATGCACCCACATTTATTTGCCGTGGAAGAAATAAAAAACAAGAAACCACCACCTGTTGAGCAGGATGAGCCTCCAGCCACTCAACTCAGTACCTCCTTTACTCATTAAGGTTAGTTGGTTGGTTGCCCACCAGCGGGGGTGTGGGGGCGGCAGCCCCCACCCAGACTAATGTTAACCCCATTCTTACTAGGTTAGGCTCATGTTAACCCCCTGGTTGGTTGCCGACCAGCGGGGGTGTGGGGGCGGCAGCCCCCACACATAATATTAGGATAGGTTTAAAGGTAAGGTTGTTAGGTTAGGCTAATGTTAACCCCATTCTTACTATGTTAGGTTAGGCTAATGTTAACCCCATGGTTGGTTGCCCACCAGCAGGGGTGTGGGGGCAGCAGCCCCCACCCATAATATTAGGATAGGTTTGGTAAGGTTGTTAAGTTTGGCTAATGTTAACTCTATTCTTACTACGTTAGGTTAATGTTAACCCCATGGTTGGTTGCCCACCAGCGGGGGTGTGGGGGTGGCAGCCCCCACCCATAATATTAGGATAGGTTAGGTAAGGTTGTTAGGTTAGGCTAATGTTAATCCCATTCTTACTACGATAGGTTGAATGCTAGACTACTTGGCCCACAAGACAGCTCGGCCCCGTGTTAATTACGAAACAACTCGGCCCACTATATGATTTCAGACGATCAGTGTATGGTATTTTTAAATATGATGTTGTATTTTGTAAATACCGTCAACAAGGTCGAATTCGGACGTGGGGCGAATTCGGTCTTTACGTCAATTAAAAGTTAATTAAATTAATAAATAGATAACTAATAAACATATTAGAAATCTGTTTTAACTCGATTGTTCAAAATGATTTTATCTAACTTTCTTGCTTAAATAGTTTTAATGTATAATGTGATATGTACAGATTACAAATTAAAAACCGAAAATAAACAAATAAAACAAAATCGTAACTTCAGCAAACTTTCTTTGGCAAACATGTTGATGAGTAGATGCAGGAAAGTCTACGGTGCCAATATGTACTTTCGTAATTAGTGTGAAAGTACAAATTAATTAATTGGCATTATCTTGTACAGTACCGGTATATTATTCCCGTAATTGGGTAGGACTATTCAATTATTATTTTTTAAATTTCTGTAAAAATGGGGCGAATTCGGACAGGATGAAAATTAATTAAATAAATAATATTATTTAATCTAACTTTAGCTATTATTATGTTACCTCCACCAACCGACTTTACTCATAAACTCAATTAATGAAATCAACAAATACATGTGGCAGTCCAGGGATTCGAACCTAGGATGCTCACAACGAAATTCAGTGCATTTATCCATTGCGCTTACGAAGACAGTTAAAGAATGGTGGACATGCCTACGATTTATTATGCAGTTTCGAATCCTGCATATCAATCTAAGCATGTACACAATTCCAACTGCTCTATCATAGGCTATGGATAGATGAATGGAAAGAGTAATTAATGGGGCCTTAACCCTAAGGAAGGCCTCTCTATAAACTACCCCTGAACCTGAATGAATTATTATGTTAACTCCACCAACCGACTTTACTCATAAACTCAATTAATGAAATCAACAAATACATGTGGCAGTCCAGGGATTCGAACCTAGGATGCTCACACCGAAATTCAGTGCATTTATCCATTGCGCTATGAAGACAGTTAAAGAATGGTGGACAAGACTACGATTTATTATGCAGTTTCGAATCCTGCATATCAATCTAAGCATGTACACAATTCCAACTGCGCTATCATAGGCTATGGATAGATGAATGGAAAGAGTAATTAATGGGGCCTTAACCCTAAGGAAGGCCTCTCTATAAACTACCCCTGAACCTGAATGAATTATTATGTTACCTCCACCAACCGACTTTACTCCTAAACTCAATTAATGAAATCAACAAATACATGTGGCAGTCCAGGGATTCGAACCTAGGATGCTCACACCAAAATTCAGTGCATTTATCCATTGCGCTACGAAGACAGTTAAAGAATGGTGGACAAGCCTACGATTTATTATGCAGTTTCGAATCCTGCATATCAAACTAAGCATGTACACAATTCCAACTGCGCTAATAACCTGTCAGATTCGGATATTGAGTGTAATTGGGTTTAGGGGGATGGATGTAGAGTCCGGGCGTACGGTCGTCATGTTTACATAGGGCGATCGCCGCGGTTAACTTCGCGTCTATTTTGACAGCGATTTTTTTTCGGTTAATTGCCCCCTGCTGGCAATACTGTATACAGTTTCTTACAGTAGATCCTCTGGAAAAAGGCAAACTAGGCCTGTGTATCCAGTTCAGTGCCAGTACTTGCACTACTGCGGTCGTTCACTGTTTTGGCGGCGGCGGCAGCAGACGCAACATTTTTACTATTCTGTATTTTTGCTTTATAATCAAACTTCAAATCTTGTCTTCCCCATGCTTTATCAAGATTACTTTCAAACTTCCTTATTGATTCGGAATCGACTACATACTGGGGCAGCGCGTTCCACTCATTTACCACTCTATCACAAAATGAGTTCTTTGCCTTTTCAAGCCTATTTCTTTCTTTGTAAATTTTCTTAGTGTCCTCTCGTTCTTGTTCCCTCCCACATCAAGAAGATACCTTCACACACATCCTCATCATACTTTCCTGACACTATCTTAAAAGTCTCTATCATATCCCCTCTCTTTCTCCTATATGTCAGTGTCGGAAGTCCCAGTGTCCTCAACCTCTGCTCATAGCCCGCGTTCTTCAACGTTGGTACTAGCTTGCTAGCTCTCCTCTGCACTTTCTCTACTGCTTCTATATCCTTTACCATATATGGAGCCCACACCTGGTTTGCATATTCCAGGTGCGGCCTAACCAGCGCTGTATAGAGATTCCTGAATATTTCTTCGTCAAGTGACACAAATGTCCTCCTTATCAGCCCTACAATTCTATTGGCTTTGTTTATCTTTTCCGCTAAATGTTCTGAGAAATTTAACTTATTGTCTATCACTACTCATATATCCTTTTCTGCATTCACTTCCTCCATCGCTTCATACATGCTGTATCCTACCTTGTCTATCTTGCTAGTCCCAATCCGCATGTACTTGCATTTTTTTGGATGAAAAGGCATTAACCAATGTTCAGACCATCCCTTCATGCCCTCCACATCTCCTTGAAGCAAACCCACATCTTCCTTACTCCTCACTCTTCTATACAGCTTAGTGTCATCCGCATACAGGTATATCTCACTTCCATTGGTTATAACTTCAGGTAAGTCGTTGATAAATATAACGAACAGTAGTGGTCCCAACACAGATCCCTGAGGTACCCCACTTGTAATTTCCCACCATCCCGAGCCTATTCCATTCACCAGTACCCTCTGTCTCCGTTCTTTCAGGAAGGCTTCTATCCATTTCACACATTTCTCCCCTATACTATAGCTTCTAACTTTCTCTATTAACCTTTTATGTGGGACCTTATCGAAGGCCTTCATAAAATCGCAATATACCACGTCTATTACATCACCATCCTCCAGAGTTTGCATCCAATCATCTACCACCTTAATTAGCTGTAGTACCGTCGACCTCCCCGGCAAGAATCCGAACTGTCTCCCACTGAAAAGTTAGTTTGATTTCATATGCTCCATTATACCAGTATATGATGATGACAATATGTCATGGGGGGGTGAGGGGGGGGGGCAAAAGCCCCCCCCTCAACATAATATTGTATCCAAAGGCAATCAAAATAGGCGGGAACATGATTGCAAAGGTCCGACGCCGTCATGTTTACATTTGTCGATCGCCGTGGCTAAGTTCGCATCTATTTTGACGGTAATTTGCCCCCTGCTGGCAATATATATGATGATGACAATATGTCATGGGGGGGTGAGCGGGGGCAAAGCCCCCCTCAACATATTATTGTATCCAAAGGCAGTCAAAATAGGCGGGAACATGATGGCAAAGGTCCGACGCCACTACGCGTAGTGTAAACAAGGGTGGCGGTACGCCGGCACTTAAAATTCTTGCCGGTTTAGGCCTATAGTTGTTGTTGTTGTTGTTGTTGTTGTTCCCCAGGCTGCCTGGCCGAACAGCCCCAAGGTCCCAAGCAAGGCCAAGGCCATAGAGAGCCCCCACAAAACCCTCTCTGCTTACCACTAACAAAGCCCGGGTGACCGAAGCCACTCTAAGGCAGGGAGCTGAGGAGGGTGCGGAAACGCCCGGGAAACCAAAGCCCCACCCAAGGCCCTGTGCCCTCAGCAATTATGAAGGGAAAGTTGAGGGGCAAGGGGAAAATGTGACGCTTTGGCTCCCAATCTGCCAACTTTTATGTTGGCAGTTGATCCACGGAAAAGACGCCGTCACTTGAGATCTAGAAAATATATAAGTAAAAGGAACAGTCAGAGTAAGCTATGGGTATGGCAGAGATCGCTCAGCTCTCACTCTGATAGACCAGCCCATCACCACATGACTAGAACCCAATCCTCTCAGCATCAGCTAGGAAAGGCCCTAGAAAGCCACCTTTGGCGGGGGATAGCTCCCCTATTTCAACTCCTTTCGGAGTTGGGCACCCGCCATAGTTGTCATTACATGTGGTATTTCTGAGTTATGTCACAATAATCCTTACTTTTACATTATTAGGGTCATACTGCTACGCAGAGTATGGTCAATAAATCCAGATACGTCCGAAATTGCCCCAAAAGTGTCGTATCTTACGATATGGTACTGTATTTACGTTTTCAGGGAGTGTGATACGACCCTTTTAAAATGTTCAATGATGTCCGAATTGACCCCTGAAAGGTTCGAATCTATACTGGGATCACTGGTTAGTCCTATGAATGTATTTTAAATCCACGTCCGAATTCAGGCTAGGTGTCCGAAATAGCCCCAAATCGTGTCCAAATTCGGACACCTTTACTACAGTATACTGTATATATAATAAATATAATATGCAATGTATTTTAATTTTTTTAATGCTATGATTGTATACCCCAATGTACCAGCTACACATACAATATACTTAAGATCTTACATTGAGATAAAAACAAGACTACATGCTACGAAATACGCAAAAATCGACCGAATTCGCCCCAATTGACGGTACACATATATATATACAGTACTGTACAGTATATATATAGCCTATATATATATATTTTGTACATAATATATACGTATATCTATATTATATATGTACATTTTTGTGTTAATTCTCCTAAAGAGTGACGACGAAAGAAATTAATGCTTCATTCAAGGTTGTTGCAACAAGCATCTGCTTCATTGTCTCCAGTACGAAACTGAATGGCTTCCTTTGCACGTTGGGTATACAGTATAAGGCACCAAATTTATTGACCAATGCATCATTTACCTCTGGACAATATTATTGGAAAGAACCAGCAACCACAAACACGATTTAAACATGCCTACTTTTCCGTGTATCCTGTGTGATGCCGAAGTTCGACCCAGGCAGCACGCCATTCAATGTGACTCGTGTTCGCTATGGCAACACAGAACATGCCACACTGGTATTACTCTGGCGCAGTATCGTCAGATAAATGTGTCTGACTGGATGTGTGAAACATGTTCCATACGCATTGTTACGCTGGCCAGCTTGCCAGAATGTGCTCGTACTGGGGCTATAATAATCGTAGAACGATGTTCTTTCTTTCTTAGTATTCATGTTGTCACAGACAGATCAGTGGTGGTCTTTATTCTTGTCTGTGACACTTGGAAGTATTTTATATCAGTGATAGAGTATAATATATGTAGGGTGAATTGTAAGGAGAGAGAGAACGAAGGAGACAGCGAGGTGGTAGTATGTGTGTGTGTATGTACGTGTGCCTTCCTCGCTCGGGCGGAGGTTCCCACGCTTGTGATTGGCCGGCGGGCCTGGCGCATCCTATGACGCCTTCTCTTCATGACGTAGTGGTTTGTGATTGGGTGCCGCCGCCCTAGTGTTGGTGCTAGGGGGGCTCCTACCCGCGTGTCTCCTTAGAGCTTGGCATGGTGTGCTTGGTCCTAGACGTCCCTTGCAATCTGTCCCCAATCTAACCCCCTGTACTACTGTTTCTCTCTCTGAACTTCTTCTTTTCCAATACTTCTTATCTTTATTCAATTACTTATCCCTTCTGGTTCTGCATACGACTTCCATAGTCGGCCAGTCGTATTACCAGCACCAGTTCTCACATATATGTTTTGCACTAGCTTTAGGGATTATTAGTCATAGTCACATGGAGTCATATTAGCATTGGGTGCTTCTAATTATTGAGTTGTTCTTTGTTACTATTTAATGCTAGACAGTGGAAGGTACCTTTGGTCGTTGTCTGAGTTATGTATATGGCAAGTCAGAGCCTGTACGACTTCGACGGAGTTAGGTAGCCTGTAACCCTTGTGCATATTTTTCCTTTGCGAGTGTAGCAGTATACAAGCGAAGGGCTTTTGCCTACTCTTACTTGTATGCTTGCTACCTCTTTTTGTTGACCTTTGTGGAGCGCCAGGGCAAGACCAGATACTTGAGATCTGGACTTACCAAGAGAGCCTCCTAGTCACTTAATGTAACATAAGGGAAATCTGTTCAAGGGGAGACAGTAGGCTACGAGCATGCTTGCGCTCTGCCTAGCCTCCTGGTACCTTTTATGCCGCTGCTAGACTTTATTAGTAATAAAGACAGCATTGTGTTTATTAATTTTAACTGCGTATGCTTTAGGAATTATTCACGTATTCTTTTTGCCTAGGTTGATGCTTGGTGCACAACCCAGTATGGCTGTTAATTTGGCTAAGGAAGTACTGTTTTGAGTGGCTATTATTAGTGCTGTCACAGAGTTGTTGCACTCCCTTGTTTTATATATATGTATCCTACTTGTTGGTGTATTTAAGATACACGCTTCGGTGTCCTGCCCGTGCATTATTTCTGTTCTATATTTGACGAGCATCTTAGATCATCAGACGTTTTCAGAAGATTCCATATCTGTTTGCTGTAGGACTAGACTTCCAGTGTTTTCATAGAGCATTGAAGAGTTTAGTGTTGAGTACAGACTCACACTAAAGTTAACGTAAGCATATACTCCTTTATTAAATCTTGTTATAGTTTATTTAAGCATTGTTATTACTTGAGCATTTTATTAACGTAAAGTACTCCTGTTACCTTACCTTAGGTTACCTTAGGTTGTGTTCGCCACTCTCCTAGCAGCACCGAGGAGCGCGTCGCCCCTCGTTGTGGGTTGTGATTTGGTGCAGCAGACTGTTTGAAGAGACAGCCCACTCCCTTGCTAAGATGGGCTCGTCTGGCACTTTTTGCAGTTCGACATCGAGGGCTCTCTTGAAGTTGTCTAAAGAGACGCCCCTCATGTCTCTTACTCACCGTGGGAGTTTGTTGAAGAGATGTGGGCCTCTGTGTGATAACCAGCCCTCTCGCAGAGAGCCCATAGCACCCCTGTTATTCATCCGGGGGATATTGCATTCCCAGCCTCTCCTATCACTGAATTTCATGACTATCGGAATATGTAGGTTTGGTACTAAACCCTCTGCGATTTTCCACGTGTATATTATTAGGTAACGTTCTCTTCTACGTTCCAGCGAGTACAGGTTCAGTGCTTTTAAACGATCCCAATAGTGTAGCTGTTTTACCGAACTTATATGCGAAGTGAAATTTCTTTGTACACTCTCTAAGTCATTTATTTCACCTGCTTTGTATGGGGATATTAATACGCTACAGTATTCAAGCCGCGGTAGCACTAGAGATTTGAAGAGCGTTATCATAGGTAATTCACCGCGTGTTTTAAATGTACGCAGAATAGTGTTGTGAGTAGGCTTTGCCGTCACCGGAAAGCCTTTGTAGAAGTGCACTAAAACCCAGTTAATTGATACCCCGTTATCCAGTAGATTAACTCTGGAGGGTTTAAGTGTTTTGTTCACCGGCGTAATAGTTCGAGGGTTTGGAATTAGCGTACCGTTGTTGCAGATATAGCCTATCATCTAGTCCAATATTAAGTGCCCTTGTTTATTTCGTAGTGCCGGTCGTAACAAATGGCGACCTTAGACCAGTATATAGTGAACTGAATATTGCATTTTTTTTTTGAGAAATCTTATTGCCATATGGGTTGAATTTATTTCTCGCAGTGTTGAATTTATTTCTCGCAGTGTTGGCAGTGGACATTGTTTTGAGGATATAAGGAACTTGTTGGAGTTTATTGGTGACCTAGTATTGCACTCAAGAACATCTTCGAATATTTGTTGTGAATAAAGCTACGCGAGTTTGGCTACTTTTGTCTTGACTTGGGAATTTTTTTGTTGACTCCATCATGTCACTGGACGGGTCTGAGTATAGTGAGGGCACAGTGCGAGAGACAGGCGAGGAGGTGGAGAAGGTGGAGTTGTCTAACGGCGTTCGGGTGGTGAACAATGAGGAGGATGCTCAAATTTTTTTGGAGGAGCCTGTGACGGCGGACCGGGTGTCGGGACTGGACCGGTACGGACTGCAGTGTGTAGCCACGGTCTTAGGGTTTTCTGGTACTAGCGGTTTGTCAAGAGGTGAGCTGGTTACCCGTGTGCTGGGTGGGGTGCAGGGGGGTTCGGGTGGAGCGGGAGCCCGGGGCACCTTCGTCCCAGCCCCCATTCCACTCAACTCCTATCTCGGGTTCCGGAGCCGAGTACGTTCCCGCAGGCCGATGGCCGCTGGCGGTTGGGTATGCCTCTAGGTGATTCACGGGGTGGGTCCCCAATAGTAGCACCCCCTCCTCAGGGTTTGTCTTCCGAGATGTTGTTTCAGCTCGAGCTCGCCAAACTTAAGCAGAAGTCTGAGCTTGAGCAGCAGAAGCTCGAGCAGCGAAAGCATGAGGCTGAGCTCGAGCAGCAGCAGCGAAAGCATGAAGCTGAGCTCGAGCAGCAGGAGCGAGAGTCTGAGCGCAAGTATAGGTATCAGGCTGAGTCTGCAAGGTATTGTGCCGATATTGATCTAGAGAAAACTTGTGTAGAGGTGACGAGGAACCGGGTCGTCCAGGGGGGTCGACCCCATGACTAGTCCCTGTCGCATCTACTAAAGTTGGTTCCAGTGTTTGATGAGATAGGAGTTACAGAATTCTTTCTCCGTTTTGAAAAAAAGTGCCGGGAGCACCAATGGCCCGAGGAGAAGTGGGCAGCCCTTGTTTCGTCACGATTGACGGGGAAAGCACTCAAGGCGTATGATGCTTTGCCCCTAGATTCCTGCGTGAATTATGAGGCGTTGAAAGAGGCTGTCCTGAGGGCGTATGAGTTGCAGCCAGAGACCTATAGGCTGAAATTTAGGGCTGTTCCCAAGAGAAAGGAGAGTACTTTCCAGGAACACGCTAGAGAGCTGTCAGATGCATTTGAGAATTGGTTAAGATCGGAGAAGGCAACTACTTTTGATGCAGTGAAGCAATTAGTGTTGTTAGAGCAATTTTTAAAATGTACTGGCAGTGACTTGACTCTTAACCTGAAAGAAAAGCAACCAAAAACTCTGCAGGAGGCGGCTGAGCTGGCTGACCTCAGGTTGTCATTGATTCGTGGGTGCGGGTCTGCACAGAGAGCTGACAGGTAACAAGGGGCGTACCACTCCAGCCCCCCGAATTAATGACAACTAATTATCCATTTAAGAGTACTGTTGCCAATTATGATCCCAAGTCGAAACCCTTCCCGTTAAAGAAAGGCCAGGGCCCTTACCCACCTCAGGGGAAGTCCAAGTGTGAAGTGGAATGTTTCAAGTGTCATAAGAAGGGGCATATTGCGCGCTCATATCCGAGCACACCGCCTACAGCAGTGGTGTCACTAGTGAGCAACATCGGCATGTCTTCGAGGTCTTCCGCGTTTGCCCGGGGTAAACAGTCGGTTGCGAAGTCACCGCCGGTGCAGAAGCAGCAGGAGGGCTCGTCACCCGTCCGAGATGTGTTTTGTGGTCATAGGGGGCACGGCACTGTGAGGTGGGCTGGTGTGGAGCATAGGCTTGAGTTGCTGCGTGATACGGGCGCTTCCCAGACACTTGTTAAGAATTTCACTGGCAAGCCTATTAACGCGGCTCGGGTTGTGGTGGTTCAAGGAATCAATGCTACGCGGTCTTACCCGCTGGTCAGAGTGGAGCTTGAGGTGGACGGTGTGACACGAGAGTTGGATGTGGGTGTGGTGGAGAAATTGCCAGTTGAGGGGGTCGACCTCCTTCTCAGTAACGACTTTGCGGTGCCCACTTCCGAGGTTCCACCCTTAGTCGTTGACGAGAGGGCGGCCGACACGAGTAGGGAGGGGCAAGAGTGGCTCGAGAGGTGCCAGATGCCGCAGATGGCGTGTGCTGTCACCAGGTCTCACTTTGCTCAGGTGTCACAGCCTAGTACCCAAGTTTCAGACCAGCGGAGGAAGGGTCGGAAGGAGAAAGTCAAGGCTGGTCGGGTTGAGAGTTTGGACCCAGCGACAACTCCTTGGTGACTCGGTACTTGCACCAAATGTGAGCTCCGGAGTGGCCCCAGAACCTGTCCCCCCTAGTGACATGGTAGGGCGTGATGGCACTCCGCGACAGAGTAGTTCCCAGGTACAACTAGAAGATCTTAGTCTTGAGAGTTGTGGGAATGGGGCTATTGAACTCGACGAGGACAGGGAAGCATGTCATGTGAACCTGTTAAAGGAGTTTGTGAGGCAACCACCTGAGCAGCCTACTGTCCCTGTGTTGGTCTGCAGCGGCCAAGGTGGAGAAGGAGAGGGGGGCAGTGGGGCACAGGTGGAGGAAAGTTGGGATTGTCATGTCTCGGCGGAGCAGTGGGCGGGGGACACGAGTCAGGTGGCTGTGGAAGCGCTTGAGCACCTGCCTGAGCAGCAGCGTGCAGCGATCCAGCCCCTGCTCGGTTCATACCCCACTGTTTGTGCCGAGCACCCAGGCCTCACAACTCATGCGGTGCACGATGTTCCGCTGACAGGTCACTTGAGTGTGAGTAAACCGTTGGCCTCGTTGTTTCAGTGGTTCAAGGTGGGCGACGAGGCTTTGGCATGGTTGTCAGGTCAGGGTCGACCCATGGCTGCTAAGGGTGGTAGTCAGAATCAGGACATTGAGCAGATTGGTGAGGTTGGCTGTGGAGTGGATGCGCCCGGTCGTCGCATAGCCTCCCATTGCTGCTCTAGTCGAATGCAACAGCCCTACCATAGACCGACTGTATCTGGCCGTGGCGCTGAAGGCGGTGATGCTGCGCAGGCAGATGTAGTCGCAAGGAATGCGGGGGTGCGCATGTACGGTATCGGCAGGGGAGCATTAGCAATTATGAACTGTGGGAGTGACTGCACAGGTGGTACAGATTGTCCCTCTCATGACCTGGCTGTTCTAGGGACAAAGGTGGAGAAGGAGGGAGACTATAGTGTAGAAACTGCGGTCTCGGCTGGGTTGTGGGAGGGCAATGAGCATGTTGTTCTTCGAGATAAGTTGCAACCTCTTGTTCCTAAGCGCCAAGAGAAGTTGTTTACTGGGCTGTGGCAGTACGTCCGCATGTTTGTTGATTCTCCAGGCCTGATGTACGGGGTAGAACCCGACATAGAGGTTGGAGACAGTGCAAAACTCAAGTTGGCTCCCTACCGTATAAATCCTGCTCGACAGCCTGTTGTGAAAGCAGAGCTGGACTACATGTTGGAAAAGGGTCTGAGGGATAAGGGATATCGTGAGTGGTCGTTGCCAGTAACTTTGCAACCTGAGTTAAGTGGGAAGATCCGTGTTTGTGTTGTTTGCAAGAGTGTTGGTGCATTATCCCTGACAGACGCCTATACCTTACCCAGAGTTGACGACCCCATAGACCGCATCGGGGCTGCCTCGTTTATCACTAAGGTAGAACTAGTGAAAGGTTATTGGCAGGTCCCGTTGCCGGAGAGAGCGAAGAGAAGTGCCAGTCTTGTGATGGACTGGGCAGTCTATCAGTGTCAGGTGTGGTTTTGCTGCCGGAACACAAGTTGGATGTGTGGCATGTTAAGGGAACTGATAATGTTCTGGCTGATTGTTTGTCACGGGAGGGTATGTCTTAAGGAGCACCCTTGCCGTTCAGTCAGTGTTTGTTTGAGAGTGGAGAAAAATTAGGCTTGCCCCTGTAGTGCAAAGCCGCCAAAAACACTATTAAAAAAAATACAAAAACCTCACATAAAAACTCTTTCTTTTTGATAGTATATAAGTGCAGTATGTTACAGCAAGAATCTAAGACATTCTGAGTTTCTGTCTTAGTAGGCTAGGCTTGTTGAAGCTTGCTCGTTGAGCGTAATATTGTTAAGTGATACTATTATTTTTGGGGAAGTGTTGTGTAGATTTTTTTTATATAATGAAGTGTTTTCTGTTTGTGATTGTGCCTTGTTTTCACAACTTGGGGGAGTAGCTGGGTGAGGCGGGGTTGATGGGCATTCTGTCTGGTCAGATGTGGCGTTTACCTGAGGTTAAAACGTCCCACATCTTGGGCGGGGTGTTACGCTGGCCAGCTTGCCAGAATGTGCTCGTACTCGCTAGCGCTCGCCAGGGCAGTGAAATGGGCTATAATAATCGTAGAACGATGTTCTTTCTTTCTTAGTACAGTATTCATGTTGTCACAGACAGATCAGTGGTGGTCTTTATTCTTGTCTGTGACACTTGGAAGTATTTTATATCAGTGATAGAGTATAAGATATGTAGGGTGAATTGTAAGGAGAGAGAGAACGAAGGAGACAGCGAGGTGGTAATATGTGTGTGTGTATTGTGACGTCTACCAGCGTTGGCAGAATCGCCTCTCGTTAGCCACTAGCGCTCGCCAGGGACATCGAAATGGGCTACAGTTATCAGAGAATGTTGTTCTTTCTTTCCTAGTGCTTGTATTGTCACAGACAGTCCAGTGGTGGTCTTTGTTTTCGTCTGTGACAACGGGTTGTATTTTATATCAATAGTAGTGATAGTAGTTCAGTCAGTGAAAGGAGGAGGTTGTGTTAATCTGAGTTCCTGCCCGGACCACCTGCTCGTGACCCAGTGACCATACCTGTGTTTGGAGGCAGTGCACTCGTGTATATATAAAAGTGTTTTAGCTCAGTTTTTAGCTGTTAGTTGACTTATTTTGTTTTTGTTTTCTGTACTTAGTTGTTTGCTCCTCGCTAAGCTTTTTGGGATCATGTCAGGTATGGAGTGCGAGTCCTTTACTGAACTGCATCATCTTATTCTCCAGGTAAGGGAAGAGATGGTTGTGGTGAAGGAAGAGGTCTTGGCTCTAAGGGAGGTTAATGTTAAACTTCAGAGGGAAGTGGATTTGATTAAAGACGAAAATCTAGCTTTCAAGCTTAGCCAAGAGGAAATTAAGTCGAGTAAGGGGAAAAGGGAGGAAGTTGATGAAAAATTGTATTCATGGCAGGTTGTTAAAAATACGGGTGGGAAAGTCACACTCAAGAAGCAGGATAGTAGAATAGGTATGAGTGTGACAAATACATTCTCTCCTTTGCGAGACGAATGTGAGGGAAAAGATAGTCAGGATAAGGGAGGGTTAGCCGAAGTGCCTGCCGCCGACTCAGCTCCAACCGCTGACGCTGTGCTACTTACTACCACCACCACCACCAAGGGAGCTTCTGCCACCACCGGGGGTTCTCCAACTGCAGCTGCTGGATCCTCCCGAGGGAAAGGTAAGTCTGTGTCCCGAGAAGGTAAGTCTGTGTCGATTGTGGGCGACTCCATGGTAAGACATTTAGTTAGGGCTACCCACACTAAACTTAGGAAGGTTGTGTGTCTGCCTGGCCATGGAGTTGGGAGGGTTTTAGAGAAGATGGACCACATCTTGGAAGATAGTGGAGATTATAGGTTTGACTCCTGTAAGGAGATAAAGAAAACCTAATATTTAGTAGTGGCCCCGTAATCATTGACGAACATGCCTATTACATAAGGCATCCTCTTCAAACACTAATCCGCCGTAGTTTGAATCTACCGCGCAGAGCATTTAAAAAACTGAGGAGCCTT
The DNA here is from genome assembly GCA_032716605.1 of Paralithodes platypus. NCBI lineage: Eukaryota > Metazoa > Arthropoda > Malacostraca > Decapoda > Lithodidae > Paralithodes > Paralithodes platypus. The sequence goes on from CM064487.1 coordinate 75,703,934, forward strand.
CATCATGAGCGCACGCGACCTCACTCATGGCTTCAGTCATTATGAATTGGGTTCTCACTACGAAAAAACTTCGTAAAAAATAAAAATAAAAAGAAAAATAAGAATAACTATCTAATAAGCTTTCCATCATATCGTGGATGTACTTGTGTGGATCTTTGACCAGACGCTACTGCAGGCGTCATTCTTCCTTCACTGACATATCAAGTAAACCAAAATCCTGAATACATCAACGAATGGGAAGGGGATGGTCGGGAGGGCCCCAGTCGTCAATGATTACGGGGCCACTACTAAGGGGAGGTGTGGTGGAGTGGTCATGCCACTGGATTGGTAATCCAATGGACCCGGGTTCAAATCCCGATATGTCAATGGGAAGATATTATTGGGATTGAATTTGTGCTGTACCTAGTATCAGTGCATAACCACAAAGCCCACCGAAATGCCAAAAAAATACCCTCGTTGTTCCCTGATTAAATAACACTGTATGAATATTCCCATATTCAAAATATGTTACAGGGGAACAATGCCTAGTGAGTTCACTGCTCAATAGGTGGCGTTCTGAGAGTGAGGGTCTGAGTCTGGAGGGTGAGACGGTGAAGCACTTGAGCGAAGCAACCGGCCGCTTCAGAGATGGAGCTGCTTCGAGCCATGATGGATGCTTCGCATGTCTCACTCCCCAGACTGGAACAAGACCTCACGGGCTTCACCGTGTTGGGCGGTGGAATGTACAGGCTCTCAGCCTATGCCCGAGAGGGAGTAGTTGGAATATAGAAAAAAAAAAAAAAAAAAAAAAAATATTAGGTTTTCTTTATCTCCTTACAGGAGTCAAACCTATAATTTATTAGTGGCCCCTCCATCATTGACGAACATGCCTGATTTCTAAGACTGGAGGGGGACATTCGTAATCATATCATAACTCTAGAACAGCAGATAATCAAACAACCACATAGTATTCTTACTCTTGTAAAAAAAGAGATATTCGGGTGCATAAACTTTATACAGCCTAAATCTTCAAAAAGGGGTACAAGCAGGAGCGTGCTTCAAAGAAGCCTGCTTGAAAAAGGGTTAACTCTGAGACTCTGTACACAGATCTGCTAGTTAAGAAGGCACCCCACTTAAAGTAAGTGGTGAAAACTAAAAACTTAGAAGTTTACATGTGCACATATAAACCCCATTAACTAGTGGATATATTCTTAAAAATATAACCAAACATAAATGAATTCTTGTACATTCATAGAAGTACTGAACTCGTGTACTTATGGAGAAGTAATTACTTCAAAAGTAAAAGTCGTAGTTGCAACTACCGAGATTTCTCAAAAATCTATTGCTTCACAGCCAAAGCTACTTACAACAAGAATTGTTGTAACACTACTATTGGCCTTTAGCACAATTTCCTGAAATAAATACTACAGAGAAATTTTATAAAACAATGCCTACAAACAGTATCCCAGCTCGTATGTTCCGAACACATACTCCGGAGGGGTCTAGGGTGTCCTATGTCACACTGACTGCACCCTCCCCCCCCTTTTTCTTGAAATTAAACAAAACGTGACTAAAAGGGCCACCTAGACCCTCTGCCGTAAAGCTATACATGGCAAGGAAGGTTTGTCCAGAGCTACTGAAAGGCATCGCGTCAAAAAACTCCTGATTAGAGGCCCACAACTGTGTGGACTTAATAACTTCCACCGAAAGATTATTAAGGAAACGTAAAGAGGCTGTCCCCTTGCGTAAATCGTGGGTCTTACCCACAACGCCGGGATTCTTCTCTTTAAAGTCCTTGACCAAGAGAGAAGCCAGTGTACACTCCATCAAGCGTTCACCCGGACTTGCGACCCATAAAGCACCCTGGTGATTTAGAGGTGCCACTCTTAAATATTTGGTTAGAGCTTGCACTGGGCAAAAAAGATGGTGCACCTTTCCCCTTTTTTAACGCCGGCACCGTGAACTCTGAAAACACGTGTTCACTGTGCTCATTCTTGGCTAAGAATCCTGGGGAAGGTGCAATGTGAATACACTCATGAAGCCTATCAAACCTGAGGCAAATAGGTGTGTTGCTCATCGCCGCCAGCTCAGATACTCTGTTCCCGGTAGCCAAAGCCATAAGGAATACTGCCCTTTTGTAAAATCTGCAGTCTTTGGTACATACGGGAACGAGAATAACTACGATGCTTTGTCCAGAGACCATGTAGGCCTGAGCTGACGGGGAGGTGGGCGGAGTTTAAAACCTGCCCTCATAAATCAATTTCAGATAAATGTTTCTGCATGAACAGATACATTAAATAATTAACAACCAACGCCACCGAGGGCACAGTTTGGTTTGTTCTAAGAATCCAAGACATAAAAGCTTGCCAATGCGATTGAAACTGTCGCTTTGTAGACTGGGTATATTGATTCGTGAATATCTTGGTCACGTCGCTACCATATGGTGCTAGCCACTTGGCCTCCTGAATGTCCATAATGAACAAGTCCGCGAGGTTTCTAGGTTGCCAATTGTGTTCTAAGTGGAACAACCCGACCGGGAGTGACACTGGGTGCGGGCACCACGTGTACAAATGCTGGTACCAAACTGCACCGGCCACAGGGGCGCGATTAGCGAGACTACGCCTCGCTAATCCTGTAGTTTGTTGACTACGTGGCACATTAGAGACGCGTCTGGCGGCGGAAAATAGATAAAAGGAACTCAACCTGTTCTCGTCCGTCATCAGAGCGTCAGGTCCGCCCGCCGGCGTTATCGTCCGGCGGGTGAGGTACAGTGGGAGTTTGCAAGTCTTCTCAGACGCAAACAAATCCACTTGTGGATGGTCATGCTCCGCACACGCAAGAGCGCCCATTCCACTGAAGTGCTTTGTCTCTGAGACAGAGCGTCTGCCCAGACGTTTGCAACGCCTGGGAGATAAGATACGTGAAGATGAATGTTCAGCCTGTTGGCTAGTATAAAAATCTTTTCTGACACGTTTAGCCACTTCCGAGATCTTATTGACCCTTGTTTCTGAATACAGTGAACCACATTCAGATTGTCCATTCTGAAGGCCACCGACTAGCCCCGTAAAGCAGAGCCGTGAGCCTGAAGGACAGATAAGGGGACTAGAAAGTCTTTGACATTGATGTGGAAGATTTCTAAATGGGACCAAAACCTTTGACCCTGATGCCCGAGGTTTGACTACAAGCCCCAACCTATCGTGCCTGACGCATCCATGTCCACCCAAACCGACGGCGGAGGAGAGGTTCATGACATGACTGCGTGCAACCTTTCTCTCGTCGCCCAAACCGCTAGTAAGTTGTGTAATAACGTTGGGATAGGCCATACTATCCCCGCCGGTAATAGTGGGAAAAATGTGTTGCCCTCCAAGATTAAACGTTAAGACTTTCAACCGGCCCAACTTCACAGTTAGCTGAACCCCGTTGAGAGAACCGACTAGAGATTCCCAAAGTTTCTGTGTCGTATTCAGACTGTGGAGAAACAAACAGTTTTTGCGAAATCTGTTTCGAGTGTCCACACTCTGACTCAGAGTGAGAGAAGCTGTGTCCTCGACCAGCCCTATCCCCTGAAATACTCGTGGGGGAACAAGGGTTTGACTTTTACTAAGTTGACCTTGAATCCTAGAGATATGAGATGGTTTAACGTAACGTAGACATGACTGATGCGTAACTTTTCTGTTTCTGCCACCACCAGTTAGTCGCCCAGATACCACCAGACCCTGATCCCTTGTTCTAACAAGGGCATCAGGGCTTGCGGGGACCTTGCTTGAATGCTTGTGCCAAATTGAAAACAGTCTTCCAAACTGCTGGTGAAATCAAAGAAGGAATTAGAACTGGAGACAGAACTACTTGGCTTGCAATACGGTCAAGAAGTTTCTTCACTAAGAACATCCTCAGATCCTGCCTTGCTCGAACTGCCTCTAATAAGGCCGTCCGAATATCTCCTAAAGACTTGGATGGAAGTCTGGAGAAGCAAGCGCCGGGAAAGTTCAATGGCTTTCCTGACTTCCGCGGCTTCTATTGCCTGAGAAGAGCGTAACAGAGACTTTGTTACTTGCTGGGAACCATATATTGCGAAAACAGTTTAAACGCTTTTCCTCTTAACCTAAACTCGCGGTCTAGGTAAGCTGGGGAAGGCGTGCTAATGGCAGCCAAGCAGAGGGGACTCCGCCGGCACCAAAAACCGGAAGAGAGAACCAAGAATGGCGTTCTGGAGGGATTTGGTGGTAAGAATAAGTCATGGTTATAATAACTTGGAATGTCCGTAATATGAACATCCAAAACATTTCCGTAACATTGCTACCCCTGACTCATCAGGCCCGTAAAAAGAGGCATAGCTCCTGTTTTTTGACTGGCGCCTTGTCTAAAGGAGGGGGAGATATGTCTGATATGACTCGCACAGTGGAAGTAGTGAGAGCTGTTGTGCCTGGCACATTGGAAATTGGGCCTGACACAAGCGGATGGCTAGGTATTTTCGCTAAAACAAAGGATGTAGCCAGAGGTCGCACATTCGTCGACATCGCGGGATCTCCCGTATCAGAAGGAGTTTCCGGCGTAGGGCCAAAGAACCTATTAAGTGCACTCAATAGTAGTCCATCAATCTCTTCCGCCGGTACATACCTAGCCGATGACGAACTCCGTGGAGATTCGACAGTACCCTGAGAGTCGCCTAGAAGGTGACTGGACTCTTCAACCTCCATTTCTGAGACCAGAGATCGTTGTTCTTCATCCGTTAAGTCTGGCTTATCATGGGAAGATCCCGCCGAAGCCGGGACCTCCACATGTTGCCATGTTAAAACTGGGGTAGAAGATGGTACATCGGCATCCCGTGGACGTCAGCACTAGTTGAGTCACAAAGGGATGTGTTCTGTCCTGCCAGGACTGTGAGTATCGCCATACACCTAGGCTGTGGCTGTCCCTCGCTTGCGAGCTCGGTATACTCTCTAAAAGAGAGCCCTGTAAAGGTTTATGATAATTAAAAGCTCCCATAGCTCATTAACACATTGAAAGCAGAGCTGGTGAGCAAAATCATAAAGTATACTAATTAATTTAATTTATATTTAATTGTATTAAAATAAATTACTATAAATAAACATAATATTATCCTAATATAATCATAGAAAATATATATGGTTATTATTATTCAGTGATTAAATTATTTCATTAACAAATTAAAATAATATATAGGGATACCTGATCTTAACGGCGTTGAACATACAGCAATGAGAGGTTCAAGTGCCGACATGGCAGAGACTGGGGGAAAACTACCCCGCCCCCGGGAACTACCTGGTCACCTGGTGCAACACCGGTACTCCGCCCTGGAAAGAGAATTTTCCGGGGATTAATGCTCATAGGGTTACACCCAAAAAATGGTACAAAATATGTGTCACAAGACCGCCGGTCAACGAACCGTAGCACTCCACCACTACTTTTCGTTTTCCTTTAGTTTCATATTAAAGATTTCAGGATATATTTACCTGTCCAGAAGATTTTAAGTATATCTTTATTAAAGATGAAGTCTTTCAAGTATCCTTTACACTTGAAACATTAGTAAGATTCCGGCATCTTTTTATCCCATAAAAAGTCTAAGCCTATCCTAATCTCTAATCCGGCTTCTCCCAGAAGCCCTCATAGATCGCCGACTTGAAGGCCGTGATACCCTATTGTATCAATCAATTGTTTGGCAAATGATCGCGAATTGCTAATCAGTTAATATAACCACCCGAAGGTATAACCGCCGGGTTTTATATGCAATGTCAAACCAATTGTACCTGCCCCAGACCTTTTTTGTAAAAAGGTCGTCGGGAGAGAAAGACTAAACAAACAAACAACATTGTTCCAATTGTTTATTAAGGATTTCAGCATATCTTTTACCTGTTCGAAAGAATTAAGCATAACTTCTGAATCCTCATAAAGATGAAACATATCTTTATTAAAGATGAAGTCCTTCAAGTATCCCTTTACACTTGAAACACTAGTAAGATTCAGGCATCTTTTTATCCCATAAAAAGTCTAAGCCTATCTTAATCTCTAATCTGGCTTCTGCCAGAAGCCCTCATAGATCGCCGTCTTGACGGCCGTGATACCCTATTGTATCAATCAATTTGTTTGGCAAATTATCGCGAATCGCAAATTCGTTAATATAACCACCCGAAGGTACAACCGCCGGGTTTTATATGCAATGTCAAACCACTTATACCTGCCCCAGACCTCTTTGTAAAAAAGGTCGCCGGGAGGGAAAGACCAAACAAAATAACTGTGTGGAGCCCCCCTCACCGGGAATAACACAGGAAGCCTGATCCCAGGCTTGACCACAGAAAACGCAGTTTCTGATGAGCCCTCAAGCGACCAAACTCGTCGGGGTAACTTACCTATTTTAGCCATCCTGACTAAAACTCGGTAACCAAAAACGGTGTTCTCGGAGCAACGAGAAAAAACGCCGGAAAGGTAACCCACACCAAACGAGACATAACAGGAGGGCGTAATGCATAAAGCAATGAATAACACAGGAAGCCTGATCCCAGGCTCGACCACAGAAAACGCAGTTTCTGATGAGCCCTCAAGCGACCAAACTCGTCGGGGTAACTTACCTATTTTAGCCATCCTGACTAAAACTCGGTAAACAAAAACGGTGTTCTCGGAGCAACGAGAAAAACGCCGGAAAGGTAACCCCCACCAAACGAGACATTTTAACACATTTTATACAAAGGGTGTGCGCAAAAATAGGGATACCTGAACAGGAGGGCGTAATGCATACAGCAAAAACCGGGGCAAAGGTAGCCATGACAGAGACTGGAGGGAAACTACTCCAGGTTCTGCATAGACCCGCCGGGACCCAGCTCTGGAAAATTTAAAATTTCCAGGAATTAATGCTCATAAGGTTAACCCACTCATGTTCGCACACAGGTGTTAAATAACCCGCCGGGTAACGAGACGTAATACTCAACGACCACAGCTCGCTACGCGGTGGGGTTTCTTAAGTAAAAGATTTCAGAATATCTTAATTTGTCCAAAAGATTTATGAATACCCTCTGACATAATATATAAAGACCATCATGGCGTTTATAAGTGATTAAGTCTTTCCGGTGGTGTTTGTTTCCATATTAAATATTGGAAAAAAACCCCTAAAAAAGACGCCGGTCCCCGAATTATCTCGTAGATAAAAAACTGGGAAGCCTGACAAATATACGAGATCTAACTTCTGCCGAAGTATCTTTTTAGATCGCCGTATGTTGAAGGCGGCAATACAAAACGTATCCCTCAAATGTCTGGTTAACTAACTGAATTGTAAATTCGTTATTCTCATCCGTGCAAGAAACACCCGCCGGGTGTGAATAATAGTTTAAAAAACGTTAACCCCAATTGTGCCCTAAAGCGCCGTATGTTGAAGGAGGCGATACACAAAGCATCCCTCAATTGACTGGTCAACTAAACTGAATTTTGCAAATTCGGTCATCCCACCCTTCCAGGTTGCACCCACCGGGTGAATTAAAGTTTAAAAGTTAACCCCAATTGTTCCCATCCCCACTTCTTTGAAACAGATCGCCGGGGAGGAAATACAACTACAGCATAGTTTTATATTGGCTTTGCAAAACCGAAAAAACTACAAACAACACGTGTCCGTATGAACACTGTTAGATGGGTACAGCCAACCCGCCGGGAATCAGAAGGAGCCTGAAACAGGCACCCCAGAGACGCAGTCCTGGGGAGCTACAGACACACACCCGCCGGGGAAACAAGCCTGTTTTAAACCACGCGTGGCCAAAACTTGGCAACCAGCCGGGGTTATCAAGGTGAAACCGAGAAAAACCCGCCGGAAAAGACCCACCCCGTCCAGATACCATCTGAACGCAACACCGGACCGAGGCGTAGCTAAAACACAACTAACGCCGGGCCCAACATAGTCCGTGGAATTAGCCAAAACACAACTAACCCAGGACACATAAATAGTCCGTGGAATTAGCCAATACACAACTAAACCAGGATACACATGACACAGTAGTACATATTTAGAAAATAAATCAATAACACTTGTATATGTGATAAAGCTACGAGAGGCTGGCTAGGCCTAGGCAGACGGATAACAGTAACATGTCGGAAAATAAACAAAAAGCACTGAATTATATCACAACAGGAACCACCGCCAACACACCACTGTAGCAAACACTTCCGGCAAAGGGAAGAACTGACTCGGGACCCAGAAAAAACTTCACTAAGTGAAGAAAAATACGCTGGGAACGACAGCAAAAATACGCTACCTCATCAGAAAGATAAAAGGAAGCAATAACGCGTAATGAAAGCCGCCTGCATCACAAAGCTAGCTTAACTGTGAACAAATTCACCTGTCCACAACAGGACCACGAGGGTACATCCGAAATAGATGCCCCAAACATACGACCCAAAATACACTGCACTGCGGGCAACCAGCCCAGGACACTCCTGCTACGCATATCCTAACCTTACTCGATACATCCCGGAGTAAACAAATGAGAAAAAACTCACTAGGGACGCAACAAATGCGGAACCCGCGGAGCGTGGGGAGACAGGTCCGGGCAGGCTGAGCGCAGAGCAGAGAAGGAAGAATGACGCCTGCAGTAGCGTCTGGTCAAAGATCCACACAAGTACATCCACGATATGATGGAAAGCTTATTAGATAGTTATTCTTATTTTTCTTCTTTTATTTTATTTTTTACGAAGTTTTTTCGTAGTGAGAACCCAATTCATAATGACTGAAGCCATGAGTGAGGTCGCGTGCGCTCATGATGAAGGCTCCTCAGTTTTTTAAATGCTCTGCGCGGTAGATTCAAACTACGGCGGATTAGTGTTTGAAGAGGATGCCTTATGTAATAGGCATGTTCGTCAATGATGGAGGGGCCACTAATAAATAACCCCATTATCAGTCTCAGTGCCGGGAGTAACGATGTTGGTAAGGGTAGAAGTGAGGAACTGCTGCAGCAGTATCGGGATGTGTTAGATAAGGTTAGGATGAAGGGAGAGATCCCTGTAGTACATTGTATCCTACCCAGAAGAGGAGTTCCCAAGGAATGGACATCCAGGGCGATTGGTGTCAATTGCCGGTTGGAGAAATATTGCAAAGAAAAAGCAATACCATTCATTGATAACTGAGATAGTTTCTATGGGAGAGATGGGATGTATGCAAGGGATGGGGCTCATCTTTCACGGTTAGGGGTTTCCACATTAGCTAGTTCTTTAGATAGGGTGGTTGTGGGGTTTTGAACAGAAATATTGAGTGTAAATGAGAGGTTAAATGGAACAATTTTAGCGTCAGGCGAAAGCAATAAGGATATTCAGTCTCATGCTAAAAATGATACAGGGCGGGTGCCCGACCCCGAAAGGGGTTGAAATAGGGGAGCTATCCCCCCGCCAAAGGCGGCTTTCTAGGGCCTTTCCTAGCTGATGCTGAGAAGATTGGGTTCTAGTCATGTGGTGATGGGCTGGTCTATCAGAGTGAGAACTGAGCGATCTCTGCCATACCCATAGCTTGCTCTGACTGTTCCTTTAACTTATATGTTTTCTGGATCTCAAGTGACGGCGTCTTTTCCGTGGATTGACCTCCCAATCTATCAAGATTGGAAGCCAAAGTGTCACATTTTTCCCTTGCCCCTCAACTTTCTCTTCATAATTGCTGAGGGGCACAGGGCCCTGGGTGGGCCTTTGGTTTCCCGGGCGTTTCCGCACCCTCCTCAGCTCCCCGCCATGGAGTGGCTTCGGTCACCCAGGCTTTATTGTGGTCGGCAGGGAGGGTTCTGTGGGGGCGCTCGGTTGTGGCCTTGGAGTTGCTCGGGGCCTTGGGGCTGTTCGGCCAGGCAGCTTGGGGAACAACAACAACAACCACTTAGATACATTTAATTTAATAAATTCTTCTCAGCATGGATTCACTCAGGGACGTTCTTGCCATACTAATTTGCTTAGTTTTTTCTCAGAGGTATATGAAGCAGTAGATAATGACAAGTCATATGATATTATATATTTAGATTTCAGTAAAGCTTTCGACAGTCCCCCATGAGAGATTGATGAGAAAGGTTGAGGCGCATGGAATAGGTGGGGCGTTGTTGGGATGGATTAGGTCATGGCTAATTGGTAGGAAGCAGAGAGTCGGCATAAATGGTACGAAGTCAGAATGGGGAGCAGTCAAAAGTGGTGTCCCCCAGGGATCTGTATTAGGTCCTCTGTTGTTTGTTATATACATAAATGACCTTGATTTAGGTATAACTAGTAGGATAAGTAAATTTGCAGACGATACCAAAATGGGGAGAACAATTGATTCAGATAGAGATATAGAGTGCCTCCAAAGGGATCTAGATACCTTACACGAATGGTCAGTAAATTGGCAGATGAAGTTTAACATTGACAAATGCAAGGTATTAAAGATAGGGAAGATGCATACAAATGTTAAATATAAACTAGCTAATATGGATTAAAATGTAAAACTTGCAAACTAAACAAACCAAAATTGGGACAAGGACAATATAAAGTCAAATTAAATTATCAAAATCGCTATGTGGAAACAACGCTTACTAAAATGAAAATTATTAAATAAAAGAACACAATCCACCACATAGGGTGTACATCACTACATGAGCAAGTTAATCTGTTTCCCAAGCAAACCAATCCCACATAAAACAACGCACTATCGTCACGTTAAAGGAAGTAGTCAAGTTTGGGAAGTCCGGGACGTTCTGGCAAATTTTACTAAACTCTGCATGAATAAAGAAACTACATGTTAAATGTCAAAATATTATTTAAAATCAAATTTGCAACATGACAAGACATTATAGTAAAAAATACAAATATTGATAAGATATCTATACTATTACAAAATAATATATAAAATACAGTACAGCACTCACTAACGATAGTGCTATCGGGTAGGTACCTGTAAGCATAGCATGCCTCAATGGAATTAGAAAACTCGAATTGTGAGAAAGATCTAGGTGTGTTTGTTAGCAATGATTTGAAGCCTAGAAAACAGTGTATAAGCGTTCGAAACAAGGCAAACAGAATTCTCAGGTTCATCTCTAGGACTGTGAGTAACAGAACTGCTGATGTTATCTTAAAACTTTACTTGTCATTAGTGACACCCCAAATGGATTATGCTGTTCAATTTTGGTGTCCTTATTACAGAATGGACATAGATTCATTGGAGAGAGTACAACGTAGAATGACAAAAATGATCCATAATATTAGAAATCTTCCGTATAAAGAAAGGTTGAAGAAATTAGGCTTACATTCGTTAGAGAGACGCAGAGTAGAGGGGATATGATAGAGGTGTTCAAGTGGGTTAGTGGGATTAACAAAGGGGACATGACAAATGTACTAAAGCTCAGTGATAGCGAAAGAACTCGTACCATTGGTTTCAAATTAGATAAATTTTGTTTCAGAAAAGATATAGGCAAATATTGGTTTGGTAACAGAGTTGTAGATGGGTGGAATAGACTACCAAGTGCTATAGTGGGACGAAAAACAGTAGGGAGCTTTAAGATAAAATTGGATAAGCATATGGACGAGAAGGGTTGGGTGTGAAGGGGGATCAGCCGGGTTGGGCCAATCAGCGCTCTGCAGACCCCCGTAATCCTGCGTTAATCTCTAACCGTTTTGGTAAGATGATCCTCAGGGTATTAGAGTGTTGAGCCTATAATTGGGCTTTGTAATTGGGGTTGTGTGGGACAGGGATCTGCCTTGCTTAGGCCAATCGGCTTTCTGCAGACTCCCATTTTCTTATGTTCTTATGTTCTTATAGTACCAGCGAGGGAAGAGAGAGACTTTTTGAAGCGAGATGGTAGTGAGTGTCTTGCTGTGTCACGTGACACCTGCTGTCTTGTGACGTATCGGCCCGTGATTGGCCGACCATCGCGCCTTTGCGGGCTCCTGTGTAACTAACCTCCTACATGAGGGTCCACAGGAGCTGTCCTCCTCAGGACAGGCTAGGCGCGCATGCATCTAACATCCCTTTGCTTACTCTCCCCCGATCACCACCTTTAGAACCGTTTCTCTCTCTGAACTTCTTCTTTTCCATTACTTCTCTCCTTTATTCAATTACTTATCCCCTTGGGTTCTGCATACGGTTTCCACAGCCGGCCCATTGTATTGCATGCGCCGTCCTCTGAGATATTTACATGTACTTAGAATAGGTTTGAGGGTTCTTAGTTAGTATAGGTTATGAACTCTGTGTGTCTCCATTATTGATTTAGTGTCTCTGCTCTTTTATTTAATGCTAGACTGGGATAAGGTAACTGTAGTCGTTGTCATCGATGTGTGTACGGTTTGCTTATACCTACACGACTTCGACCGGTCCTGTGGTAGCCTGTGTTGTCTTTTCGGTTGCGTCCTTTTGCGAGTGCAGCTTTGTGTTGTAAGAGGGTTTTGGCCTGTACCAGTTCCTCACTTTGCTGTCTCTTTGCTTGTCTTTGGAGGGTCGCCAGGATAGAACCAGATACTTGTGATCTGGATCTATCAAGAGAGCACCCTAGTCAATTAACGTAACTTAAAGGATGCAGTCTTAAGGACATCGCTAGGCTGCGAGCCTGTCTTGCTCAACCCCAGTTCCTTACCTAGAGAATCCCAGCTAGACATTATTAATTGAGTAGACACTTATTAGTATTTAATATAAGCTCTTTGATATGTACGCATTATTATTCACAGCATTTATTAGTCTAGGTTGTTGCTGAGCCGCACAACCATAGTACCGGTAGGCTGTTTCGTTGATGAGGAAGTACTTCTTTTAGTGTCGAGCATTACTACCGTTGCGCATTTATAGTATTCTCGTGTCAGTTAACATTATATGTCCTATCTTTTAGTGTATTCGATTTACACGTGTGGTGTCCTGCCTCCTGCCTTTATATAGTTTAAGATACGAGCATCTTATGAGCATCAGACTTTCTTCAGAAGTTTCCAGGTCTATGCTGTAGGACTATACTTCACTTTCTTTCAGATAGGAGTGAAGAGTTTATTGTTGTTTAGAGTAACTGTATTGAAGCATCTTTTTATTGTATTAAATCTTGTAGTGATTTAATTGATCTTTCCATAGATTCCTGTTTATGCATTTTAACATAACTTGCATCCTGTGTGTTATCAGGCTATACCAGTGTGGGTTAGCCTGAAGTAGAGTACATTTATGCCCAGTTAAGGATACCCCGTTATCGCAGATTAACTCTGGAGGATATAGGTGTTTTGTTCGCCGGCATATAAGTTCGAGGATTTGGATCTAGTGTACCGTTGTTGCATAGTGCCCTATTACTAGTCCAATCATTAAGTGCCCTTGTTTTATTCGCAGTCCCGGTCGTAACAGTATGTACGTGTGCCTTCCTCGCTCGGGCGGAGGTTCCCACGCTTGTGATTGGCCGGCGGGCCTGGCCCGTCCTATGACGCCTTCTCTTCATGACGTAGTGGTTTGTGATTGGGTGCCGCCGTCCTAGTGTTGGTGCTGGGGGGGGGGCTCCTACCCGCGTGTCTCCTTAGAGCTTGGCATGGTGTGCTTGGTCCTAGATGTCCCTTGCAATCTGTCCCCAATCTAACCCCCTGTACTACTGTTTCTCTCTCTGAACTTCTTCTTTTCCAATACTTCTTATCTTTATTCAATTACTTATCCCTTCTGGTTCTGCATACGACTTCCATAGCTGGCCAGTCATATTACCAGCACCAGTTCTCACATTATAGGTTTGACTCCTGTAAGGAGATAAAGAAAACCTAATATTTAGTAGTGGCCCCGTAATCATTGACGAACATGCCTATTACATAAGGCATCCTCTTCAAACACTAATCCGCCGTAGTTTGAATCTACCGCGCAGAGCATTTAAAAACTGAGGAGCCTTCATCATGAGCGCACGCGACCTCACTCATGGCTTCAGTCATTATGAATTGGGTTCTCACTACGAAAAAACTTCGTAAAAAATAAAAACAAAAAGAAAATAAGAATAACTATCTAATAAGCTTTCCATCATATCGTGGATGTACTTGTGTGGATCTTTGACCAGACGCTACTGCAGGCGTCATTCTTCCTTCACTGACATATCAAGTAAACCAAAATCCTGAATACATCAACGAATGGGAAGGGGATGGTCGGGAGGGCCCCAGTCGTCAATGATTACGGGGCCACTACTAAATATTAGGTTTTCTTTATCTCCTTACAGGAGTCAAACCTATAATTTATTAGTGGCCCCTCCATCATTGACGAACATGCCTGATTTCTAAGACTGGAGGGGGACATTCGTAATCATATCATAACTCTAGAAAAGCAGATAATCAAACAACCACATAGTATTCTTACTCTTGTAAAAAAAGAGATATTCGGGTGCATAAACTTTATACAGCCTAAATCTTCAAAAAGGGGTACAAGCAGGAGCGTGCTTCAAAGAAGCCTGCTTGAAAAAGGGTTAACTCTGAGACTCTGTACACAGATCTGCTAGTTAAGAAGGCACCCCACTTAAAGTAAGTGGTGAAAACTAAAAACTTAGAAGTTTACATGTGCACATATAAACCCCATTAACTAGTGGATATATTCCTAAAAATATAACCAAACATAAATGAATTCTTGTACATTCATAGAAGTACTGAACTCGTGTACTTATGGAGAAGTAATTACTTCAAAAGTAAAAGTCGTAGTTGCAACTACCGAGATTTCTCAAAAATCTATTGCTTCACAGCCAAAGCTACTTACAACAAGAATTGTTGTAACACTACTATTGGCCTTTAGCACAATTTCCTGAAATAAATACTACAGAGAAATTTTATAAAACAATGCTTACAAACAGTATCCCAGCTCGTATGTTCCGAACACATACTCCGGAGGGGTCTAGGGTGTCCTATGTCACACTGACTGCACCCTCCCCCCCCTTTTTCTTGAAATTAAACAAAACGTGACTAAAAGGGCCACCTAGACCCTCTGCCGTAAAGCTATACATGGCAAGGAAGGTTTGTCCAGAGCTACTGAAAGGTATCGCATCAAAAAACTCCTGATTAGAGGCCCACAACTGTGTGGACTTAATAACTTCCACCGAAAGATTATTAAGGAAACGTAAAGAGGCTGTCCCCTTGCGTAAATCGTGGGTCTTACCCACAACGCCGGGATTCTTCTCTTTAAAGTCCTTGACCAAGAGAGAAGCCAGTGTACGCTCCATCAAGCGTTCACCCGGACTTGCGACCCATAAAGCACCCTGGTGATTTAGAGGTGCCACTCTTAAATATTTGGTTAGAGCTTGCACTGGGCAAAAAAGATGGTGCACCTTTCCCCTTTTTAACGCCGGCACCGTGAACTCTGAAAACACATGTTCACTGTGCTCATTCTTGGCTAAGAATCCTGGGGAAGGTGCAATGTGAATACACTCATGAAGCCTATCAAACCTGAGGCAAATAGGTGTGTTGCTCATCGCCGCCAGCTCAGATACTCTGTTCCCGGTAGCCAAAGCAATAAGGAATACTGCCCTTTTGTAAAATCTGCAGTCTTTGGTACATACGGGAACGAGAATAACTACGATGCTTTGTCCAGAGACCATGTAGGCCTGAGCTGACGGGGAGGTGGGCGGAGTTTAAAACCTGCCCTCATAAATCAATTTCAGATAAATGTTTCTGCATGAACAGATACATTAAATAATTAACAACCAACGCCACCGAGGGCACAGTTTGGTTTGTTCTAAGAATCCAAGACATAAAAGCTTGCCAATGCGATTGAAACTGTCGCTTTGTAGACTGGGTATATTGATTCGTGAATATCTTGGTCACGTCGCTACCATATGGTGCTAGCCACTTGGCCTCCTGAATGTCCATAATGAACAAGTCCGCGAGGTTTCTAGGTTGCCAATTGTGTTCTAAGTGGAACAACCCGACCGGGAGTGACACTGGGTGCGGGCACCACGTGTACAAATGCTGGTACCAAACTGCACCGGCCACAGGGGCGCGATTAGCGAGACTACGCCTCGCTAATCCTGTAGTTTGTTGACTACGTGGCACATTAGAGACGCGTCTGGCGGCGGAAAATAGATAAATGGAACTCAACCTGTTCTCGTCCGTCATCAGAGCGTCAGGTCCGCCCGCCGGCGTTATCGTCCGGCGGGTGAGGTACAGTGGGAGTTTGCAAGTCTTCTCAGACGCAAACAAATCCACTTGTGGATGGTCATGCTCCGCACACGCAAGAGCGCCCATTCCACTGAAGTGCTTTGTCTCTGAGACAGAGCGTCTGCCCAGACGTTTGCAACGCCTGGGAGATAAGATACGTGAAGATGAATGTTCAGCCTGTTGGCTAGTATACAAATCTTTTCTGACACGTTTAGCCACTTCCGAGATCTTATTGACCCTTGTTTCTGAATACAGTGAACCACATTCAGATTGTCCATTCTGAAGGCCACCGACTAGCTCCGTAAAGCAGAGCCGTGAGCCTGAAGGACAGATAAGGGGACTAGTAAGTCTTTGACATTGATGTGGAAGATTTCTAAATGGGACCAAAACCTTTGACCCTGATGCCTGAGGTTTGACTAAAAGCCCCAACCTATCGTGCCTGACGCATTCATGTCCACCCATACCGACGGCGGAGGAGAGGTTCATGACATGACTGCGTGCAACCTTTCTCTCGTTGCCCAAACCGCTAGTAAGTTGTGTAATAACGTTGGGATAGGCCATACTATCCCCGCCGGTAATAGTGGGAAAAATTTGTTGCCCTCCAAGATTAAACGTTAGACTTTCAACCGGCCCAACTTCACAGTTAGCTGAACCCCGTTGAGAGAACCGACTAGAGATTCCCAAAGTTTCTGTGTCGTATTCAGACTGTGGAGAAACATAAACAGTTTTTGCGAAATCTGTTTCGAGTGTCCACACTCTGACTCAGAGTGAGAGAAGCTGTGTCCTCGACCAGCCCTGTCCCCTGAAATACTCGTGGGGGAACAAGGGTTTGACTTTTACTAAGTTGACCTTGAATCCTAGAGATATGAGATGGTTTAACGTAACGTAGACATGACTGATGCGTAACTTTTCTGTTTCTGCCACCACCAGTTAGTCGCCCAGATACCACCAGACCCTGATCCCTTGTTCTAACAAGGGCATCAGGGCTTGCGGGGACCTTGCTTGAATGCTTGTGCCAAATTGAAAACAGTCTTCCAAACTGCTGGTGAAATCAAAGAAGGAATTAGAACTGGAGACAGAACTACTTGGCTTGCAATACGGTCAAGAAGTTTCTTCACTAAGAACATCCTCAGATCCTGCCTTGCTCGAACTGCCTCTAATAAGGCCGTCCGAATATCTCCTAAAGACTTGGATGGAAGTCTGGAGAAGCAAGCGCCGGGAAAGTTCAATGGCTTTCCTGACTTCCGCGGCTTCTATTGCCTGAGAAGAGCGTAACAGAGACTTTGTTACTTGCTGGGAACCATATATTGCGAAAACAGTTTAAACGCTTTTCCTCTTAACCTAAACTCGCGGTCTAGGTAAGCTGGGGAAGGCGTGCTAATGGCAGCCAAGCAGAGGGGACTCCGCCGGCACCAAAAACCGGAAGAGAGAACCAAGAATGGCGTTCTGGAGGGATTTGGTGGTAAGAATAAGTCATGGTTATAATAACTTGGAATGTCCTTAATATGAACATCCAAAACATTTCCGTAACATTGCTACCCCTGACTCATCAGGCCCGTAAAAAGAGGCATAGCTCCTGTTTTTTGACTGGCGCCTTGTCTAAAGGAGGGGGAGATATGTCTGATATGACTCGCACAGTGGAAGTAGTGAGAGCTGTTGTGCCTGGCACATTGGAAATTGGGTCTGACACAAGCGGATGGCTAGGTATTTTAGCTAAAGCAAAGGATGTAGCCAGAGGTCGCACATTCGTCGACATCGCGGGATCTCCCGTATCAGAAGGAGTTTCCGGCGTAGGGCCAAAGAACCTATTAAGTGCATTCAATAGTAGTCCATCAATCTCTTCCGCCGGTACATACCTAGCCGATGACGAACTCCGTGGAGATTCGACAGTAACCTGAGAGTCGCCTAGAAGGTGACTGGACTCTTCAACCTCCATCTCTGAGACCAGAGATCGTTGTTCTTCATCCGTTAAGTCTGGCTTATCATGGGAAGATCCCGCGAAGCCGGGACCTCCACATGTTGCCATGTTAAAACTGGGGTAGAAGATGGTACATCGGCATCCCGTGGACGTCAGCACTAGTTGAGTCACAAAGGGATGTGTTCTGTCCTGCCAGGACTGTGAGTATCGCCATACACCTTGGCTGTGGCTGTCCCTCGCTTGCGAGCTCGGTATACTCTCTGAAAGAGAGCCCTGTAAAGGTTTATGATAATTAAAAGCTCCCATAGCTCATTAACACATTGAAAGCAGAGCTGGTGAGCAAAATCATAAAGTATACTAATTAATTTAATTTATATTTAATTGTATTAAAATAAATTACTATAAATAAACACAATATTATCCTAATATAATCATAGAAAATATATATGGTTATTATTCAGTGATTAAATTATTTCATTAACAAATAAAAATAATATAGGGATACCTGATCTTAACGGCGTTGAACATACAGCAATGAGAGGTTCAAGTGCCGACATGGCAGAGACTGGGGGAAAACTACCCCGCCCCCGGGAACTACCTGGTCACCTGGTGCAACACCGGTACTCCGCCCTGGAAAGAGAATTTTCCGGGGATTAATGCTCATAGGGTTACACCCAAAAAATGGTACAAAATATGTGTCACAAGACCGCCGGTCAACGAACCGTAGCACTCCACCACTACTTTTCGTTTTCCTTTAGTTTCATATTAAAGATTTCAGGATATATTTACCTGTCCAGAAGATTTTAAGCATATCTTTTGAATCCTCATAAAGATGAAGTATATCTTTATTAAAGATGAAGTCTTTCAAGTATCCCTTTACACTTGAAACATTAGTAAGATTCCGGCATCTTTTTATCCCATAAAAAGTCTAAGCCTATCCTAATCTCTAATCCGGCTTCTCCCAGAAGCCCTCATAGATCGCCGTCTTGAAGGCCGTGATACCCTATTGTATCAATCAATTGTTTGGCAAATGATCGCGAATTGCTAATCAGTTAATATAACCACCCGAAGGTATAACCGCCGGGTTTTATATGCAATGTCAAACCAATTGTACCTGCCCCAGACCTTTTTTGTAAAAAGGTCGCCGGGAGGGAAAGACTAAACAAACAAACAACATTGTTCCAATTGTTTATTAAGGATTTCAGCATATCTTTTACCTGTTCGAAAGAATTAAGCATAACTTCTGAATCCTCATAAAGATGAAACATATCTTTATTAAAGATGAAGTCCTTCAAGTATCCCTTTACACTTGAAACACTAGTAAGATTCAGGCATCTTTTTATCCCATAAAAAGTCTAAGCCTATCTTAATCTCTAATCCGGCTTCTGCCAGAAGCCCTCATAGATCGCCGTCTTGAAGGCCGTGATACCCTATTGTATCAATCAATTGTTTGGCAAATTATCGCGAATCGCAAATCCGTTAATATAACCACCCGAAGGTACAACCGCCGGGTTTTATATGCAATGTCAAACCACTTATACCTGTCCCAGACCTCTTTGTAAAAAGGTCGCCGGGAGGGAAAGACCAAACAAAATAACTGTGTGGAGCCCCCCTCGCCGGGAATAACACAGGAAGCCTGATCCCAGGCTTGACCACAGAAAACGCAGTTTCTGATGAGCCCTCAAGCGACCAAACTCGTCGGGGTAACTTACCTATTTTAGCCATCCTGACTAAAACTCGGTAAACAATAACGGTGTTCTCGGAGCAACGAGAAAAAACGCCGGAAAGGTAACCCACACCAAACGAGACATAACAGGAGGGCGTAATGCATAAAGCAATGAATAACACAGGAAGCCTGATCCCAGGCTCGACCACAGAAAACGCAGTTTCTGATGAGCCCTCAAGCGACCAAACTCGTCGGGGTAACTTACCTATTTTAGCCATCCTGACTAAAACTCGGTATTAACAAAAACGGTGTTCTCGGAGCAACGAGAAAAACGCCGGAAAGGTAACCCCCACCAAACGAGACATTTTAACACATTTTATACAAAGGGTGTGCGCAAAATTAGGGATACCTGAACAGGAGGGCGTAATGCATAAAGCAAAAACCGGGGCAAAGGTAGCCATGACAGAGACTGGAGGGAAACTTACTCCAGGTTCTGCATAGACCCGCCGGGACCCAGCTCTGAAAAAAAAAAAATTCCAGGAATTAATGCTCATAAGGTTAACCCACTCATGTTCGCACACAGGTGTTAAATAACCCGCCGGGTAACGAGACGTAATACTCAACGACCACAGCTCGCTACGCGGTGGGGTTTCCTAAGTAAAGGATTTCAGAATATCTTAATTTGTCCAAAAGATTTATGAATACCCTCTGACATAATATATAAAGACCATCATGGCGTTTATAAGTGATTAAGTCTTTCCGGTGGTGTTTGTTTCCAGATTAAATTTTGGAAAAAAAAAAACTAAAAAAGACGCCGGCCCCCGAATTATCTCGTAGATAAAAAACTGGGAAGCCTGACAAATATACGAGATCTAACTTCTGCCGAAGTATCTTTTTAGATCGCCGTATGTTGAAGGCGGCGATACAAAACGTATCCCTCAAATGTCTGGTTAACTAACTGAATTGTAAATTAGTTATTCTCATCCGTGCAAGAAGCACCCGCCGGGTGTGAATAATAGTTTAAAAAACGTTAACCCCAATTGTGCCCTAAAGCGCCGTATGTTGAAGGAGGCGATACACAAAGCATCCCTCAATTGTCTGGTCAACTAAACTGAATTTTGCAAATTCGGTCATCCCACCCTTCCAGGTTGCACCCACCGGGTGAATTAAAGTTTAAAAGTTAACCCCAATTGTTCCTATCCCCACTTGTTTGAAACAGATTGCCGGGGAGGAAATACAACTACAGCAGTTTTATATTGGCTTTGCAAAACCGAAAAAACTACAAACAACACGTGTCCGTATGAACACTGTTAGATGGGTACAGCCAACCCGCCGGGAATCAGAAGGAGCCTGAAACAGGCACCCCAGAGACGCAGACCTGGGGAGCCACAGACACCCACTCGCCGGGGAAACAAGCCTGTTTTAAACCACGCGTGGCCAAAACTTGGCAACCAGCCGGGGTTATCAAGGTGAAACCGAGAAAAACCCGCCGGAAAAACTCGCCCCGTGCAGATACCATCTGAACGCAACACCGGACCGAGGCGTAGCTAAAACACAACTAACGCCGGGCCCAACATAGTCCGTGGAATTAGCCAAAACACAACTAACCCAGGACACATAAATAGTCTGTGGAATTAGCCAATACACAACTAAACCAGGATACACATGACACAGTAGTACATATTTAGAAAATAAATCAATAACACTTGTATATGTGATAAAGCTACGAGAGGCTGGCTAGGCCTAGGCAGACGGATAACAGTAACATGTCGGAATATAAACAAAAAGCACTGAATTATATCACAACAGGAACCACCGCCAACACACCACTGTAGCAAACACTTCCGGCAAAGGGAAGAACTGACTCGGGACCCAGAAAAAACTTCACTAAGTGAAGAAAAATACGCTGGGAACGACAGCAAAAATACGCTACCTCATCAGAAAGATAAAAGGAAGCAATAACGTGTAATGAAAGCCGCCTGCATCACAAAGCTAGCTAACTGTGAAAAAGTTCACCTGTCCACAACAGGACCACGAGGGTACATCCGAAATAGATGCCCCAAACATACGACCCAAAATACACTGCACTGCGGGCAACCAGCCCAGGACACTCCTGCTACGCATATCCTAACCTTACTCGATACATCCCGGAGTAAACAAATGAGAAAAAACTCACTAGGGACGCAACAAATGCGGAACCCGCGGAGCGTGGGGAGACAGGTCCGGGCAGGCTGAGCGCAGAGCAGAGAAGGAAGAATGACGCCTGCAGTAGCGTCTGGTCAAAGATCCACACAAGTACATCCACGATATGATGGAAAGCTTATTAGATAGTTATTCTTATTTTCTTTTTCTTTTTATTTTTTACGAAGTTTTTTCGTAGTGAGAACCCAATTCATAATGACTGAAGCCATGAGTGAGGTCGCGTGCGCTCATGATGAAGGCTCCTCAGTTTTTAAATGCTCTGCGCGGTAGATTCAAACTACGGCGGATTAGTGTTTGAAGAGGATGCCTTATGTAATAGGCATGTTCGTCAATGATGTTCGTCACTAATAAATATATGTTTTGCACTAGGTTTAGGGATTATTAGTCATAGTCACATGGAGTCATATTAGCATTGGGTGCTTCTAATTATTGAGTTGTTCTTTGTTACTATTTAACCCGGGAACTGCAGGAAGACTCTTAAGAGTTCTCCCGGCGGACTGCGGGAAGACTCTTAAGAGTCAGAGAAAAAAAAAATCAACTTTTAACATGGGGAAAAAAAAAAAAAAAAAAAATTGCCCCTGGGCCATGCAAAATATCATTCCTCTACCTCCCCTCCTTCCCCACTTTCCTCCCCTCCTTCAGTTATCACCTATTTTCCCTGTTATTCCCTTATTCTGAGGTATATTTTCGTGCTAACATTAGCGAGTTGCAAGTAGGGCATTGTCATCACTGTTAGCAAGCGAGTGCAAGAGAGAGAAAGAGAGAGAGAGAGAGAGAGTATCGATCGACAGTGTCTCTCCAGCCTTGGGGAAAATTGGCGGGAAAGGAGGTTGCCTCACCCATACATTATGTAACTCCCGCCCTGTATCGCCGATTTTGACCATCCAAACGCTGTTTTCACTTGTTTTATTGTTGTAACAGGTTAATACCTTTATAATCAACCTATAATAGGTGCATATGGATAAGTATTAATGCTATTTATGGTAAAATAAATATTTTAGTGATGGAAACAGCTCAAATACATGCGCACAGGCAGAGGTGTCTAATTACCCCCATGAGGTTAATGCTAGACAGTGGAAGGTACCTTTGGTCGTTGTCTGAGTTATCTATATGGCAAGTCAGAGCCTGTACGACTTCGACGGAGTTAGGTAGCCTTGTGCATATTTTTCCTTTGCGAGTGTAGCAGTATACAAGCGAAGGGCTTTTGCCTACTCTTACTTGTATGCTTGCTACCTCTTTTTGTTGACCTTTGTGGAGTGCCAGGGCAAGACCAGATACTTGAGATCTGGACTTACCAAGAGAGCCTCCTAGTCACTTAACGTAACATAAGGGAAATCTGTTCAAGGGGAGAATCTGCCTAGCCTCCTGGTACCTTTTATGCCACTGCTAGACTTTATTAGTAATAAAGACAGCATTGTGTTTATTAACTTTAACTGCGTATGCTTTAGGAATTATTCACATATTCTTTTTGCCTAGGTTGATGCTTGGTGCACAACCCAGTATGGCTGTTACTTTGGCTAAGGAAGTACTGTTTTGAGTGGCTATTATTAGTGCTGTCACAGAGTTGTTGCACTCCCTTGTTTTATATATATGTATCCTACTTGTTGGTGTATTTAAGATACACGCTTCGGTGTCCTGCCCCTGCATTATTTCTGTTCTATATTTGACGAGCATCTTAGAGCATCAGACATTTTCAGAAGATTCCATATCTGTTTGCTGTAGGACTAGACTTCCAGTGTTTTCATAGAGCATTGAAGAGTTTAGTGTTGAGTACAGACTCACACTAAAGTTAACGTAAGCATATACTCCTTTATTAAATCTTGTTATAGTTTATTTAAGCATTGTTATTACTTGAGAGCATTTTATTAACGTAAAGTACTCCTGTTGTGAGTAGGCTTTGCCGTCACCGGAAAGCCTTTGTAGAAGTGCACTAAAACCCAGCTAATTGATACCCCGTTATCCAGTAGATTAACTCTGGAGGGTTTAAGTGTTTTGTTCACCGGCGTAATAGTTCGAGGGTTTGGAATTAGCGTACCGTTGTTGCAGATATAGCCTATCATCTAGTCCAATATTAAGTGCCCTTGTTTATTTCGTAGTGCCGGTCGTAACAGCATCTTTGACTTGTGGGACAAGTACACTGCAAAAGACGGTATGATTAGGAGTAGTGGGCGTACACATTATTTCCATTATTTGTTTGTACAGTATTGTAATTCCATATTTAAACCCACTATCTTGTAGTTTGAAAGATCCTCTACACCTTGATATACAATCAAGTATGTGGAAGAATATGTATAAGTACATATACTGTACCTGTAAATACAGTCCACCTCTACCACTCTTCTCTTCGCCAACATGTAAACAAACAAATCCCAGAGTCGATATACGCTTCAAGTCGTTGTGTAGACATCCGAACACAGGGTTTATCGTGACGTCATCTACAATATAAGTGCTAGTATGCGAATAATATCTATAGTCACGGTTTGCGCATTTGAGTGATTATTATTGATGTTCTTTTGTTTGCCAATCCTACTCATCATATTATTGTAATTTATTATTGTTTTGGTCAGTTTAACTTGGTTGTCATTTTGAACGAGTGTGGAATGGAGGTGTAAAGGTTACTGTCTTACGATTCACGAAGTTATTGTATTTTCTTAGGACATCAACTCATCACAACATTTGGTAAAGGTTAGTAGCTGTTAGATATTGGTTAGTACTTGTAAGATATACGTTAGTACTGTAGCTGTTTGGTAAAGCTTACTAGCTGGCATGGAAGGGCTAATTTTTGTATAATATTTACGAGCCGCATCACAGCTCACGTTATTGTTGGGAATCTCTCGCTGCCACTCATTGCTGGAGTAAGGTATGTCCCATAATACTGTGTTTTTTGCACTGTTACCCAACCAGCGGGGATGTGGGGGCACTGGGGGCGGCAGCCCCCACCTATAATACTACGATAGGTTAGGTAAGGTTGTTAGGTTAGGCTAATATCTAAAGTTGACTCGATTTTTATAACATAGGCTACGTCTCAAAAATGCACAAACCCACATACAGTACTATGAACCCGCAGTAGCTGGTATGCAAGGGCTAGTTTTATATCCCACGTACTAGGTACCGGTACTATGAACCCGCAGTAGCTGGCATGCAAGGGCTAGTTTTATATCCCACGTACTGGGTACTATGAAACCGCAGTAGCTGGCATGCAAGGGCTAGTTTTGTATCCCACGTACTAGGTATAGGTTAGGTTAGGTTGGGTTGTTGTTGTTGTTGTTGTTGTTCCCCAGACTGCCTGGCCGAACAGCCCCAAGGTCCCGAGCAAGGCCAAGGCCATAGAGCGCCCCCACAAAACCCTCCCTGCTTACCACTAAACAAAACCCAGGTGACCGAAGCCACTCTAAGGCAGGGAGCTGAGGAGGGCGCGGAAACGCCCGGGAAACCAAAGCCCTACCCAAGGCCCTGTGCCCCTCATCAATTATAAAGGGAAAGTTGAGGGGCAAGGGAAAAATGTGCCGCTTTGGCTCCCAATCTGCCAACTTTTAGGTTGGCAGTAGGGAGGTCGATCCACGGAAAAGACGCCGTCACTTGAGATCTAGAAGATATATAAGTAAAAGGTTGGGTTGTTTGGTTAGGTTAATATACTAGGTCTCAGAAACAAGATTCGTAGTAGCGGTAGTAAAGTTCAAATAGGCTAGCAGTCGCACCACTATTGACAGCACACATATAGCAATGGATGCACTATTTTGAGTTTTCACTAGCATTTCCCATTAATTTTCTTTGTTACAATGGGTTTTGCCTTCACATTATTGTTTGCCTCAACAATATCAAACTCGGTAGGTGATCAGAGTTATTTAACCCCTCCAACCCGGAAGGGCTCTTGAACGCCCATAACAACCTCGGTCCGCGCAACCCGGAAGGGCTCTTGAACGCCCATTGCTTGCATGCGTGCTTTCGAATGCCGCGCGTACATTTTTGGTATCATGGGACGGTAGGTGGCGCCACCCGGCGTAAACGACGCCACAGCAACAGTATCTACCCTGACGCCATCATGGACAGTACGCCAAATAGTGATTCCGCTGTGTCCGATACCGTGCTTCCTACGACGCCCTTGCTAGTTCGTCGCGCCTTACCCCGACGCCATCGCCTAAATGTGTTATCTCCCGGAGGTATTGAGACGACATTGAGACTATATGAGCGTGCTGATGCCAAGTATAGTGTTGATGATATAGTCAGTGACGACTCCAGTAATTATAAGTCGAGTGATTATGGCCATGAGAGTGAGAAAGAAGAGCAATTCCTGGGATTTGCGAGAGAACATGACAGTGATGAGAGTGATGAAGGTGATGTACCAGTTGTTGAGGAAGCTGGTTTACCTAAAGACAGTGAACTTGAGAGAGTGAGTGAGTGGGAGAGTTCAAGGTCACTCACCAAATTTCGCATAAGTGACACGACTCCAAGCCCTTCCCCAGGTAAATCGCCTTTCAAGCTACACTTGTATAAGCAGAAAATACTTGAGAAGGCGGCCGCGGCAGCTAGGGAACAAGCAAAAATACTTGGTGAGGATGAGGCTGTACTCACCTAACCTAATTGTAGTATACAGGATTTGAGCCTAAGCTCGTGTTGTCCTGTCTCTCTCTCTACATTTATCCAATTTTGCTTTAAAAGTTTGGATATTTCTTGCTCCCACCACCTCCCCATCCAACTTATTCCAACACTCAATGCTTCTATACGGGAAGCTGAACTTTCTTACATCAGACTTACATATAACTTTCCTCAACTTACAATCATGACCCCTGGTTCTTCCCTCGTCCCTCACCACAAAATCTCCCTTGTCGATCTTCTCAAAACCTTTCACACACTTAAACATCATGATCATGTCACCTCTCTCTCTCCTCTCCCTCAGCGTTGGCAGCTTTAGCCTCTCCAATCTCTCCTCATAAGGTAGGTCTCTAAGGCTAGCTATCATCTTAGTGGCAACTCTCTGAACTCTTTCCAGTTTTTTATTATGTTTTATAAGGTGTGGAGACCACACCACTGCTGCATACTCCAGTCTTGGTCGTATTATTGTCCCTATTATTTTTGCTAACATCTCTTCATCTAAATAATTCAGAGCTATTCTCATGTTAGTCAACACTCCATAGGTTTCACCAGTTATTTTATTTATATGCTGTTCAGGTGACAAGCTGTCTGCCACAACTACCCCTAGGTCTTTTGCTTTCACAGCTTTACTAATTATTTCATCTCCTATTTTATATCCCCAAGAAGGTCTATATTTACTTTTTCCCATCTCAAGAACCTGACACTTACTCGTGTTGAATTCCATTTTCCAAGTTTGACTCCACTCATATAACTTATCTAGATCTCTCTGTAATTCTTCACAACTACTCCTACTTGTAATATGCTTCATTAGTTTTGCATCATCAGCAAACATAGATATATATGAGTCTATTCCCATTTGAAGGTCGTTGATGAAAACCAAAAACATGATTGGGGCCAACACCGATCCTTGAGGCACTCCGCTTTTTACCCTTTTCCACGAGGAGAACTTTCCTTTTATTACTGTTCGCATTTCCCTCCCAATTAAATAGTTTTCCATCCACTTTAATAATACTCCCTCAACCCGCCCCACAGTCCTGAGCTTCCACAACAATCTCTTATGAGGCACCTTATCAAATGCCTTCTTGAAATCTAAGTAGATACAATCTACCCACACCTCCCTCCCTTGTACAATGTCAATTACCCTATCATAGTAACTCAACAAATTTGTGGTACACGAATGACCTTTTCTGAACCCGAACTGCTTGCTTGAAATTATTTCCCTCTCCTCCAACATACCCACCCATCTTTTTCTAATAATCTTTTCACAAAGCTTGCATATAACACTCGTTAAGGATACCGGTCGATAATTTAGCGGGTCTTCTTTATTTCCACTTTTATATATTGGAGTTATATTTGCTTGTTTCCATTCTAAGGGAAGCTCCCCCTTGTTTAATGAGTATTGAACAATATTAAAAATAGGTCTCACTAGTTGTTCAGAACATTCTACTAATACCCATCCAGCAATGTTATCTGGGCCCATAGATTTTCTCACGTCCAATTCTTCCAACAATGATTTTAGTTCATCCTTGTTGACTTCTATCGACTCTAGTCCCTGTATCTCATTCAATTCCACCACAGGTTCTACATAGTCATCCTCCTCCACAAACACGGATGTTAATGTATGATTCATAATTTCACACATACCCACTGTGTCTTCATATAATTGACCCTCTACCCTAAGCTTTGTTATTTTGTCCTTTATTTTAGTTTTACCGTTGATATAACTATAGAACAGTTTGGGTTCTTTATTACATTTGTTTACTATATCTTTTTCAAAGTTCTTTTTCTCCTCTCTTATAGTCTTGACATAGTTGTTTCTAGCATTCTTATACTCATCCCATTTTTCCTCAGTGTGTCTCCTTCTCACTTTATTCCATGCAGAGTCCTTTTTGTTCTGGGCAATGTGACATCGCATGTTAAACCACTCTTTCTCCTTAGCCAGCTTTCCATCCTTAAATGTTGGTACATATTTATCTACCCCCTCCCTGTAAATGTCTAGTAACATGGTGTATTTTACCTGAATATTCTGTTCTTGCTCAATAAATGACCAATCCATATTTGCAAAGTATCCTCGTAATGATTCATAATCCGCCTTACTATAATTTAGTCTAAATTCCCTATGTTCCTCCTCTCTGCCTTCCAGAAATTCCACTGTCAATTCAAATTCAATCACAGCATGATCACTTTTTCCCATGGGACTCAAATATGTTAGGTTCTTTATTTCTTGGGGGTCTTTGGTGAATAGTAAGTCAAGTCTTGATGGTTCATCACCTCCTCTAAATCTTGTATTTTCCGTAACGTGTTGTGTTAATAGATACCCCATTGTTAGTTCAAGAAATTTGCTACCCCAAGTATTTTCATTTGAACCCGCATCCAAACATTCCCAATCCACCTCCCCGCAATTAAAGTCCCCTGCAAGAATAAGCCTATTTTTCCTTTTACAAATAATTTCTAACATACGCAAGGTTTCCAAAATTAATTCATTATATTCATCATTGCTCCAAGATTTAGTCTTAGGAGGTAAATACATTGATACGATGTCCAATTTTGACCTATCATTATCCTCAATTTCAACTGCTACCACTTCAGCAATGCTATCACCAAGTTTTAATTCTTTAGCAGTAATTTTATTATCTACCATGATCAACACTCCTCCTCCTAGCTTTCCTAACCTGTCTCTTCTCCATGTACTGTATCCTGCACAACTAATTATATTCGTGTCTACCTCCTGGTTAAGCTTAGTTTCAGTCAAACATACTACCCCGGGCCTCTCTCTCTTTACATATTCGTCAAACTCAATCTTTTTGGAAATTAACCCATCAATATTTGTATACATGAACTTAGCATTTCCAGTATTTTCCCTATTTTTCTCTCCCCTGCCCGTTCCTTTCTTTTTTGTACGTACCCCTCCCAATTTATTTCCTAGCTTGTCTCCTCTCCTCTTGTCTCCACCTGGACTGTTTCTCGCTCCGTTTCCACCTCCCCTCCCTCTGCCTCCACTTGGACTGTTTCTCTCTCTATCTCCACCTCCCCTCCCTCTGCCTTCTCCCCCGTCACCCGCACCATCTCCCTTTCCTTCCCTACTTCGTCCCTTCGCTTTATATACCATTTCTTTAGTTTTCCCTCCCACACTCTCCAGAAAAACTTCTTTTCGTCTTCTTTCGTCCTTTCTCCATTCTTTACATTTGCCTCGGTTTGCAATTCCTTTCTTATGTTTCGATCCTCAATACTCATATCTTTTCTAATTGTAATTTTCTTAAACTTGCTGGTCAAGTTAAGTCTCCATGTTACGTTCATTATTGCATCCACTGTTACCCTAGACCTAAACTGCACTCTCATTGGCCTTGTGTTTCCCTTACTATATTTACCCATTCTCCTAACTTCTTCAATATCATCTCTCCAGTTGTTTCCTTCTTCATCGACATGCTTGATCAATGTTTTTACCTTATTAATTTCTTCCTTATCCCTAGCTTTCCTCTCAATAATGTGCTCCTCTATATCCCCAAATACAATAATACACTTATTTCTATCTATTGTTTCACGCAGGACCTGTTCATTTCTCCTCATAGCGTTTACTACCACTGATTCTAAATCTCTATTTTCCCTTTCTGATTGTTTCTTTTGTTCCTCCATGATTTCCTTCATTGCCACTTCCTTCACTTTTCCTCCTTCGTCATTAACCCATTTATTGTGTTTCTCCTTAATCTCCTCCACATGTGTTTTCATTTCCTTGGTTTGCCCTTTGTATTCTTCAAGTTGCAATCTTAAAGCTTCATTTTCGTCCTGGAGTTGCCCCATATGAGTTTGAATATCTTTTAGGCTAGCCCGACTCAAATCTTGTCCAGGCTCGATGTCCCCAGCCTGAGCACCACATATTGAACATATAGCCTCAATCTGTGAACTAACACTCACCTTCCACTCCTGCATATCCTCCTTCCACCTTTTAATGTCATTCAGCTCACGTATAATTTTCCCTAGAATGCCCTCGGTCTCACCGACTTCAAATCCACCAAAGTCAGCCATATTTGTTTACATCCACTCGCATTCAATTCACTCGCTGTGATTGAGGGTCATCGTGGTGACCCTTCTCGTCCGCCATTGTCTCCCTTATCTACCCACACCACCCAAGATGACCCGGATGCCCCGCATTCTTCCCCACCACCCCCACCATTGCCAAGGGTTGAGGACCCCCCACTTTCGGCCTATTTGCCTCCTAGGTGCCCCGACAGGAGACATACTGCTGCCGAAAAGGGGAAAGGTAGGAAATATACCAAAAAAAATAAGAAAAGTAAGAGAGTTTTGTTCGAGGCTCCCGCGGCGTCCACCCCTGCCGGCCCCAGCCATACGTCCCCGCAACTTTCCTCACGGTCCTCCCCACCTCTCCCGCCTTCAACATGTCTTCCTGAATAAGTCTTTGAGCTCGCATCACCAATACCTGGGCCTAGTGACAGTGAAACATTGCTTTCTGTCACTCGTCGCAGGCCAAGGAGCCCAGGACCTCAGGGGACACAGCCTCACCTGCCACTCCTTCCCCACCTCGCCCACCCGCACGCCGCCCACGCATCACTGGTTCCCCGCCAGATTATGTGGGGGCCACTGATGATGAAGGGCACCTCTCTGAAGACTCTGGCCATGATTGCATAGGTCCACCGTCAGGGCAAGATGACCACTCTGACGATGACTATATGGACATCGACGACCCTCGAACCATCCGCTTGGCCCGGTGTCGTGCTGCCCGTCGTGCTGGCCGCCGCCCTGGCCGACGCCCTGGCCGCCCTAGGGCGCGCGCCTCCCGAGTTGGCCGTGGGCGTGCTGGGCCACCAGCTGGAGCTCCTCGTCAGCGTAGACAAGACCCATTCTACGTTTTTCAGTGGCAAGACGTAGTTGATGGGGATGGATACAACCCTGATGTGCCAGCTTTTGATGAGGTACTGGAGGGTTCAGGCATTACCCCCAATTTTCCTGCAGGCCCCAATGCTCCACCACACGAACTATTTGAGGCCTTCTTTGATGAGGAGGAGGATGTTGTCAAAGAGACAAATAAGCAGCACCAATTCCAGGTCCACTTTTTGGGCAAGGTGACCAAGGGCCACATGAGGCAGTGGACCCCAGTGACTCATAAAGAGTTCATGGTGTTCCTGGCACTCACCATGCTAATGCCTCATGTCAAGAAGCATAGGTTGCCTGACTATTGGATCACCAATGATCTGATATCCACCCCTGCCTTCGGGAAATATGTGTCTCGCGACCGGTACCTTGATATCCTCGCAGCGCTCCATCTTGTCACCAACACCGACGTCCACCTCGGTGACAAGCTGTGGAAGATTAGGACGTTGTACGAGATGATGCGAGAACGCTTCACCTCCTACTTCAAGCCCTTCCGCAAGGTCGTCATTGACGAGTCTCTTGTGCTGTTCCGGGGAAAACTCAGCTTCCGGCAGTACATCCCCTCAAAAAGACATCGCTTTGGCATAAAATTCTTTGTGCTGTGCGACTGCCAAACTGGCTATGTCCTGGACTTCCTGGTCTACAGCGGGAAGGAAGGGGACTTGCTTGTGGACCCCCTCATTGGCTTTGGCGGAGCAGTGGTGCAAGCCATGATGGACCGCTACTTTCACAATAATCACGTCCTCTACACGGACAATTATTACACGTCCCCCACTCTCTCACAGTACCTGCATGAGCGCAAGACGGGGACTGTAGGCACAGTACGAGGGAAAAGGAAGGGCATGCCACCTTTCCCTCCAAAGACCAAAAAAGGTGATGTGTTGAAGAAGAAGTCGGGGCCCATTCTGGCTATCCACTGGCACGACCAGCGGAAGGTCAACCTCCTGACCACCATCCACAAGGGGAAAATGGTGGAGACTGGCAAGGTGGTGGTAATTGCTGAAGGAATAGTAGATGGATTAAGGATTATGTTTAGTAATGTGGATGTGTTTACTCAGGACAAGAAAAGAGAACTGATATGTAGGTTGCAGGATGAAGAGGAAAAACCTGATGTCATAGCCCTACAGGAAGTAAGACTAAAAAATGTTAGAATTGAAAGGGAACTGGTGGAATATAGTTTGGAGGGTTTTGAGTTATATGAGAGAAATGCTATTAGAGCAGAGGTTGGAAGAGGACTGTTTATTTATGTAAGAAAAGAGCTCAAGGTTAATGAGGTGGATATGAGACAGCAGTATTGTGAGTATTTGTGTATTGAAGTAAAATGTGTAAGAGGATCAATTCTAATTGCCTCTATATATAGAAGCCCAAATAATAGCAGGGGAGAGGATGATAACCTACTGAAAGCAATGGAGGAGATAGATAATAGAGAGAACAAATATAATTTTTTTATTGGAGATTTCAATTTGCCAAGGATCAACTGGGCAAATTGTACTACTCCAGCGGGACAGGGTAGCCTGGAAAATAAGTTTATAGAGAAAGTGAGAGATTGTTTTTTAACGCAACATATTGTAGAGATGACAAGATATAGAGATGGGACGCAGGGGAGTGTACTTGATTTGATTTTTAGCAATGAAGAGGATATAGTGGAACATGTTAATGTGGATAGCCCTATAGGTCGTAGTGACCATGCCTGTATAAGCTTTAGTTGTAACATTAAATAGGAGAGGGATAATAGAAGCAATAGAAAAATATACATGTATGATAGAGCAGATTATGAGCTGCTGAGACGGTGTTTGGACATTGACTGGGGGAATATTTGAACGGTGAAGACGCTGAAGGAATGTGGAGGAAAATTAGAGTCAAACTGGAGAATGCTGTATCCAAAAGTGTACCAGTAAGGGAATATAAGGATAAAACAAAATTGAGGAAAAGAACTAACCCAGAATTGCCAATGAAAAGAAAGCTTTGGATATTGATTAGAAGAAAGAAACGATTGTGGGAAAGATTAAAATTGTTAAAAAAGAACAGGGGGTCTAGTATAGAGGCTAAGGAAGTGGATCTGGAACGCAGACAAATAAACAATAAAATAAGGTGGGAAACAAGGAGGGGGGTGAAGGAGAGGGAGAGAGAGATAGCTAGAAATGTGAAGGATAATCCAAAAATATTCTGGAAGTACATTCAGGAAAAGTTAACAAGAAGAGTAGGGATCCCAGAGCTGGTGGGGGGGTTGAATGATGGGAGTAGAGCGGAGACTGATAAGGAGAAAGCAGAGGTGCTGGGGAAATACTTTGGGGGGGTACTAACAGTGGAGTCGGAGGATGCAGTGCCTACTATTCCCATCAAACAGGCACCGGCACTGGAACTAATAGAGTTTTCCCATGCTAGAATAAGAAGGGCTATAGAAAAAATGAACAGAAGTAAGTCACCGGGACCGGATGGGATACACCCAAGAATCATAAAGGAAGGAGGGGAGATGTTAGTAGAGCCATTGAAAATGTTATTTGAGGTATCGTTTAATACAGGACAAATCCCGATGGACTGGAGAGAGGCGAACATAACAGCTATATTTAAGAAGGGAAAGAGAAATGACCCAGGGAATTATAGACCAGTCAGTTTGACAAGTGTTGTGTGTAAACTAATGGAAACGGTAATTAGAGAAGGAATAATGGATCATATGAAGTCAAACCAACTTTTCAGTGGGAGACAGTTCGGATTCTTGCCGGGGAGGTCGACGGTACTACAGCTAATTAAGGTGGTAGATGATTGGATGCAAATTCTAGAAGATGGTGATGTAATAGACGTGGTATATTGCGATTTTATGAAGGCCTTCGATAAGGTCCCACATAAAAGGTTAATAGAGAAAGTTAGAAGCTATAATATTGGGGAGAAATGTGTGAAATGGATAGAAGCCTTCCTGAAAGATCGGAGACAGAGGGTACTGGTGAATGGAATAGGCTCGGGGTGGAGGGAAATTACAAGTGGGGTACCTCAGGGATCTGTGTTGGGACCACTGCTGTTCGTTATATTTATCAACGACTTGCCTGAAGTTATAACTAATGGAAGTGAGGTATACCTGTATGCGGATGACACTAAACTGTATAGAAGAGTGAGGAGTAAGGAAGATATGGGTTTGCTTCAAGGAGATGTGGAGGGCATGAAGGGATGGTCTGAGCATTGGTTAATGCCTTTTCATCCAAAAAATGCAAGTACATGCGGATTGGGACCAGCAAGATAGACAAGGTAGGATACAGTATGTATGAAGCGATGGAGGAAGTGAGTGCAGAAAAGGATATAGGAGTAGTGATAGACAATAAGTTAAATTTCTCAGAACATTTAGTGGAAAAGATAAACAAAGCCAATAGAATTGTAGGGCTGATAAGGAGGACATTTGTGTCACTTGACGAAGAAATCTTCAGGAATCTATATACAGCGCTGGTTAGGCCGCACCTGGAATATGCAAACCAGGTGTGGGCTCCATATATGGTAAAGGATATAGAAGCAGTGGAGAAAGTGCAGAGGAGAGCTAGCAAGCTGGTACCAACGTTGAAGAACGCGGGCTATGAGCAGAGGTTGAGGACACTGGGGCTTCCGACACTGGCATATAGGAGAAAGAGAGGGGATATGGGAGACTTTTAAGATAGTGTCAGGAAAGTACGATGAGGATGTGTGTGAAGGTATCTTCTTGATGCGGGAGGGAACAAGAACGAGAAGTCACTCTAAGAAAATTTACAAAGAAAGAAATAGGCTTGAGAAGGCAAAGAACTCATTTTGTGATAGAGTGGTAAATGAGTGGAACGCACTGCCCCAGTATGTAGTCGATTCCGAATCAATAAGGGAGTTTGAAAGTAATCTTGATAAAGCATGGGGAAGACAAGATTTGAAGTTTGATTATAAAACAAAAATACAGAATAGTAAAAATGTTGCGTCTGCTACCGCCGCCGCCAACACCGTGAACGACTGCAGCAGTGCAAGTACTGGTACTGAGCTGGATACACAGGCATAGTTTGCCTTTTTCCAGAGGATCTACTGTAAGAAACTGTAAGGATCGCCGCACCCAGGCCAGGGTGACCAAGCCCGATGCTGTCCTGGACTACAACATCAACATGAGGCTGGTGGACAAGTCCGACATGCAGATAGGCTTCATTGACTGCCTGCGTACCTCGTGCAGATGGTACAAAAAGTTCTTTCTGCATATGGTGGACATGTCAGTTCTGAATGCCTACAATATATACAAGCTTCGGAATGTGAACACACCCATGAAGTTCAATAGCCTGCGGAGGTTCCAAAAGCAGGTGTTGACGGAGCTTCTGGAGAAGTATGCTACGCCACAGAGGGCAGTGGCACATCCTGGGCCCGCCGTTATTGACCGCTTGCAGTGTGCTCAATACTTGATTAGGCACAGGCTTGGTTCCCTGCCTCAGAATGAATCAGGAAGAACACAGCAGAAGCGGTGCCATGTCTGCTACAACAGCAGGGTGAGGCCGAGACCAGGTAAAAAGTCAACCATGGAGTGTGTGGAGTGCAAGGTGGCACTCTGTGCTTTACAGTGCTTCTTTGATTACCACTCCAAGCTGGAGTTCTAATAATCATAGTGAAAGTGCCAAAGATAATGACAATATGTACAGTATATATATAGGCAAAAAGTGGAAGTAAACCAATTTATTGTTATACTAAAGTCATGTATTATGAAAACATTTATACAAATACAATTACACCATAATAATATGTGAAAGTGACACATATGTATATACCAAGTGACATTCATATGATTAGAACCTATAGAAATATATAAATCAGTGAAAAGACACAATAAATTGTATATAAAACGTTTACAAATCAAATAACTAAGTGAAAGTGACACAAGACCTAATATTTGATGGCCAAAGTATAATAAACACCTGTGATAACGAATAATCAGTGCCTAATACAACAATAACCTACCTCAATTACTAATAAAATGTACGGTATCGAGTGAAAATTAGCAATATCAGTGACAGTGATACCCTAATAAACATATTTTATATAATTGGCCTCAAAATAACTAGAAAATATCAAATAAACATCACATTCTCAATATCAAACACTAAAATCGTCTAAGGGAGATAAATACTTTGGCGCGACGAGCGGCTAGGTGCGTCGTAGCCATGGCCGGGGCGACGCGTCCGAACGCGGGAAGAATTTGCCGCCGAAAAGCACTCGTCTTCCCGCGCTCACCATTATGCAACCAGAGGGGCTAGAGACCTCTACTCAACGCCATTCGACAGAGGAAGGTTTGTGGAACATTATTCTTTTTTATTCACAACATTACATGCCATATTCATTGACTTACAGAGTATTTAACATAGCCCAAAGATCGTCAAAACACCCGGTACCGCAGCACAGTCGCAAGCAGTCGCAAGCAGTCGCAAGCAGTCGCACAGTCCAGCCCCCGGGGCTGGAGGGTTAAATACGCCCGCCACTCATAGTGGGCGTGACGTCACGATAGTCATTCCTTCCAGCCAATCACAGACGCTTTCTCGACTGTGACTGTGTTCGGATACACACGACCACCACCCTTCACCACCATGGGTGGGCGGGTGCCCAACCCCGAAAGGGGTTGAAATAGGGTAGCTATCCCCCCGCCAAAGGCGGCTTTCTAGGGCCTTTCCTAGCTGATGCTGAGAGGATTGGGTTCTAGTCATGTGGTGATGGGCTGCTCTATCAGAGTGAGAACTGAGCGATCTCTGCCATACCCATAGCTTACTCTGACTGTTCCTTTTACTTATATATTTTCTAGATCTCAAGTGACGGCGTCTCTTCCGTGGATTGACCTCCCAATCTACCAAGATTGGAAGCCAAAGCGTCACATTTTTCCTTTGCCCCTCAACTTTCTCTTCATAATTGCTGAGGGGCACAGGGCCCTGGGTGGGGCTTTGGTTTCCAGGGCGTTTCCGCGCCCTCCTCAGCTCCCCGCCATGGAGTGGCTTCGGTCACCCAGGCTTTATTGTGGTCGGCAGGGAGGGTTCTGTGCGGGCGCTCGGTTATGGCCTTGGCCTTGCTCGGGGCCTTGGGGCTGTTCGGCCAGGCAGCTTGGGGAACAACAACAACAACCACCACGGGTTTTTCTATCCATAGTTTTTCAACCCCTCTCTTTCCCTGATATATTTCATGCCCTCCCCACCTATCGGGGTAAATATTTTAATATTGTTTAGGCAAACAACATAATGTGAAGTTAAAATACCCTTGTAACAAAGAATAATAATGGAAAACACTAGTGAAAACTCGAAATAGTGCGCCCGTATGTGTCCTGTCAATAGTGGTACGCCCACTACTCCTAATCTTACCCAAAAGACATCACCACTTCCAAAATGTTGAAGGCATGCGGGAAGATTTACGCCCCTACCCTACCCCACCAGTAAAGTCTCGATGAACGAATTCATATAGGGCTAAGTGAATAAACTCTAAACTGACTTTGTGATTTAATTAACCTCTGAAGTGCGCATGGGGGGTATGAGACACCTCTGCCTGTGCGCATGTATTTGAGCTGTTTCCATCACTAAAATATTTATTTTACCATAAATAGCATTAATACTTATCCATATGCACCTATTATAGGTTGATTATAAAGGTATTAACCTGTTACAACAATAAAACAAGTGGAAACAGCGTTTGGATGGTCAAAATCGGAGATACAGGCCGGGAGTTACATAATGTATGGCTGAGGCAACCTCCTTTCCCGCCACTTTTCCCCAAGTCTGGAGAGACACTGTCGATCGATACTCTCTCTCTCTCTCTCTTGCACTCGCTTGCTAACAGTGATGACAATGCCCTGCTTGCAACTCGCTAATGTTAGCACGAAAATATACCTCAGAATAAGGGAATAACAGGGAAAATAGGTGATAACTGAAGGAGGGGAGGAAAGTGGGGAAGGAGGGGAGGTAGAGGAGTGATATTTTGCATGGCCCAGGGGCAAAAAAAAAAAAAAAAAAAAAAAAAAAAAATCGGTGTTTTAACCCTTCAACCCCAGGTGGTACACGTGTGTACCATTATGTTTTGACCCGAGGAACCCGGGTGGTACAACATTGTACCATTGCTTGCGTATGTGCTTTCGAATGGCGCGCGTAAACATTTCGTTCCGTGGTCGCTAGGCGACGCCACCAGACACCATGTACGCCACCAAAACAGTCTCTACCCTGCCGCCAACATGGATACTAGCCCAAAAAGTGATTCCCCTGTGTCCGATTCCATGCTCCCTTCGACGCCTGCCCATGTTCGTCGTGCCCTAACGCAAAGGCACGTACAAGATGCGTTGACTCCCGGAGGTATTGAAATAGCTTTGAGGAGTTATGAACGTGGTGAAGGACAAAATAGTGTTGATGACTTGGGCAGTGATAGCTCCGAGTCTTATCAGTCTCACTATAGTGAAGATTTAGACGATCTAGACGAAATTCATCAAAGAGACGCGCAATTTGTTGGATTTGAGCATGACGATGAAATTGATGATAGTACTGAACGTGATATAGTTGTGCAAGGTGATGAGAGTGTAGTGAGAGTGAGCGAATGGGACAGCACTAGGTCGACTGCCAAGTTTAGGTTGAGTGACACGACACCTAGTCCTTCGCCAGCTAAATCCCCATTCAAGATACGTTTTTATAAGAAGCAAGTTCTTGAAAAGGCGGCCGCGGCAGCCAGGAAAGAGGCCCTAAAACTTGGTGAGGGAGCAGTGCGTGAGGGTGCCAGTGAGGCTGAGCGTGAGGGTGAGGTTGACCCGCCATTGTCTTCCTTATCTACCCACGCCACCCAAGTTGCCCCAGGCGCCCGCCATTCTTCCCCACCACCACCAGCACTGCCTAGGGTTGAGGACCCCCCACTTTCGGCCTATTTACCCCCTATTTCCCCCGAGAGGAGACATACTACTACAGAAAAGGGAAAAGGGAGAAAATATGTGAAAAAAGGAGCTACAAGTAGGCGCTCTTTGTTCGAGGCTGCCGCGGCTTCCACCCCTGCCGGTCCCAGCCATACGCCCCCGCAACTTTCCCCAGGGTCCACCCCACCTCTCCAGCCTACAACAGAGGTTCCTGACGATGTATTTGACCTCGCATCCATACCTGCACCTACAGACACTGAACCAGTGCTGTCTACGACTCGTCGTAGGCCAAGGAGCCCCGAACCTCTGCATGAAGATGACAGAGCCTCACCTGCCACTCCTTCCCCACCTCGCCGACCTACACGCCGCCCACGCATCATTCGTTCCCCGCGAGATTATGAGGGGGGGTCTGAAGATGAAGGGCACCTCACAGATGACTCTGGCCATGATTACCTGGGTCCACCGTCAGGGCAAGATGACGGCTCTGACGACAACGACGATGACTTTATGGACATCGACGACCCTCAACCCAGACGCTTTGCCCAGGGCCGTCGTGCTCCTGGCCGCCCTGGCCGCCGGGCTGGGCCTGGGCGCCGTCGCGCTCCTGGCCGCCCTAGGGTGCGCGCCGCCAAAGTTCGTGGGCGTGCTGCCCCAGCTGCAGCTCCTCGTCAGCGTCGCCAGCAGGACCCATTTTATATTTTCAACTGGCAGGATGTGGCTGCTGATGAAGTGAATGACCCTGATGTAACCCCTTTTGATGAGGTACAGGAGGGTTCAGGAGTTACCCCAAGTTTTCCCGCAGGCCCCAATGCTCCACCACATGAGCTTTTTGAGGCATTTTTTGATAAGGAGGTTACTGAGTTTGTCATAGAAGAGACAAACAAGCACCACCAAATCCAGGTGAACTTTTTTGGCAAGGTGACCAAGGGCCACATGAAGCGGTGGACCCCAGTGACTCATCCCGAGTTCATGGTGTTCCTGGCAATCACCATGCTAATGCCTCATGTAAAGAAGCACAGGTTGGCTGACTATTGGATCACCAAAGATCTGATATCCACCCCTGCCTTCGGGAAATACATCTCTCGGGACCGGTACCTCGACATCCTCGGAGCGCTCCATCTTGTCACCAACACCGACATGCATCTCTCTGACAAGCTGTGGAAGATTAGGACGTTGTACGAGATGATGCGAGAACGTTTCACGTCATACTTCACGCCCTTCTGCAACGTCTGTATTGACGAGTCTCTTGTGCTGTTCCGGGGAAAGCTGAGCTTCAGGCAGTACATCCCCTCAAAGAGACATCGCTTTGGTATAAAGTTCTTTGTGCTGTGCGATTGCCAAACTGGCTATGTCCTGGACTTCCTGGTCTACAGCGGGAAGGAAGGGGACGTGGAAATAGACCCCCTCATTGGCTTTCGCGGAGCAGTGGTTCAAGCCATGATGAACCGGTACTTCGAGAAGAATCACGTCCTCTACACGAACAACTACTACACGTCCCCCACTCTCTCAAAGTACCTCCATCAGCGCAAGACGGGGACTATAGGCACAGTTAGAGCGAAAAGGAAGGGCATGCCAACTTTCCCTCCTAAAACCAAGAAAGGCGATGTCTTCAAGAAGAAGTCGGGACCCATTCTGGCTATCCACTGGCACGACCAGCGGAAGGTCAACCTCCTGAGCACCGTCCACAAGGGGGAAATGGTTGAGACTGGCAAGGTAGATCGCCGCACCCAAGTCAGGGTGACCAAGCCCGATGCTGTAATGGACTACAACATAAATATGAGGCTGGTGGACAAGTCCGACATGCAGATAGGCTTCATCGACTGTCTGCGTACCTCGTGCAGATGGTATAAAAAGTTCTTTCTGCACATGGTGGACATGTCAATGCTGAATGCCTACAATATCTACAGGCTTCGGAATCCGCGCACACCCAGGAAGTTCAGTAGCCTGCGGAGGTTCCAAAAACAGGTGTTGGTGGAGCTCCTGGACAGGTATGCTACGCCACAGAGGGCAGTGGCACAACCTGGGCGCCCCGTTCAGGACCGTATGCAGTGTGCACAGTATCTAAATGTGCACAAGCTCGGTTACCTGCCTCTGGAACGAGATGGAGTCACCATTAGCAGAAGGCGGTGCCATGTCTGCTGGAACAGCCAGGTGAGGCCGAGGAAGCAGAAAAAGACCACCATGCAGTGTGTGGAGTGCCAGCTGTCACTATGTGCTATACCGTGCTTTGCTGAATACCACACCAAGCAGGAGTACTAACTAATAATCATAGTGAAAGTACCAAAGACTGACAATATGTATATAGGCAACAAGTGGAAATAAAACAATGTATTGTGATAAAAAAGTCATGTATTATGAAAACATATATAAATAAGTGAAAAAAGACACAATAAATTGTATATAAAACGTTTACAAAGCATATAACTAAGTGAAAGTGACACATGACATAATATTAGATGGCCAAAGTATAATAAACACCTGTGATAACGAATAATCAGTGCCTAATATAACAATAACCTACCTCAATTACTAATAAAATGTACCGTATCAAGTGAAAATGAGCATTATCAGTGACAGTGACACTCTCTCAAGCATATTTACCAAAGTGAAAGTGACACACGAAGTAATATTAGATGGCTAAAGTATAATAAACACCTGTGATAACGAATAATCAGTGCCTAATATAACAATAACCTACCTCAATTACTAATAAAATGTACCATATCAAGTGAAAATGAGCATTATCAGTGACAGTGACACTCTCTCAAGCATATTTACCAAAGTGAAAGTGACACACGAAGTAATATTAGATGGCCAAAGTATAATAAACACCTGTGATAACGAATAATCACTGCCTAATATAACAATAACCTACCTCAATTACTAATAAAATGTACCGTATCAAGTGAAAATGAGCATTATCAGTGACAGTGACACTCTCTCAAGCATATTTACCAAAGTGAAAGTGACACACGAAGTAATATTAGATGGCCAAAGTATAATAAACACCTGTGATAACGAATAATCAGTGCGTAATATAACAATAACCAGCCTCAATTACTCATAAAAACTACGGTATCGAGTGAAAATGTGAAATATTAGTGACAATGATAGCCTAATACACATATTTTATATAATTGGACTCCAAATAACTATAATAACATCACTATCAATAAATAAAATCGCCTCCGGGAGGTAAAAACTCTGGCGCGACGAGTGGCTAAGTGCGCAGTAGGTTAGCCAAGCCGGGGCCTGGGCCAAGGCGATGCATCCGAACGCGGGAAGATTTTCCCGCATAAAAATCACTCCACTTCCCGCGCTCGCCATTATGCAATCACTTGGGCTAGAGACCTCTACTCAACGGCATTCTACACATGAAGGTTTGTGCAACATTTTTTATTTTTTTTTTATAACTTTGTGTCATGTATTTCAGGAGTAACAGGTGAATCAACATGGACCAAAATTCCTCAAAACCCCCGGTCACAGAGTACAGTCACGATCTACCCTAGCCGGGGTTGGAGGGTTAAATTGATTTTTTTTTTCCCTGACTCTCAAGAGTCTTCCCACAGTTCCCGGGTTAATATGCATGTACAGTATTATAATTATAATATGTTCAAATACTTGTGTGCTGATTACGCTGTAGGCTAAATAAAAACATGATACAACGATACTTTTTGGTTCTTCAACAGTACTGTACTTTGTATAATGATTTTCTTACAGTTTCTTACAGTAGATCCTCTGGAAAAAGGCAAACTAGGCCTGTGTATCCAGCTCAGTGCCAGTACTTGCACTACTGCGGTCGTTCACTGTTTTGGCGGCGGCGGCAGCAGACGCAACATTTTTACTATTCTGTATTTTTGCATTATAATCAAACTTCAAATCTTGTCTTCCCCATGCTTTATCAAGATTACTTTCAAACTTCCTTATTGATTCGGAATCGACTACATACTGGGGCAGCGCGTTCCACTCATTTACCACTCTTTCACAAAATGAGTTCTTTGCCTTTTCAAGCCTATTTCTTTCTTTGTAAATTTTCTTAGAGTGTCCTCTCGTTCTTGTTCCCTCCCGCATCAAGAAGATACCTTCACACACATCCTCATCATACTTTCCTGACACTATCTTAAAAGTCTCTATCATATCCCCTCTCTTTCTCCTATATGCCAGTGTCGGAAGTCCCAGTGTCCTCAACCTCTGTTCACAATTTGAGGCCGCGTGGGGGGGGGGGGGTTCTATGTCCAAATATTATGGTAAAATGATAAGTAGGATATAATTGTGACCAACTATGACATAATTATACAATTCACAGCTATAACAAAAGTGGTCTTGGCATGGTCGGCTGGTCTCGTCAAATTGCCCCATAGCATAACATGGAGTCGTGGAGGAGGAAGGTCGTGCCACCAGACGCTCCCGAATTTCTGTGGAAATACCTTCAAGAAGCTTACTAGTGTGGATTTTGAGGAGGGAAAAACTCATAGGGAAGGATAGGGAGTAGCAGGTAGCTTTGTAAAGTGTTATTTGTGCGAAATGGCGTCAGGTGGATGGAAATTTGGTACATGTGTTTCCCCAAGTGGAGGCCTACGCGGCAGGACAACAACAGCAATGGCGGTGAAAAGGTCGGAGATCCGCACATCGGAGAGGATCACGATAAGCCGGGCAGCTCAGCGGTACGACACCCCACAACAACAAGGGAATGTCCGCACACCACAGTGGCAGAATGAAGTACAAACGAGGAAACCAGCAATGAATACCGAACAAACAACTTGCCCAGGAGCACCGAATAAGGTATGTGGGATAAACCTGGACCGTGATAACAACATAAGCTGCGATGGATGTGCTCGGTGGTTCCATGCCAAATGCCAGAATCTCGGAAATGATGAGCTAAAGTTTTTTGCAAAACCGGAGAGAGTGTTTATCTGTCTAGAATGTTCTACTGATGTCACAGAGATATTCAAGGCCAAGGACTTTCTGAAAGTCTTTAAAGACCTGGGGGGGAAAGTACAACTCCTAGAAAGTGAACTGAGTGACACGAAGACTAGGGTAAACACTTTGGAAGAAAAAACTGACTATAATGAAAACAGTGAATTTAAAGAGGCAGTATGGAACCAGATGAACATCTTCAAATCTGATGAGGACGAAAAAGCCTTCAGGAAACCCAACTTAATT
The DNA here is from genome assembly GCA_032716605.1 of Paralithodes platypus. Classification (NCBI taxonomy): domain Eukaryota; kingdom Metazoa; phylum Arthropoda; class Malacostraca; order Decapoda; family Lithodidae; genus Paralithodes; species Paralithodes platypus. The sequence goes on from CM064487.1 coordinate 75,748,256, forward strand.
TTCCAGGGCCTGAAGGAACCAGTAGGAGAAAGTGAAGCTGAAAGATATGAAGCAGACCAGGAGATTGTGAAGGAAATCGCTGAAACCATCGGGGTCAGGGAAAGGGTTGAAATAAAATCTATGACCAGACTATGGAAACATGAGGGTGCAAAGAGGGAAACCCCTAGGCTCCTAAAAGTTATAGGCCTACTGAAAAGTGAGGAAACTAAATGGAACATCCTAAAAGCAGGCCCAGAGTTGCAGAAATCACAAAAGGACTACCTGAAAAATGTTTGTATAATTCCGGACAGGACCTTCAAGGAAAGGAAAGCACATGCGGAACTAGCAAAGATGAGGGACCAAAAAAACGAACAGGAGCAGAGACCCGACGGGGAGAAATGGATAATATGGAGAGGGAAACTGGTGCAAGAAAACCAGCGACCCTAAACCAGAAGGTACTAACCCACCTCAAGTGTCTATACACAAATATTGATGGGGTGGATAGTAGTAATAAGAAAGATAAATTAGGCTTAGTGATAGAGAATGAGGAGCCACATATTATAATGTTAACTGAAAGCAAGTTAGGAGCAAATGATGTTTCGTCTAATTATTTCAACACTGGCAAGTACAATATCTACAGGAGAGACAGAAACACGAATGGAGGAGGTGTTGCAATCTTAATTCATAAATCACTTGCTTCGGAAATACTTGAAATGGAAGCCGGGGAGAATGTCGAAGAAGTGGCCATTACTGTACATATAGGTAGTAAAAACATAGTCTTAGGATGTTTCTACAGACCCCCAGGTTCCTCAACTGTATATAACAATAATGTAAGGCAAGCAATATCTGAATTGTGTGGCAATACAACAAACCAAATACTACTGTGTGGTGTCTTCAACTTCCGGGAGATAAACTGGGCAGATCATACTGTACATGGGGGTCCGGAGAGTGAAAAAGTTAAATTCTATGACACCTGCCAAGATTTATTTCTCCATCAACACGTTGACTGTTTCACTCGTGCACGTGGGAGTGATAACCCCTCACTTCTTGATCTCATTTTGTCGAAGAACGAGCTGGAAATTGACAACATTCAGTACAGAGCACCAATAGGGGCAAGTGACCACACAGTACTATTCTTCAACTTTAATTTAGAAAGTTACCTTCTAGTTGAGGATGTAACTACCAACAAGCTCAACTGCCATACCCATAGCTTACTCTGACTGTTCCTTTTACTTTTATATTTTCTAGATCTCAAGTCTTCCGTGGATTGACCTCCCAGTCTACCTAGATTGGAACCCAAAGCGTCACATTTTTTCCTTTGCCCCTCAACTTTCTCTTCATAATTGCTGAGGGGCACAGGGCCCTGGGTGGGGCTTTGGTTTCCCGGGCGTTTCCGCACCCTCCTCAGCTCCCCGCCATGGACTGGCTTCGGTCACCCAGGCTTTATTGTGGTCGGCAGCGAGGGTTCTGTGGGGGCGCACGGTTATGGCCTTGGCCTTGCTCGGGGCCTTGGTGCTGTTCGGCCAGGCAGCTTGGGGAACAACAACATCAACAACAACTATTTCAAAGGGGACTATGAATCCATGAAACAGTTCTTTAACAGAATTGACTGGGATGATATCTTACAAGGCAAAACAGTATAGGAAATGTGGAATATTTTTGAAAGAGAATACAATGAGGCATCATCACTATTTGTCCCGAAACAAATAGTACATTTATACGGTGGGAAAAAGAAACCCAAATGGATGACAGCTTATCTACTGAGGAAGATTGAAGACAAGGATAAAGCTTGGATGAAGTACAGGACGAGAAGAACAAGGCATAGATACCAGACCTACTGCAGTAAAAGAAACACTTGCACTACGGCTACTGGATCCTACCCCCTTGTAATCTTGGGGGAAGGTACTGGGAATGGTCCCGGGGTAGACTGGAACCGGAGTTCTGGGGGGGGTGATGCTCATTTGCCAGCCAAAATACCCAACTTATGACAATACAACCTAAAAAGAAACGTAAGTCCGATGAATCAAAACCGCACAGGACAAGGACAAATGCCCCCCACAATCTCAGACTTGCTAGTGTGAATGTTGGTAGTATGAATCTGCGGGCAAATGAAGCAGGGTTGTTGATTTTTTTGATTTTTTTACAAAAATAAAAAAGGAGGAGGGTGGAGAGGTTGCAGGAGGAGGAAGTCAGGGAGGAGTACAGGAGAGCAGTGGAAAGACGACTAGGTGGGTTCGACCTGGAAGTTATGGAGGAAGTGGAGGAGATGAGCAAGGTGTTTAACCCTTCCTACCCGGTCTGCCTTAGGTAAGGACAGCACGAAAGAAGGGCCGCTACCCGGTATGCCTTATCTAAGGCATGAGCTTAATAGCCTAATTAAGCTTGGTCTGAACGCCGTGCGTACGACGTATGTCAACAAACCCAAGCGTTCGTCACCGCACCTCCGAAAACAAGAAGGAGAAGACTCCTCAATGTTATTGTTCTGACGTCATGACGAAATTAGTGTCTGAAAAGCCCCCATATTGGCAACAGCTCTGCAATATTGGCTCCACTGAAATCGTCATCACAACTGAACCAGTTGACTTACAGAGCTCTACTCAATGCCAAAATACAGATTGAAAACCGCACTACGATTATAGATGAGTGGGAAAGTTCTAGCAGTGAAAATAAACATAAATACGGTAGCCTAGGCCTAGACGTTTTTCAGCCATTTCGCCCGGGTAGAGGCGACCGTCATTGGGTAAGACAGCCCGGGGAGGAAGGGTTAAGGATGAGATCTGTGCAGCATGTGAGGAGGTGTGTGGAGTGAGGAGAAGAGGGAGGGGAGTGAAAGGTACAGCATGGTGGACAGAAGAGGTAAAAATAGCTGTGGAAGAAAAGAAGAAAGCATATAGAAAGTGGTTGGGTAGTAGAGGGAATGAAGATTCCGAGAGACAGAAACGAGCGAGATACGTGGAGAGTAAGAGGGTGGTGAAGAGAGTAGTGAAGGAAAGTAAGAGAAGAGTAGATGAGGAATTTGGAAGGAATCTGAGTGTAAAATAGAGGGAGAGTAAGAAACTGTTCTGGAAAGAAGTCAAGAAAGTTAGGGAAGGTAGCAAGGGAAACAGTAAGGGTGTGAAAGATAAGAATGGGAGAATGCTAGCCGAGAAGCGAGAGAGAGTCGAAAGATGGAGGGAGTACTTCAGTGAGTTGCTAAATGTAAGGAATGAAGAGCCAGCAAACATAGCTGGATATGGTATGGGAGGGAGAAGAAGAGAAGTAGTGGAGGAGGAGGTGGGGATCAGGAGGTCAGAAGTGTGGGAAGCCATGAAAAGAGTGAAGTTGGGGAAAGCACCAGGAACAGATGGAGTGTGTGGGGAAATGTTGAGGTATGGTGGTGAGATAGTGATAGAATGGGTATGGAAAATGTGCAAACTAGCATGGGAGAAGGGGAGTGCACCCGATGACTGGAAGACTGGCATAATAGTCCCCCTATATAAGGGCAAAGGGGAAAGAGGAGTGTGTGGTAACCACCGAGGAATATGTCTTCTAAGCGTAGTAGGGAAGGTATACAGTAGGGTAGTGATTGAGAGAGTGAGAGTGAGAACGGAGAAATGGATAGGCGACGAGCAGGGAGGTTTTAGGAAGGGAAGAGGATGTGTAGATCAGATTTTTACCCTGAATTGTGTTGTGGAGAAGTATCTGGAGAAGAAACAAAAGGTGTATGTTGCCTTTATGGACTTGGAGAAGGCCTATGACAGAGTTGATAGAGAAGGTTTGTGGAAAGTACTAAGAATATACGGAGTAGAGGGCAAGTTGCTGAAAGCAGTGAAGAGCATGTATGAGGGTGCAAAGGCGGCAGTACGTGTGGAGAGTGAGCAGAGCGAGTTCTTTGACCTGAATGTTGGTTTGAAACAGGGGTGTGTGATGTCCCCGTGGTTGTTTACTGTATATATGGATGGAGTCATGAAAGAAATACTATCAAGAGCAGTGGATGTTGGTGTATCGCTGAAAAGGGAGGGAATTGAGTGGAAGCTACCTATACTGCTGTTTGCGGATGATACAGTTCTGATGAGTGATAATGAATGGGAGTTGCAGGGTCTGGTAAATGAGTTTGGAACAGTGTGCGAAAAACGGAATTTGAAGGTAAATACGGGGAAGAGCAAGGTTATGGTCTTCGAAAGGGGTGAAGTCACAGAGTGTGAGGTGAAGCTGAACGGTCAGGCTATGGAGATCGTCAACTCTTTTTAAGTATCTGGGCAGTGTGTTGAGTAAAGATGGGACTATGGATGAAGAAGTGCGGGAGAGGGTACAACAGGGGAAGAGGGTTGTAGGAACGCTAAAAGCAGTAACAAGAAATAGGGTGGTCAGTATGGAAGTGAAGAAGTCCTTGCATGACAGTGTGGTAATCCCGACACTGACTTACGGAAGCGAAGCATGGACGTTGGTTGAGAGACTCAGACCAAGAGTGAGAGCAGTGGAAATGAATTACTTAAGGAGTGCGTGCGGAGTTACATGGAGGGATAGACAGACTAATGAGGAAGTAAGAAGGATGTGTGGTGTGGAGGTAGATGTGCTGGAAAGTGTGAAAAGGAACAACTTGAGATGGTTCGGCCATATGGAACGTATGGAAAGCGAGAGAATTACTAAGAGGGTGTACGAGAGCGAGGTGGAGGGACAGAGAGGGAGAGGTAGACCGAATATGAGGTGGAAGGATGGAGTGAGGAAGTACATGAAAGAGGGCGGTGCTGGTTGTTGTTGTTGTTGTTGTTCCCCAAGCTGCCTGGCCGAACAGCCCCAAGGCCCCGAGTAAGGCCAAGGCCATAAACGAGCGCCCCCACAGAACCCTCCCTGCCGACCACAATAAAGCCTGGGTGACCGAAGCCACTCCATGGCGGGGAGCTGAGAGGGTGCGTAAATGCCCGGGAAACCAAAGCCCCACCCAGGGCCCTGTGCCCCTCAGCAATTATGAAGAGAAAGTTGAGGGGCAAAGGAATAATGTGACGCTTTAGCTTCCAATCTTGGTAGATTGGGAGGTCAATCCACGGAAGAGACGCCGTCACTTGAGATTTAGAAAATATATAAGTAAAAGGAACAGTCAGAGTAAGCTATGGGTATGGCAGAGATCGCTCAGGTCTCACTCTGATAGACCAGCCCATCGCCAAGTGGCGGTGCTGGTTGGGGGGAGGGGCGTCGACTGACTGGGGACAGAGGTGCATGGGGGCGGTTCGTTCGTGGCCACCCCTTCGGGGATCACGGCGTCAGGCAATAGATAGATAGATAGAAAAAGAAAAAAAAATCATTGATTTATTTGATTTTTTTTATTTATTTGATTTCTTTTATTTTTTTTATTTATTATTTTTTTTTTTATTTTTTTTTTTTTAAATAAATAAAAGTTGAAAGGTAATACTATAGGTTTGACTCCTGTAAGGAGATAAAGAAAACCTAATATTTAGTAGTGGCCCCGTAATCATTGACGAACATGCCTATTACATAAGGCATCCTCTTCAAATACTAATCCGCCGTAGTTTTGAATCTACCGCGCAGAGCATTTAAAAAACTGAGGAGCCTTCATCATGAGCGCACGCGACCTCACACATGGCTTCAGTCATTATGAATTGGGTTCTCACTACGAAAAAACTTCGTAAAAAATAAAAACAAAAAGAAAATAAGAATAACTATCCAATAAGCTTTCCATCATATCGTGGATGTACTTGTGTGGATCTCTGACCAGACGCTGATTCAGGCGTCATTCTTCCTTCACTGACATATCAAGTAAACCAAAATCCTCAATACATCAACGAATGGGAAGGGGACGGTCGGGAGGGCCCCAGTCGTCAATGATTACGGGGCCACTACTAAATATTAGGTTTTCTTTATCTCCTTACAGGAGTCAAACCTATAATTTATTAGTGGCCCCTCCATCATTGACGAACATGCCTGATTTCTAAGACTGGAGGGGGACATTCGTAATCATATCATAACTCTAGAAAAGCAGATAATAAAAACAACCACATAGTATTCTTACTTTTGAAAATATATTTAACAACGGCGTAGGCCGAAAAAATACAAGAAAAAGGGGGTTCAGGCAGGTGCGTGCTTCAAAGAAGCCTGCCTGACAAAAAAAATGGGTAACCCTGAAGATTCTGAACACAGATCTGTAGTTACAAAGGCACCCCACTCAACGAGTGGTGACAAAAAATAACAAGTTATAAGTTTATATGTGCACATAATAAACCCCAACATAAACTTGGAGATAAATTGCAAGGAACTCCATTATTCTAATATTAAATTGCTTTCGCAGCTAAACTACTCTAACAACACCGTTGTTTTGTACTTAACATTGTACTAGCACAATTTCTCACTGAGAAATTTTCATATCACATTTTAACCTTAAATTGTATCACAGCTCTCATACTCCGGCGGGGTCTAGGGTGTCCTATGTCAACTGACTGCACCCCCGCCCCCCCCCCCCCCCCCCCCCTTTCCCGTGAAAGTAAACAAAAGTGACTGCAGGGCCACCTAGACCCTCTGCCTTATAGCTATACATGGTAAGGAAGGTTTGTCTAGAGCAACTGACAAGTATCTAGACAGAAACGTATGATTAGACGCCCACAACTGCGTGGACACTATGTCTTCAACTGAAAAAAATTTCAGGAAACGTAAAGAGGCTGCCCATTTGCGTAAATCGTGGGCCCGACCCACAACGCCGGGATTACTTTCTTTAATGACTTCTACCAGAAGAGAGGCTAATCGCCGTTTAAGTAAGCGTTTACCCGTACTTGCTACCCATAAAGCACCTTGGGGGTTTCGAGGAGCTACTCTCAAATATTTGGTTAGAGCTTGCACTGGACATAAATTATGATGCACCTTTCCCCTTTTTAACGCCGGCACCGTGAACTCAGAAAACATGTGTGCACTATGCTCATTCTTGGCTACAAAACCTGGGGAGGGTGCAATGGAAATACATTCATTAAGTCTACCAAACCTAAGACAATTAGGTGTGTTGCTCATCGCCGCCAGCTCAGACACTCTGTTTCCGGTGGCCAAAGCCAAAAGGAAAACCGCCTTTTTTAAGAGTAATGCAAAGTCTGCAGTATTTTGGTACAGACGAGAGTGAAGCAAAGACAAGCTTTGTCCAGAGACCAAGTAGGCATGAGCTGACGGGGAGGTGGGCGTAGTTTAAAACATGCTCTCATAAAACCTGTTTCCTCCGCCACCGGTATGGAAAGACCCATAAGGTCTAAAAAGGGCACTCTAATCGCAGTTAAGTGATTTTTTAATGTTACCACAGATAAACGTTTCTGCTCAAACAGATAATTCAAATAATTAAAAACTAATGCCACCGAGGGTACAGTTTGTTCTGTCCTAACGATCCAAGAAGTAAAGGCTTGCCAATGTGATTGATACTGTCGTTTTGTAGACTGAGTATATTGATTGAGTAATTTATTGGTCACATCTCTACCGTATGGTGCTAGCCACTTGGCCTCCTGAATGTCCATAATGCAAAAGTCAGCGAGGTCGCTAGGTTGCCAATCGTGTCTAAGTGGAAATACCCGACCAGGAGCGATACCGGGTCCGGGCACCACATTTTCAATTGCTGGTACCACAACTGCGCCGGCCACAGTGGCGCGATTAGCGAGACTAAGCCTCGATAATCTCGTAGTTTGTTCACTACGTGGCACATTAGTGACGCATCTGGCGGTGGAAACAGATAGATGGAGCTCCATCTGTTCCAGTCTGTCACTAGGGCGTCTGGCCCCCCTGCCAGCGTTTTCGCCCGGCGGGTGAGGTATAGAGGGAGTTTGTGAGCCCCCTCGGACGCAAAAAGATCCACTTGTGGATGGGAGAGCTCTGCAATCATTAGGTTGAAAATGGGTTGCTTGAGCTCCCATTCTACTGTCGTGCTCTGTCTCCGGGACAGAGCGTCTGCCCAGACGTTCGCTACGCCTGGGAGATAAGATGCGTGAAGATAAATATCTAGACTGTTGGCTAGAGCAAAAATCTCTTCCGACACGTTTAGCAACTTCCTTGACCTCGTTGACCCTTGTTTCTGAATACAGTGGACTGCATTCAGATTGTCCATTCTGAAGGCCACCGACTTGCCCCGTAACGCCGGGCCGTGAGCCTGAAGGAAATACAAGGGGACTAGTAATTCTTTGACATTGATGTGCGAGATTTCTAAGTGGGACCAAAGCCCCTGACCCTGGTGCCCCTGATTTGACTGAAATCCCCACCCTATTGTGCCTGACGCATCCGTGTCTACCCATACCGTTGGTGGAGAAGAGGTCCATGACATTATTGAGTGCAATGTTTCCCTCTTCGCCCAGACCGCTAGTAAGGTGTGGATTAATTTCGGGATGGGCCATAATTTTCCCGCCGGTAAGAGCGGGAAATATTTGTTGCCTTCCAATATTAATCGTTTTACTTTCAACCGGCCCAACTTGACAGTTAGTTAAATCCAGTTGAGAGAGCCGACCAGAGACTCCCAGACCCTTCGCGTCGTAGTCAGACTGTGAAGAAACCTGAACAGTTTCCTGCGAAACCTGTTGCGATTGTCCACACTCTGACTCAGAGTGAGAGCGGCGGTGTCCCAGACCAGCCCTATCCACTGAATTACTCGTGAGGGAACAAGGTTTGACTTTACCAGATTTACCTTGAAGCCTAGAGTTTTGACATGATTTAAAATGATATTGACATGTTTTATGCATAATTGTTGTGTCTCTGCCACCCCCAGCATGTCGTCCAGATACCACAACACTCTGATCCCTTGTTTTAACAATGGCATCAGGGCTTGCCGGACTAGTTTTGTGAATAATCGAGGTGCCAGGTTCAAGCCGAACGGCATCCTCTGAAAAACAAAATTTTGGTGCCTGATCCGTAAGGCCAAAAACCTTTGAAATCTTTTGTTGACCGATACGTGCCAATAGGCGTCTGTCAGGTCTAGTTAACACATCCAACCTCCCGGCGGAAGTGTTAGCCTGATTTGGTGTACTGTTAACATTCTGAAAGATTCGTTGTGAATGTGAAGATTCAGATAAGACAGGTCTACGACCGGCCTCATCTGAACACTGTCCCTTTTGGGAACCAAAAATAGTTTGGACGTGAATACAGGGTAATTTGGGGGGACCGGGATGATGACATTCTTGGCAATCATTTCCTGGGCTAGTGACTCCACCTCTAAAGAAACAAAATTCGCCGTTGTCGGCTGACGTAATCGAGGTCGCCGGAGCCACTGCCAAGTGATGCC